>VSDK01028897.1:334632-388364 GCA_009767595.1 Symbiodinium kawagutii
CTGCAATCACCTGCAGTTTATGGCTGCAGATGGATGAAGATGAATGAAGATTGATGATGAAACATGATGAAACGGGTGGTTTCCCAAGGTCTCCAATGTCTCCAGTCCTGTTTGACTTGGTGCCAGCACTCGCTGCCTTGCTCTCCCAGAGTGCATCACTTCTAGGGTTCAGCGAATACTCAGCTATTCATTGCAATCTAGCCTACCCAATAAGCGCAAGTTCATTAACCGTGGCATGAACAAGCCAGTTTTCACTTTACAAAAATGGCATGGAAATGAGCGAACCATTTCCACTGGTAGGCACATACTCCGCTTATCCATGACAGCAGACGCCCTGATGCCTTGCCTCCTTGGGTGCTCAGACCCCAGCACGTGATGGTCCCGGCATTCTCGTTCAACGCCACGAAGGCAGACTTTCCCGCAACAATCTGAGAGCTTCGAGCTTCAACAGGGATCGGATTCGCTGAGACCAAAGTTTTAACCATTCACAAAATCTCGTGGATGGTGCAATGGATTAAAGGATGAAAGGATGAAAGCAGCGGAACTCAATCTGCCCAAATCTAAAAAAATTATAAAAAATACTAAAGGATGACGAAAGCGGATCTCAATCTGCCCACACTGTCATGGTCCAACCCTTCCCATCCGGACCTTAGTGGTGCCACTGACGTCCGAGGATGTTCCGGTGAAGCTGGGACACGCGCCACCTGCCCCACATCCACAACCGCAGCCATTATGACCGATGACCAGCAGCTCACAATCAAATCACCTTGAATCAATCAAGAACTCTCTGGCGAAACTGGAAACGGTTTTGAAACATCATTTGATATCAGTCGTGATGATGAGCATCTAGTCATTCACCTTGAGTGGATATCGAAGCACAGCGACAGCCACGAACAAAACCCATCAACAATACATCATCACCATCGTCACCATCACCATCACCATCATCATCATCATCATCATCACCATCATCATACATGGTCTGTCCCTGGCCTCCAGCTGCCGCTGACCCGCCATAGCGGTCCGAGCCCCAGCACTGCATGGTGCCTGTGGAGCTGAAGGCTGCCTCGAGCGTGTCGTTCGCAAGTTGAACTTGGCAAAGGCAAATCTTCAATCCATTCTGTACACATTCGATCCATTCCCCATCTTTGAACATCTTTGAACATCTTTGAAGATGTTTGAAGAAATGGAAGTGACAATGGTAGTGACAACGGTAGTGGCAAAATGTGGTAAGATGTGGTAAGATGTTGTAAGCTCGGTCCTTCTGTGCTGTCATGGCACATATGCGAAGCGGTTTTGGGCGATCAGAGTCACATGACTGAAGTCGATGGTGGTGCAGTTGCCACCGTACCGGGAGTTCCCCCAGCACACTCCTGGACCACATGAGACTTTGTTGGGACCGTGGACTGTCACCGTGGCATGCAAAGACCCTCTCCACTCTTGGCGTGGCATGTTTCTGTGATCGTAAATGTCCAGCACAGTATCACCGCATATCACTGCATATCACTGCTGCAACATGTCCTTTCCGCTCACCGCTGTCAATTGCTGTGGTCTTTTCACGAGGACCGATTTGGACTGGTGCCCTGTCCTCGTCCCTCGATGGGATCGACCGCTGCGAAGCCTCGGGTGTGGCAATTCTCAGCATCGTGAGCAGTGCAGCTTAGAGGACATGGAGAAGATTGGAGAAGTGATGCTCACCTTGAAGCATTTCTATGCTCTCACTTCAATGATGCAATGCAATGTCTCACTTTCAAACGAGAAGCTGAAGTCTGTGTAGTAGATGTCTTTCATCCCAGACCTCGGAGGCGCTGTGAGATGGATTGCAAGACCCCGACCCCCAATCTCATTTTGCCATCCCTTCGGCATCTCAGAAAGGATATAAGGCAGTGGGTCAATTCACCCTGTACCCCTGGTTCCCCCATCATTAACCATTACTTTCCTTTTTTTTGTTGGTGATAATCGCTCATTATTGGTTGGTCAAGATTAACCCATAGCCATAAGATTTCAATTTTTTTCATGTTTCAAAGTCAGCGTTGTGGGATCAAGGTCGTACGTGGTTCTCCTCCGGGAGCCGAGTGGCAGGTCAACACCGCTGCAATCACCTTGCGTGACTGACAATGTTGAGAGAAAACCTGTGAATAGCTCTGAGTTGTATGAAGTGCCACACATGTGCACTGTGTTTGTTTGGTGTACACCTGTCTTTGCACGCTAGGACTTAATGGTAATTCGATGATTCAATATTGATTGTATTGATTGATAGTGACACGTGTACAAGAGTGGGGGGGTGAATGATGATGATCATGACGATGATGACAATGGTGATGATGATGGTGAGAGTAATTAATGAAGGTGGAAATCAAGGTGGCAGCAGTGAAATCGGTGATGATGATGGTGGTAGTGCAAATGGCAGCACTGGAAGTGGTGAAAACCATTTCTTCCTCCTCCTAAGAATTATATGTATCGCCTGCTACAACTGAACCACCAGCGTCATAGGGAGTACACAATAGTTGACGAACATGCCAACAGGAGCATATCAATCAAGCATGGCGTCACGACAAAGCCGCCAAAAAGAAAGCGGCAAAAGAATGGACAAAATTTAAGAGATTTTTAACTAGCCACAGACCAGATTTTGGGAATTTCATTGTTTGCTGTTTGTTTGCTGTTTTTTTGCTGTTTTGTTTTGCTGTTTTTTTGCTGTTTTTTTGCTGTTTTTTTCTGCTGTGTTTTTCCTTGAATTTGCGGTGTGTCAAGATAAGGATAAGGTTTGATCTTCGAAGTGTACGGCTTGGGAAACGGAGTTCCTTTCATGTGCCAACATGGACCATGCCAACTGTCCTCGCCTCCATTCGAGAGACCGCCTGGACCCCAGCAAACTCCACCGTCGCTGGTCAGCGCTGCCATCGAACGAGCGTTGGCGCTCACCTTTCAAGAATGAGGATCGTGAGGATCAAATGAGGATCCATTGATTTTCATTCTAAATGTTTTGATGTAGCCGTTATTTGCCTTTGCAATTTTGAGGCCTCATTATGAGCTACGTTGCAGGCAGTGCATCAGCTCTTGTCAGTTCTTGTCAGCTCCCGGCCTTTGTGACGCCGGTGAAATTCACTCCCGTGCAGTCACCTCCAAAACGGCTGTCACCCCAGCATTCGCCCAGGCCACTCGCTTGGTTGACCATCGCGAAGGCATAGTCATTGTAAACCACCTCTCAGCAGAGTTCAACTCACAAGCATCACAAGATATCAACTCCAACCCTGCTGCAACAAGTGATTCCAGAAATCATCTGAAATCATCACTTTCATGCACTATTATGAAGGAACTTTGAAAGATTGCATCGCAACTACCATCTTCATGTTGCCACTCTTCTGGTGGCCTTTGATGCAGCAAAAAAGTGTTTGAAAAAGTGGTTGCTCTACATGTCAATGTACCATCATGATCCATCATGATCCATCATGTACCTATCGGTGCATCAGCAACTTACCACCTGCACCGGCTACGAGTTAAAAGAATTGCTGCTCCATGGTCATGCCATGGTCGCCTGAATCTCACTTCCGTAGACTGCAAAGACCAAGCTCGAGATCAAGAGCAGCGCCATGTCCGGAAAGCTCTTCGAACTACAGGTTGGAATTCCAACCCCTTGACTTTCCCTGAAAAAAGAAAAACAGAAGTCTGACAGAAGTTCATGAAGTTCTTCCTGAGGTCAAGTTCGCAAGGTTTTTTGCAAGTTCTCTCACCTGGGTACCCTGCAAAGAATAGTCCGAAACTTGCGGGAGAGAGCAGATTCTCTAGCACGAGAAAGTCAAGGACAAACAGCACTCTGGCTGTCTGTAGCCCTGTGCGTTTTGAGCTATGCTAAATATACTGCGGGTGGTGGTCGGTCAGAGGTGCAAACAAGACCGATTGAAAGATTGAGGAGGTCAAATTATGACATATCACCTCAACAAAATGTAGGATGCATTTTTCCAAAACTGAGATGTCTCTTCACTCCACAACCTGAGGTGTCTTGACGGAACCCTTAGCCCCCTTAGCGCACCCTTTCCATCATCGTACTTCGAAGCTCTTCAAGGCTCGCCTGCATGGTACTCTCATGCAGATCTGCGAAATGCTTCGCCTCGAGCTGCGCCTCGAGCTGCTTCTTTTCCACGTCTTGTGCCTCTTCAGCTGCGAAGCTCAGTGTAGAAACTGCAAACCCAACTGCGTCAAAGGCAAACCATAAATGCTTATTTTTAAATTGCTTTGCTTCAATTTGCAAAGCAACTTGATTCTCAAACTAAGTCGAAGCGCCATGTTTTGAGGCACGCTTTGTCAGAACAGTCAATGAGAAGCTTCAACTTGGTGCTGTATCAAAAGGTTCTCGGAGCCTCAGTCTTCAGATCGCCGGAAGTTGTGGGATGCTCCTCAGCGTGCAGAGTGATTCTCATCAAAATGGAAAACATCGAAATCCAAATGACTTTGGGAATGTCCTTAGAGTCGCTGGACTGCTGGGCATCCTGTCAGGGGTCAAAGTGTTGAACTTCCAATAGAGTCTTGGAGGGAGTCTTGATATGTCTTGATGTTGGAAAGTTTCTAATGGAAATATCTGAGTCCTCAAAACCCCCCGATTAGATGCCTTATGAATGACTTCTGAAGCTTCACAGTGGTTTTGCAAGGTCTCGCTGGCTCCTCCAAAAGCGTCGCCAAGTCACCCGCCGCCTTCCGAGGATTTCGCGGTGGTCCCTGAGGCGAAAAAGTGACAGTGCCCATTGCTCAGATTGGGACTCAGCAGATTGGGACCCTTGGAACTCTCGAAAGTGGCAGCCTCAATGGACCATTGCTTCAAGGTTCTGCAGACCTTCGTCAAAACAACGGCAGGGACTGAAAAGCCCTTTAGGCATGACCAATCTGAAGAATATCCAGAACAAATACATTGATGCTTTCAAGCTCTTGATAGAATGATCTAAATCTAAATGCAATAGTTCAAAATGTCGCAGTATGGCTTGAGCCTGCTGAATCACCGCATCCAAATTGGCCACCTGCACCACCGCAGCTTTCTATACGCTCTGTTCTTTAATTTGTTGAAACATAAAGAAAGCACTGATGATCTCACTGACAACTTGAAACTCGCACAGCCCAGCCTCCATCAGTGGATCCACACGCGCAGCTGATCGAAGGATGCAAATAAACGAAGGATGCAAATAAACAATTGGAGAATCTCATTCTGATATATGTACATGCAACATGTAATGTGAAATAAATATATATATATATATATACACCATATAGGCGTTTGGCTCCGACGTGTTGTGGTGGGGCGCCCCTGCCACATCGCGTTTCTAGCCTGAACCCTAGGGCACAGCGACCTTGCATGGGCGTCGCGGTGCTCGCAATCATCCTTTGGGTTGCTGGGCTCATCGTTCTCTTCCAGGGTGGCACCCAAGGAACCAGCTTGGCACCGAGCCGCACGTCGTCGACGTTGCCGAGCTCGCCGTGTGCTCCGAGCCAGTTCCAGTGGGCTGTTTGGAAAGCGCCAAAGGCCGAAGATCCGCAGTGCTTTTGCTGCCCTCATTGGGCACCACGCTTGGGGATCCAAGGACTACATAGCTCTCCAACACCTCGTGAATACGATGACCTGGCAATGCCGAGAATGCCAATCGCAGAACCCAGACAAGTCCGAATATTGTCAGGGCTGCAAGAAACACTGGGGACAAGTATGGCACCAAGGCCGACAGCGCCGTGGCAGTCGCCACAGGCCACACAGCCAGACTCGTCCCAAAAAGGAATCCAAGGAGAAGAAGGAGAAGAAGGACCAGGCGGTGGCCTCAGACAAGGCCGAAGAACCATGGCAGATATTCCCCACCAATGTCCCTTGGATTGCTTCAACGCCGCAGACACGCTATGTGGCCACCAGAGAGATGGAGAATGCGGACACGGACAAGCCAGTTCCTCCGGCACCCATCCTCCCGGCTCCACCTGGTCCCAACTTAGCGAATTCGGCACCAACACCACTCTCAGAGGAGGAAGTCCAGCTGGTCACACACCTCAAAGGACTACAATCCCTGGGAGCTTTGCCCGAGTCCATGAAGAACAAGCTCGAAAGCTTGCTGACCCGCCAACAAGCTGCTGCGCCTCAGAAAGCCCTGAGTCACGGGCATCTGAACAAATTGCACAGGACTCGAAATCAGGTCCACGCTCTGACAAAGAGAATCACAGGAGTGGACGAAGAGTGGCGGGCCTTTATGAGAGAAGTGGTGAGCAAGGTCCAGCTCCACGCGCAACATTACCAGCGTCATCGTGGGGACCTCCTGGAGCAGTTAAATCAGAAGATCCAGGAACTCAACACCATCAAAGAGGAAGTCTCAGCAGCGTCTCAAACACTCATGGGACAGACGCCTGTCGTGGACCCTCAGCTGGAGGAAATGGATCTGCAAGGGGATATGCAGCAATTCAACCAGCTCACAACCCTGCTGGGAGCAGAACAGCCGCCGATCCTGGAGGTCTCGGACATCGAGAACGACGAGGACATGGAGGAAGAGTTGCAGGAATCTCCCAAGGAGGGCCACAAAACCCGCCATCGTGGAACAATCACCCCCATACCCTTCCGCCAGGCTGGCTCACCTACCAAGGTAGCCCAAACCCAGCTGAAGAACAAATCGGAGAAGGGCAAGGACAGGTCGAAAGAAGCGGAGAAGTAACCCGCACTGGCCAACATCGGATGTGGAGAACACCCGCAAAGCTTATGGCCACCATGCTGGACTATGACAACGATGAAAGCTCAGCATGCACAGGGACTTCAACATGGACCAGACCTGATGAATCGGTCGTCAGTGAGGCAGATTTTCGCCAGAGCCAGGGGGCTTCTGACGTTCTACAGCATTCCGCCCACCAGACCGCCAGAACTCATGGAGTTTACTCCCAGGAGCCTGACCAGGATGCGCCGACATGGTGGCCCTTGCAGTGCTCTGAACCAGACCATCATTCACGACAGCTACGGTCGTCGCTCCGTTCCATGGACAAGGACGCGACGGGTGGTTCCAAGAGTGTCACGTTCCAAGACCAAGTACATGTTACGTGCTATGGGGAAGAGCACCTTCATGGTTTCTGGTCTACTCTCGGACAAGTTCACCGCTGCTGTCGAGCTCTTTGGCATCTACATGGACAAGTTCAGCATGATTGCGATGTTCTATTTTCCATCCTGGACCATTGGGCGATTTGGGGACCACCATGCTCTTCGTGGAGCTTTTTGTCGGCTCTTTCATCTTCTGCCGATCTTGCTCGAGGAGACACTAGCCCTGCAGAGGATTTTGATGTCTGGCGTAGTCAAAGAGGTTTGACTTTGGAATCGCATCTTGACTGGCCCGCACTTCAAGATGCCATCCTAAGAGACAGTCGCCGTCAGAGACACTATGTCGATACATGGTTTCTCGCTGTTGATCACCAACATGTCTGCTTGAGGCCCAGGAGATTCTATGTTGACGATCAGGTGTCACAGACGCAGTTTGAGGTTCTTTGTCTTCGAACTTGGGCAGATCATTTGCAGCCACGAGTTGTCAGCCACCTATTCCAAGTCACACCTCATCCTGTGACCACAAGAAGGACCATCTCTCAGATCCTCATCATTCAGGGCGACATCAGCCGTCATACTGGTATCCTGCTGGCATGCGATGCATGGGTCGACACCCACACTCCTTTTCGTGCTGTCCTCGCATACCAACACTTTGCAGTACACCAAGTCTTTCGTGTTGCTCAATTCGAGCAGTATTGTCACCGTGGCTTACAACGTTGCTTCCTGGAGGATCAGCTTCCAGGCTCTCGGGTATTTACCACTCTGGAAGTACCTGAACTTCGACAAGGAGCACTTGTACGAGGAGCCCTGATGATCTTGGAAGACTCGGATGAGGGCTCTGAGCAGCCATCTGATGAGGAGGTTAGTGACTCTGAAGCCTCATCCACCACATGCCCGGAAGAGCTTGATTTTATTCACCTCATCTCCGACGAGGATTCGGCTGACCACGAATCGGAGGATCACCTCTCTCTACTTCAGGCACCACTAGATACCGTCGATGCAGACCTGTCATGGTCAGAGGTTCCCTGGACCTATCTTGTCGACGACGTCTTCTCTGAAATTGGTGCACCCTCATGGTTGCCTTCCAGCCTATCTCTGGACTATGAGGATGTCTCATATATGCAAACTGGATCGGGCGCAGGGACCTCGAGCTCTACTCATGGAGCTCCAGCCACATCGTCAGGTCGAGACCGCTCCAGATCACGGGATGTGGACCCACCCAGCAACACCCAGGATGGTCCAGACCATATTCAGCACCCTATGGGTGAAACCCCTGAGTCGGAGCCTCCAACTGAGGATGAAGTTGACTCCAGTGAACCGCTAGTCGATTGGCAACTGGTCTTCTCGGACATGCCCTATGACCCACCTTTCATTGAAGCCAGTCCCATGGGCCCAACTTTTGCACAGGTCAGCCACACGCTGAACCTTCCTCTGCGTGAAATCGCTGCGATCTATCCTGTCCCACATCTCTTTCAGACACAAGACCAACATATGGCTTTGATTGAGTGTATGGGGGACCGAGTCAACCACCAGGTGGAATCCATTGTCCTTTTCGACGTCATCTGCTACGACGAAGCCCGGCTTCAGACCGAAGGACATGATCACCACCTTTTCCACTCACATCACATCACTCGTCGTTGTGTCAACTTCGAGACCTTCACAGGCAATCTTCGTGTGAACCGACTACTACGTGCACATCCTCATCAAGTTCTACTCCTAGTCAATGGTGCTGCGTGGGAACCCACTGACTCATCACTTCACTGTTTCAGTCATGGGGACCACGTTGAGTTGATCATCCAGGAGCCAGAGGACTCGACTTTTCGTGCAGCTGTCATCGACTGGTTATTGTCGCAAGGACTTTCGCTTTGGCCAAGTCTGCTCAATCCCAGACCGAATGCCACCATTCCCAGCACGGTGCCCTTTCAGACTGAAGAACCTGCTGCGAGCTCGGTTTCTATTGCCACTGAATGCACAACAGGGCCTACCTACTACACTTGGTACTTGTCCCACACGAGAACCCAGTTCCAACGTTGCGCAGAAAGTCGTGCCGTTACTCTGCCTCCACAGCCAGCCTCCTGGAGGCAGTTATTGGAACGTACATGGCATGACCGCTGGGACCATCTTCGACCCTTCACCATCACATGGATCAATCCGCATCCTATCGCACGTGATGGTAGTGGACCAGCTGAACATCCGCATCTACTGGTTGAACAGAACCCCTGGGACCGGCACATTGGCATTCTGTTGAACCTATTCCCCATGGACTCTGGTCTACCATTCCGACAGGAAGCTTTTTCTGTTCCGGACTTCGCCATGGCCACAATGTACTTTGACCTTCTGGGACTGGCGTCTCGCTGCCAAGTTACCCTGGAATGTGAAGCCTATCATGACGAGGTGCGCATTCCACCTGAGGAGCTCATCAGAAGACCAACTGGACAATGCATTGAGGTACAGGTCACCACCAGACAACCCTCAAGGGCTATGCCTTCGGACTTTGCCTCGTTGATGCAGGAAAGCCATTCCTTCACAAACCCGGATGGCTTCCCCCCGTTGCCAGCTGGCACCGGCGCTTCTCAGGAATCGTGCCAGCTCAACATTCCTGTCTGTGCCACATGGCCCTCTACGGGTACTGCCTTGAGCCTTGAACCTCAACCCACAGATGATCGTGCTTTTGACAACTTGGAGCTCCAATTTGCATCCTTTTCCTTTGTGGACGCTGCAGGGGACTCACCAGTTGCCATCGCCTCCACCTATTTTCTCTCCCCACTGCGCGCCGCAACTTGTGCGTTCCCTCGCTTTGCCACCATTGGTCCACAACGGCACTCATGGAGAGAAGGCCTGATACGTCTCTGGAGAGATCGACTAGATGCAAACCTACCTGTCGAATTCTATGTGGTTACACCGCCACCTCTGAGGAACGACATGGGACCAGATGCCACAGGTGCGCCTGTTGCCACCTTTATTCTTCTTGTACAAGATCGAGGTGCATCGGACATACCTGTCCTGGCCACCCTGGCGGAATCCACTCAATACCTTCACATTGCCTCTTTCACCACCCCTCAGGTCACGCACCGAGAGCTCATTTGTCAGATGGGACTTGGAAGACGGTGCTTTGGCCGACTTCCGAAGATCTGGTGCTTCACAACTCATGGCATGGTCCCCATCGAAGATGAACCCATCAGCCTGCCACCTGGTGCAGGTGTTACATTTAACATGGTGGCCTTGAACCCAGATGGACAACTGGCCCGACAGAGGGAGGTAGACCAAATCCGCGCCTCTGCCCCTCCGGAGGACCCGATCCACTCCGTGGACCCAACTGAGGAGTCTTATCTCCTCTTACAGACCTCCGTACACGTGCGCCAAATAGCTGGTGTGGTGGCTCATGCCCAGCAGCCGTGTACTGATGCTCCCCCCCAGGGCCCTGTTACCCTGAGTCTTCAGGAGTTGATTACTCCGCCATGCACCTCCACATGGCTGCTGTGTGTAGACCATATCTCACGTCGCAGCACATTCACTCCCGACTCTGAGCATCAGCCGTTTGAGGCTGCAGTGTCATGGACCCATTTCGATGGCACCCTGCTCAAATTGCACCTCTCGACCCCAGACGTCTCGGTGCGCATCTTCATTCAGAGTGAGCACACTTTCGACTCTCAAACCCCTTTGGTACAATGGCTGCCAGATCGAGATTCTGTTGACTCAGAACGTCAGGCAATGGCGTATCTTTGTGATCGTGGCCATCGCAGAGCAGTCATCCAGGCTGTCCACACCATTGCGACCAACCTTGACATTGTTACCTTTGCGGAGTCACTTGGCACTCTGGATCATCCGCCTGCCCAACAGAAGCCGGTCCAATGGCCACAGCGCCTCCCTCGTCGTGCACACTCAAGAGGACGTTTCTGGCAACCAGTTACCACAGGAGATGCCTCACCTTTTCAGGCCAGCATCATCTCAACAGGCATGAACTCTGCGTACTTTGATCGCCTACGTTGGGACGTTGCTTCCACTCTCTGTCGAGAAGTTCGAGATCTCTCGCTGCCTGTGCATCTCATGGACCTCCTTGCCGACTACACAGTTTCGCCCTTGCCCAGCATCGAGAATTTTGATCGCCTGGTCATTTTCACGGATGGTTCTTCCATCCCTCAACCACGGTTTCACACCGACAAGTTTGAGCACATCCCTGACTCGTGGGCCTTCGTTGTGCTTGGAGAAAGGTACGGCACACCACACTCAACCATGACAGTCTTGGGATGGAGATCTGCCTGTGTCTCCTATGCAGAAGATGATGTGGCCTATTGGGGCACTTTCCTTCATGGGTCAGATCAGGCGGAGCGAGAAGCTCTTCTATGGGCGATGCTCTGGCGCTGTGGGCTTTGCTCCACTATTCCCACCACGTTCGTCAGTGACTCGAAGGTCACCTTGGACATGGCAGGTGGTCTTGCTGCTTTTCCAGCTTCACAACCAACTGCATCACGCCTTCGAGCAATTACACAGTGCATCGAGCAAGGCCTTGGACATCAACATCTCTCACTCCACCACACATATGGGCACAGCGATGATGTCTGGAATGATCTAGCCGACCAGTTGGCAGGACTGGCTCGTCACCATCCCAGTGGCCCTTATTGGCATGTCAAACCCTCGGACCATTTTGCCCTTATTCCTTTTTGGTGGTTGGCTGCTGGTCCTTATTCAATGATTGGGGGCATGTCCCAACAGGGCTTTTTGGTGCCTGCACCGTGCCTACCCCGCCGTGATGCACCCTCTGTTGCAAACTCAACAATACAAAGCCCTGGTGCTCTTGAGCTGGACTTTTTGGTAGCCACCGCGAATGTGAACTCCATGTATACCAGCGGAGACGGCTTCTCAGGTAAACTGGCATATTTGACGTCTCAATTTGATGACCAACAGCTCTTGCTTGTCGGGGTACAAGAGGCCCGGACACCACGCGGCTTCTTCAAATCTGGAGATTATTTACGTCTATGTTCCGGTGCGCAACAGGGCACTCTGGGTACAGAATTGTGGATCTCCACCAAGCTACCTTATGGGAGCAGAGATGGTCACCCATACAGACTCAGGAAGGAGCACTTCGCACTTGTCTTCGCAGAACCACGTCGCCTTCTATGTCGACTTGAAGCACCAGGACTCCAACTATGGATATTTGTGGGCCACGCCCCTCATACAGGCAAAACGCAAGAAGAGATTGCGGAGTGGTGGGACCACACTTCAGCTCTACTTCTTCGTCATGACGTACGTGGTCCACTTCTCGCTTTGGTTGACGCCAACGCCACCATGGGTCTTCCAGATGGCATTGCTGTCCGACAGGGTGGCTCCACACCTTCAGCGTCCACTGAGCTATTTCGTGATTTCCTTTCCACCTGGGAACTCTGTATCGCCAGTTCTCTGGGAAATCATGCGGGCACTATCAACACATGGACCTCGCCCAATGGTACCTACTCCAGAGACCTGGACCACATCGCTATCTCATCGTCCTTGAGCGGAGCATGCACCTGGTCTCAGGTTCTACAAGATGTCGACATCACTGGAGGTCACGTTGACCATCACGCAATTGCCGCCAGGTTGACATGGACCACATCTACCACCTGTGCCCCAAACAACATCCCACAGACAACCTGGGATCGCGACAAGATTGCAAAGAATCCGCAGCTACTTTACAGCTTGAAAACCTTAGCTTCATCCCCGTGGAGCACAGACATTGAGTCCGAGATCAAGTACTTCAATGATCAAGTTCACCAGCGCCTTCGCACATACTGTGCCAAGCGGCGTGAACAACCCAAGAAGCCGTACATCTCTGAGGAAGCTTGGCAACTGAGGTCGTCGTGCTCTCGGCTTCATTCACAACTCCGTCAGCTCTCTGATGAGTCTCAGCGAGACCTGATGCGTGGATTGTTTCAGCATTGGTCCGCCCAAAGGTTTGTCCTGCCACGTTTCAGCGAGGAGAACCCAGTGGCCTCTCAGTATCGTATGACGCTCCACTGCATTCGTCTACGTTTGGGAGTCACTTTGGCCACGGAGCGCCGCAAGCTGAAACAACTCCTTCGCAGAGACAAACACTCAAGTCTCCAAGCCACACTGGCTTCGTTTAGGGATGATACCCCTGCAAGTGAGATTCTGCGCACTCTCAGACCCTACATTGGGCCATCGAATGCCAAAAGGTTCTTCCAACAGCCCTTACCCATTGTGCGCAACGTGCATGGAGACCTATGTTCGAACCCTGCTGAAGCTCAGGAAGCATGGACAGACTTCTTTGCGGCTATGGAAGGCGGCACCAAGATGACCAAAGATTCCATCAGGACAAGCTGGAGACACCACCTTGCAGCCTTCCTCACCCATGCGGAGGTCACACTCCTCGAGGAGATACCCTCGTTGTGCGACTTGGAGACTGCGTCCAGGCGTGTAGCGTGTGGCAAAGCGGCGGGGCCAGACCTTTTACCCCCCGAAGTTTTCCACCACCATCCTCAAGCAGTTGGCCGGCTCCTGTACCCTGCCCTCTTGAAGCTTTTGCTCCACGGCCAAGAAGATCTTCGGCACAAGCAAGGGCGACTTGCTGTCGCCTGGAAACGCAAGGGACCTCCCGACCAGTGTTCAAGTTACAGATCATTACTCATCAGTTCCCACTGCGGAAAAACCATACATCGCGCTCTACGTCAGAAACAGACAGCTCTGTATGAGTCTTTCCTACAGGAGCAACAGGTGGGAGGACGACAATCGATGCCTGTGACATTCGCTGGACACCAGGTTAAGGCGTACTGTCGCTGGTTGACTCACCGTGGAAGACCTGGATCCGTCTTCTACCTCGATTTGACGGAGGCCTTCTACAGAGTTCTTCGACCTCTGGTCACTGACCAGATCATCACAGACTATGAGGTTGCGAGCTTCGTGCACAAGATGAACCTCCCACCAGAGGTCTTCCATGACCTCTGTGCCCACATTCGTGCACCAAAGGCCCTTGAACTTGCAGGCGCCCCTGCTTCCGTTAGACGTGTCGCACACGCCCTCCACACTGACACTCATTTCTGGGTTCAGAATGATGATTGTCCTGTCCGCACGACACGAGGAACAAGGCCTGGAGATAGTTGGGCAGATGTGATTTTTGGGTATTTGTGGGCCAGGATCCTCCGTCGCTATGAGCAGCAACTGATTGCCGAGCACCTCATTGAACACCTTCCCTGGACTCCTGCACCTGGTCTCTGGGCGCTCCCTTCCACAGAACAGCGCCACTATGTTGGACCATGCTGGATGGATGATCTGGCAGTGATGACTTCTGCAGACACCTGTCCTGCAGCCATCGCCAAAGCGCTCCGTTCTGCGAGCATCCTGCTCGATCTATGCCTGGCCCATGGACTTTGCCCGAACCTTTCAGCTGGAAAAACTGAAATTATGTTTCTCCTGCGAGGCCCTGGCAAGAAGACCGCCCAGCAACAACTGTATGGACCCTTGGCTCCACCTCACGTTTTGGCAGTCGGGGAGTACCAGACCTACCAGATTCATGTCACAGGCTCGTATGTGCACCTTGGATCCCAGATCCACCACAATGGCAAAGGAGGCAAAGAGCTACGTCGACGTATTGCCATGGGACATCAGTCCTTGAGCAGCCATGCCAGACTGCTCTTCACAAATCGAGCACTCCCGCTCCGACAACGTACGGCCCTCTTCCAGACCATGATTGAGCCCAAGATCACCTATGGCATGGAGTCCTGGTGTTTGACACCTGCACAGGTTTCCTCCACTTGGAACGCAGCCTTTGTCCGCCTCTACAGACGACTTCTTCGAGTTCGCCCTGAGGACCGCCTGACCACAGCGGAAATTCTCTACCGAGTTGAACTCCCCTCGGGAGAGCTCATACTTCGACGCAATAGACTTCGGTATCTGGCAGTCCTTTATCAGAACGGCAATTCGGCTCTTTGGCAACTTCTTTGTGTAGACCATGAATGGCTTCAACTATGCCATGAGGACCTCACATGGATGTGGACCCAGCTGGCCCGTTCGAGCGACCTGCCTGACCCCAACCTTGACCATGCTCCTTGGGAACACATCCTGAAGCACCAGCCCAAACGTTGGAAGGGCCTGGTCAAACGAGCTGTTGCACATGCCATCCAGCAGCAGTGCTCTCGACACGTTGTTGATCAGTCCCATGCATTCATTGCCGGTGTCTTGGGTGCCACCATTGATGGCCCTTTACAATCACATCCACCGGGTGACTTTTGGGCCTGCTTCGAGTGCAAGCATACCTTCAAATCCAAGGCTGGTCTACATGCCCACCTCTGTCGTAAGCACGGACAGCTCTCAACTGTCCGATACCTCTTCGATGGAACCCAGTGCCCCTCCTGCCTGAAGGAGTACCATGTGACCGCTAAGCTCCACCAACATCTTTACTACTCGCACCGATGTCGACTTGACCTTCAACATCGTCGACACTTTTGCGAACCTCAACCTGGACGAGGCTCGCGGGAAAATGACGCCCAGGTTCAACAGCATGGAGGACTTGCCCCAGTCTCGCAAGGTGCAGGACCATTGCTTCCAGCGGCAGCGGCTGCCGCTGACCTGACCTACCACATTGAGTTGGAGCAGGCCCTGGTCACCTTCCTGTTGGACCTCCCCACCGACATTACTGTGGAGCACCTCACGTTCGGGCTTGCTTCTTGCATCGAAGCCTACCCTGCAGGTACCACGGAAGTCTTCAACACGATCCAGAGAGTCATCGACGGCTACGGCGATGGGGAAGCTCTTCATACAGGCGTACCTGTTGCAGTTGTTCATGCAGGACTTCACAGGCTCATGAATGCGGATTATTGGCTTGATCGCTGGCGAGGACAAGACCACCCAGCTCCGCTACCATCGCAGCGCTTCGCTGCTGACAATTGTGCTGACTGGCAACTGGCACCCCCGCAGGTCCGCCCGCTTGCGGGTACCTTCACAGAAAGAGTTGTACTTCATCTCTTTTCGGGCAGAAGGAGAACGGGAGACCTGCAGCTCTACCTTGAGAGGCTTCATGCCTCCAGGCCGCATTGTGTCCTCACAGTGGTGAGTGTGGATATTGTCTGCAGCACGGAATGGGGCGACATCTCTCAATGCACAGTGCGCAAGTTCTGGCTTGATGCCATTCAACAAGGACTGGTAGCAGCCGTGCTGGTTGGCCCCCCATGTGAAACATGGAGCCAAGCTAGAGCACAGGTGGAAGACGACGCTCGTGGCCCTAGACCGGTCAGAAGTGCTGCAGCTTTGTGGGGATTCTCGGCCATGCGTCTTCGCGAGATCAGGCAGGTCCGACTCGGTAACACTCTGCTGAGTTTTGCTCTCGAGGCCATGACCTGCCTCTACATGGTTGGGGGCTGTGGCGTCTTAGAACACCCAGCTTGCCCGCTGGAGGATGAAGCTCCATCAATATGGCGCCTTCCTATCATCCAGCACCTACTTCAACTACCCGGCTTTCGCCTCCATGAAGTTCATCAAGGGCGTCACGGCGCTCCCAGTGCAAAACCCACTGGACTGCTGACACTCAACATTTCGAACTTGGAGGAGCATCTGGCTGCATGGACTATCACCCAGGCTCCTTATCCGGAGGTTAGCATCGGAAGAGGCCAAGACGGCCATTACCGCACAGCCAGGCTTAAGGAATATCCGCCTGCGTTCTGTGCTGGACTTAGCACAGCTCTGACCGACGCCATGGACCGATGTGTCATTGAGCCGGACAGAGAGTTTTCCATGTCCTTCCTTGACCGCTGTAAAGCCATGCAATGTGGATTTACCCACTTCATGGGACGGGATTACCAAGGAAGTTGACTTCTGAATTTATGCTAGGCCGCGGCGACACGCCACTGGTTGCCTTGAGGTGAAAAAAAAATACACCATATACTCTTCTGTTTATTCTTCCAGGGTTCATTCTTCAGCTCGCATGGCCCTTTATATACATGGACTATGTTTACCATCCAACACTTCACCTCTCCAGTATCCAAAGACTCTTTGTAGTTTTTTTTCGCCCGCAACATCCTGCAACACAAAATTTCAACCTTGGGTTTTTTGTTGTTTTCAGTCGGCGTCGCCCAGCAGCCTTGCAAAGCACTAAAAAACTGAGAGCCGACGGCGGTGGACCCAGGTTGGGCACAGAGAAACTGAAAGGTTCCAAGTGTCATTTGGTCCAGAACTGTCCGTTCCGACCTGTACATCCATTGTTCATCAGTACGTATTGCCAGTTCATGTTGTTGATGTCTGATAAATGCAACCTCTTATATAGATGGATGCACAACAAGGCATTTCCAATGACGTAGCATCTTACAGTCACCTACTGGTCAAAAAAAGTGTGGTGGGCTCTCAGAAGAGCCTCAGAGATCCTCTCATTTCCGTTCGAACATTCAGATTGTCAAAGAACTGGACAATGACCGAGCCTCTAGCGCAGGGCTGACAACTCGCGACAATGCCTTGCAAGGCACTAGCACCGGCAGGTGTCAGGTGGCAGCGCCCTTCAAGATTGCCCAGGACAAGCAGTCAATTTTGCAATGCGTCATGTTTTAACAACTTTCGGAGGAACAAACATGCCGAGATCTTGTCAGCTCATCAGGGAAGAGGCAAACAACATCTGAAGAATTTAAAGCAGCATTCGACCAGGATTTTTTCTGCATGAGCAAAGGTGATGCCAAATGTCCCTAGCCAACGTAATGCCAGAAGCCGATGTCTTTCAACTCCAGAGTTTCATCTTTCGCCGTCTTGTGGCCAAATGGTTCCAAAATAAAGTTTCGCTTCTTCCACTTCTTCTGATTTTCACATGTGGTCACCTTGCGGCAGATGATGCCGCCCAAGCTGGTGCTGAACTCGAAGTACCGAGCTACTTCTTTGTCTTTCTCAAAGTTGGCCATGCAGTCAGACGGATTTTTTGCATCATGGTCAGTAAAACTGCATTGCATTGGTTCCGTGTCCGATTTGGGGCTGTAACGCCAACCTTTCTCTTTGGTGCATTTGTCGAAGTACCATTCCTTGAAGGTGGCAGTGCACTTGTGCATGCCTGCTGGAGGGTCACATGAGCTCTCAGCCGTCTCCAGAAGAGACGGGTCTCCTTCTCCTCCTTTGAACAAACCCTTGACCCAGCCCTTGACCTTTCCGACCTTCTCCTTGAGCTTCTTTAGAAAACTCTTCTGACTCTCCAGCGGCACCTCCTTGAACCACCCTTCATTCAAGCCCGTCTTGCGAAGATTGTTCTGATGCATGAGGATCCTTGGTTGGACAAGGTCAGACATAGCATGACATCTTTTTGGCCAACAGCTCTGGCTCTGACCGTGGACCCTGGATTCTGATGAAAACATACCAAAAAAACAAAAATCCGACCATTTCTGGCTCAGAAAGCAAATCCTTGCGAACTTGCCGAGGCTCAAACCGTCCACGGGTTTGCCAACTTTGGGCTTTGGATCCATGGTCATGTACTCCTTGGCCAGGTCGGATTTAAGGCCCTTCCAGGTCCAAACGAGGATGGACTCCTGGCCGACCACCACACCGTCAGTGTCGACATCTGGAGGCTCAACCACGTCGTTCTTGGACACCTTGATCGCGTCGGTCTGGGACAGCACTGAGTTGCACATCTTCTGTCGAGACGAACCTTTGAGAACATTCCACTCGCTACAGCACTCAGCTTCCCATTGGATCTGCTGCGATTTGCGCAGGAACGGCCATGAGAGGCATGTGCCGTTGTTCCACCCGCAAGCTTGGGCGCAGCACGTGAAGGTCTCAGCCTCCACCTTCTGAACAACTCGTTTGGCGCAGGAACGCGTGGGCGAAATGGCCAAACTCAAGTCCTCCATCACGATCTCCTCTGCCTCCTTCAGGGTCTCATCCACGAGCTCTTCACACTCGTCATGACAAACGTGCTTCAAGGCATAATGCCAAGCATTTGTGTCTTTCTCACTCGCCTCTTCCTTAACTGGCTCCATACGGCCGTAGTCTTCAGGGGCTTTCCAGGCTGCTTTATCAGACTTCCAGGGGTTCAAGTGATCTACGTGCTTCGACACATTCGCCAACACGTTCTGGCAAAGCTCAGTTTTTCCATTTGTGTAGTGCACCTTGTAATTCACCCACCTGGATATCTGTCGTCTGGCGTCCAATCTCTTGGTGGTGGCATAGCTTGCTTTGATTTTGGCAAGGTGTCGGACGGTAGCCTCACAGAACTCCAGCGCGGCCACGTGGACCCGGATGTGTTCATTCAGGGCAAACTGGTTTGACGGAACGCACTGACATAAATCTGCCTCTGCATCTGCGAAGCCTACGGTTTGGAGACCGGGAGCTGTGCATCTGTCGTTGGCTACCATGAGCGAGTATTTTGCCTCCATAGCTATCGCATACGCTCTGGGGTGGTCCTTGCACCTGCAGCCCTGGCCGGACTTCCTTAGCCTCGAACCTTCTGGACACCTCTTCTCAGGGACCGCGATAGGCCGAGCTGCGTCGATAAGTGGAAAGAGAATTAGGAAACACCGAAAACTCCATGGAAGCTCCATGGCGACGAGAATGGGAGCACAAACAAAGTCCGTGTTCAAATTTGGATGTGCAAATGGCTCTTATACAACACATGTTGGCACATGGTGTCACATTGTGTCAAGCACCCGCGCTGATGCGAAAGCACAAGATTGTACCTTTATTGCCTTAATCACACTGACACTGCAATCAATTCCAACTGAGATCTCTCAGTCAGGCACCAGGAGACGTCGGCATGTTGGCATCACCCCGGCCTTCCAAAGGCAGCTGCAGGCATTCAGGCTGCACATTGGCATGGCAGCCTCGGAGGTCAACTCCAATAAAAACAAGCTTTTGGTAGTTTGTTTCACTTTCTGTACGATATTTTTGGTTATATATGATATGATATTGTGGAATGCTTGATATTCCGGTATTGATATGCTCATGTACTCTCCCTGTGTCTTTTACACGTCTGCACAGTCCATTTTTTAGAGGACTTTCTAAACCATATCTCATCATACTGTTGGCCACCTTGAATGGGAGATGCAAACAAGCAATGCGTTACACTTATCCAATGTGGTCGACCTGCACTTCACCAGGTATACATGATGAGAACGGCGAAGGTCAGCCGCGTTGTTCAGCCTTTTTGACCTTCTGGCCACATGCCCAACTGCGCAAGTCAACTTGAAGGGGTTCCACTATTACCCCGGAGCAAAAGCAGCACCATGCGTTTGGCCGTTGCATTCTTCCTGCATCCCCAATCTGCGTCATCCGCTGCAGTATCATCGGTTGAATCCTTCGGGACCAACAGAAACATCACCCTCAGGCCTTCAGGACGGCAAATTAACCATGATAGTTTGAAGAGGTTGAGGTGAGTGAGTCATGCTGGTTCTTGACTGTGAACAGGCTGTGCATGAAATACCATTTCACCCATTTCACCCACTTCACCTTCCCCCTCCCAGTCCGTGATGTTTGGCCAGGCGTGACGTTGCATCAAGAAATCCACCAAATCAATTGAACATTTGCCGGCAGCCTGGCAGTCGACAAATGCATTGCTTCGTGGCGAGGCATCTTGTGGTCAACCATTCAACTGAAAATGTCCACTAGGCTAAAGAAGTTGCATCATCTTGCATCAAAGTATATTTTGGCAATAAAGTAGCTTGATGTAACTTTAAGGTTTGTTGGCATGAAAAAGTACGACTTTTTGTATGAAAGGTCATGTCTGCGGAACAGTTTGACATTGCCATAGAGGTCATACACCACTGAATGAGACTCAAATATGCGCCCCTGGGAAGATCAAAAATTCATCCAAAACTCCATACATTCACTGACCCAGTCCTTCATCAAGGAAGTCTTTTCGAAACGGCCACCCACTGCATTGACATCTGCACCGTGATCTAAAAGGAGATCAGCGGTTTTGGTGAAGATATTCCACTCCATGCTTTCCTGAGAGAGAAACCTTGGAGAGGCATGCGTGCACCGGAGGAACTGTGAACAAGAGAATGCAACAAACAGCCGTAGAGAGGCTGAGAAGGCATGCCTTTTGCGCAGGGAGCATGGTTTTCCATCTTCTGAATCAATGTGTGCCAAGTCTGAATGTGTTAGCGCAAATCCTATGATGTCAAGGTGTATCTGTTCGTCATTTCAAGTTCAGGAAAATTTTGAGAGGGACATCGGCATCACCGGAACGAGGTACCGGTCTACCAGAGCTATCAAGGGATGCTTCACTGAGCCCACACGAGCATCACCTAACGGGCAAAGCGCGCATGGCCAAGTACTTTGGCTATTTGTGGCTGATGTGTAAAAATGATTGACTATGCCTCTGCCATGGTGAAAGACAAGGAGACAAGCTTGCACTACGGCCAAGAACGGCCAAAATCATCCCAAATCAAGAGCTGAGTGCTGCTGAGATGTCCTGATTCTTCATTCTACACATCACAACATCGTGTGGTTTGATTTCGTTTGTAATTCGTCCATGACCTGAACCCGCCCGGTATTTTCTTCCGGACTCACCTTCTTCATTCACATCAACGCCGAGTTTAAGCAAGAGTTCCACTTCGGGCCAACTCTTGCTGTTAATGGCCTCTCAACATGGCGCAGCAAACCCTTAGAGTGACGTAATGACACGAACACAATCAAACAAGATTGAACCACTGCAAAGAGTCAATCAGGAGGGATGTTGCAAAACATGCCATTCGGTGAGATGGTATGTAAAAAATCCTAAAGAGCGTCACAGGTTTGAAGTGGGAAAATCTATATAAAATATTCTGTTCTCCTCTGCTTGCACCCAAGATCTGTCCATTGGGGAAAACACAGCTTTTCACAAGGCTGGGTCCTCCATGAGCGCAGTTCTCTTCAAGCAGCCGTTGCGTCCCTTAGTTTAGCAGCAGCATTAGAGCACGTCTTTGCACTTGGAGTGCACTGCTAAATGATTGTATGATATGCTTCAAGTGGATAAAAAATAAATAGGGAACGAAACAAAGAGGCATGACCAACTTGATCAACTGCCTCCGCCGAGCGTCTCTGATGGAAAGGTTGGCCCCAAAACGATTGAGCAGCAAGACCATGCTCTCAACATGGTCCGTCTTTGAGGTCGTCCTATCCTTGGCATGACACATTCCTTGCCCTTGCAGATCTCCGCGTCCAATGTGGTGAAAGACCGTCAACAAGGGCGTCACTAGACACCTCACACAAAAAGACCAGGTTCTTTAACGATCTTCATTTTAAGTACAAGAACATGCGAACATGCATGAACAAACTTAAACACTCAAATATTTACGAACAGTAACATAACCCAAAACTAAAATTAAGTGAATGTGTCAAGGCGCCTGGCACCTGGAAAGGGAGGAAACAAGTGGTTCACATCACTCCCCTTTTCAAGTAGAAACTGTGTTGCTTCCACCTCACAATGGCCAACTGCACGGACCAAAGCAGTGAGGTTATTCGCATCGGGGGTATCCACGCGCACACTTGTCTCCTTTCGACCAACGTTTCTGGTGTGACGCGGCTGTGACATTTGATGCGGGTTTGCGTCTTGGTTTCCATGTTCAGATGACGCCGCCCTAATTGGCAATCCCCCAACAAACATGTTCCAATTAAGCCCCCTCAATCCATCCACGTCATCCTGGTCCTCGTCATCCAACAAGTGCTTCAATACTTGCAACCGGCCTTCTGCTGCTGCCACTCCAAGGGGAGTCTCCACACAACCAGCGCAGTCCAAGTCAAAATACTCAGCCAAGTCGTCCAGCATGTCCAAGCGCTCCAAACGGACTGCCTTCTGCAAAACATCGCATGTTTGCCCATTGTCTCGAACATAGCCTGAAGTAAGCCACGACATGGTTTGGTTCAATGCAATGCGATCGTTCAGGTCTATGGCCCGAAGGAGACACCGATGTGGCGAGAGGGTTGCCAAAATGTCATAGTTGCCATTCCACGGCAGGTAGCTCTCCCAATAGTCACAGCTGGCTTTCCGTACTGCTCGGAAACGTTTCTCTACGATGGGCTCGTTCAAGCAGTCCCGACCCGATTGTGTCACTCTCGTTTCGACATCAAACCTCTCATCCGATACTGAAGCATTTAACTGGCCAATGTCAGCAACCTGACACAGGACGTATTCACTACGGATTCTGTTCAAGTCAAAGTGCGGTTGCAGAAAGCCTGTCGCTGCACGTAGCACCAGAGGTGGTGGATGCGGCACCACCTTGAAAGGCAACGCCTCTTTGTCAACGTCAGTTTCATCCTGCGTGGTCCCCACCACGAGTTGATTCCCGCGCATGAGGAGAGTAGAAGGCATCGTCGTGGCGAACTCATTGCCTGGCAATTGAAACATCACATGCAAATGGTTGCTGGCTGTCAAATGAGGATCAATGATCGTCATAGATCATGATTCTTCATCTCTGATCAACATGAATTTTCACTGGCCAACAATTGTCTCATCTACTCGTTGCAGAATTATCTCATTTATACCAAACAGGATGCAAGAATGGTCACAGAAATCATAGCAACCCAGCCACTGATGTTCAAACCACTGGCATTGCTGGCCGTCAGTTCCTCAACCTCATCCTTGGGCAAACTTGTCACATCACCATCGCCACCATGCTCCAGCCGCAATCGTGCACGCTTGCCACTCAGGCTCACGTCCTGTAGCCATTGCACCAGTCCTGTTCCGGACAGACTTCCTGTCCTTCAGGGTTTGTGACAAGAAACTAATGATGAAAAGATATGAAAAGCAAAGTTCGAGTCATGCGAAACGAAGTGACATCATGTGATGACTTGCAATCTTCCTCAGTGGCGCGTTCGAAAATCCAGATTTCAATTGATGAAATGTGCATGTGCAGCATAGCAAAATGCAGCAAAACATGTTCCTTGGCTGAATCTGGATGTCTGTCTTGGCGCTTCGAAAAAACAAACAGATGGGTGAGGATGATGAGGTAGGCTCCACAGGACCTGCTGCAGAGATCCCGGCACTGAAGAACGTCTCTTCCTTCAGGCACTCATTTCCGAAAGCTGTTTCTTCATTGCCACAGAGGCAGCGTCCATGCGAATATTGAGGCAAATGAGACCTAAGAGCCCGAAGGCGAAGCAAAAACATGTAATTAAGAACCTTGGGGAACCTCTACAAATTAAGTATCATGAAGTATCATAAACCGTCACAAACTGTCATGAACTATGATGAATTCTGTTGAATTCTTGAATTCAAAAGTCACATATGTTCCCTTTGCATTCACTGTCCATTTGATGAAATCCTGTCTTCAAACTTGAGTGAAAGAACAGCCACCTGCGTTTGTCTTGTTCTTCTGAGGCTGGGCCAAGAGGGGCGAAAGAAATGGATTGAAGTTTCACTTCAAGCGTGCAATTTCCCACAAGCTCTGGAACATACCACTCAGCATTCCTTGGTCCAGATATCCAGCGGTGTCCAGATGCTTGATCCAAAAGACAACACGTTCATTGCAAATGCTCAACAAGTCTTCGTGCTCATGCCAGCCCAAAAGAAGGCGTGTTTGGGCTCGACAACTAGGCAACGTGTTTACTTCGTGGTTGCGCTTGTTCATTTATGATTCGATTTCTTGTCGGTACAAAACCAGCGGTCCAGGTGGCCAATCTTATTCTATCTGACCAAAGTGATTGTGATTGAAGTGCACGCATTTTCTGGGAAGGCACAACGTTCTGAAATCAAGCTGGTTTCTGGGCCAAAAATGAAAACTGGTAGCGTATTTCCATCATTCCCTGTGTGTCCACACAAATATCGAAGTAAATCTGCACAGTCTATACTAGTCACTTGTCTGAACATACAAATCATTCATGATGGATCTTGATGATGTGTCCTGATCATCTGTAATATTGACGTTTTTGCCAAGTTGGCTGGTCTGCCAAACTTCACCAGAAGACAACCAAGAGTCCGCTTCTGATACTCCCACCTTCTGCGCTCTGCAAAAGGAACCCGCTCGGAGCCCTTCGCGACCTCACCCGTCAATGAGAGTTCAATGGCTTCGCCCACGCGCACCAAGTGGAATGTGTACCTGGATGATGTCACATGGCACCCCCGATGTGATCTGAATTGCTCAGAACTTGTGGGATCTTATGGGATCCCCATTGTATGTTGGAAAAACCATGGGGAAGTCTGCGCAACCTCAGAGCAAGTCTAGTCTCAATTCCAGCATGTTCTATAAGTACCACAGAAAGTCTCCCAGAGCATTCCAGCGTTTCATTGAGTTTAAGTATGCTTACAGTCAGACGAACAAAAGGTTCATACGCAACAACCACGTTTACAAAGAGAGGTTCTCGCATCCAAAACTTTCCAATTTCACTCCGAAACACTGAGTTGCCTTGATCCTGAGTCTGCTTTCAGCTTCAACTGTGATCCGACTATACAATGGTCCTTGTGGCAAGTTGAGCTGATATTTCAGCATGGATTGCATCTCTTCGCCTTCAGCTTCATCCAGCAAAGGCACGCTCAATGTTTGGTTCTCCAACTGCAAGTGCTCTAATTTCAACGTCACGTTCTTCGTGTGGGCTCCTCGTTCGAACACAAAGTTCACTGAATCAGTGGACTCGTGGAGCAGCAGCGTATTCTGTCGAGCTGTGGCTTGTGGAAGGTACACCAAGTGGCCTTCACTGAAGGAATAATCCACCAGGATGCCTTGCAGGGATCGAGTCAATGCCCACCCGGGGCTTCCCATCCACAATCCACAATCCCCACCCATCGCAGAGAATCCTTCAGAAAAGTTGGACGTTTTGAACTTCCCCTACAGCCTTGCATCTGAGAACCATCGGAGCTCATCAGAATCAGAACGCCTAAAGCGATTGTAGCAACCACCAATGAGGAGGAACCGGCCAAAAGGACGTGAATTTCCTCAGTTTGATGTTTCGCAATATTTCCTGGGGTGTAATTTATTGCATGCGTAGCAGCACAGCATTTAAGTACGAAAAGAAAATGAAGTCCACAGGTTCAGCTATAGAGGGAACTGAAACCAATCAAATATGACTTGTTTCCGTTCACGCAGTATGAGCAAAAGAAATATGGCATACTGAGGTGTTCAAGTGTACGTTGCACATAAGAGCAACATGTCAGCTGAATGAACATGCAATTGTGCATTGTATGTAGATATCAAAGTCGATAGTTGTTTCGATTGGAACCTTATTATGTCATAGCAAATGTCCACATCCACTTTCATTGTATCAATTGCGACCTCTTTATCACTAGAAAAGCCAGGCCCCATGAGCCACCTACAATCAAATTGAAGAACGATGAGAATGTCAAATTTCTCAAATCTTAATCTGCCAAAGACTTTTCGGACAAGAAGTCTACTTCAGAACCTTTTCGGCTGCGTGGGTTTGTTGTTCAATTTCCCTCAGTGCCCTGCTATCCACTAGAATCTACACTGTCTGACTTTTGTAATTATTCAGCACCACAAAGGTGGAGCTCAACCTGGGTTGCTCAGAAAATGTGTTTGAAAACTGCTGAATGCACGAGGGCACGAGGGAAGAAACGGACGAAAAAACAAGGTCCCATCACCGCAGTAACGCATCATCCAAGTGTCCCTCTTCTTGCTTAAAGTCGTAGATTCTTCTGCAGTCTTGGTTGGAAGTGCTTCTCCTGGATATTCGGTGTATTCCCCTGTGAGTTGTGGTTCCCTCCACTTGCTGAGGCCTATTGCACATTCCTTCAACTCCATTGAGTGTATGAGCACTGCCACAAAGGGTGCCACACTGGAGAACAGGGCGGATGGCAAGTCAGAGACCTTCAAAGTTGCAAAGCCAAAGAGAAAAGCAACAGCCAAGACCAGTAGAATCGCCGAGAAGGTCTGCATAGTTCTCCGGTCACTTGGCTTTAGGCGTTGCCGCTCTCGCTCCAGAATTTCGTCGCAGTAGACACCCCACTGGAGCGTCTGCAGCAGTTCATAGACAACGAAAACATGGAGGGAGAAAAGACTCAACACGATGACCACAAAGACCTGCAGCACTGCAGGAACTGGACCAAGGCCAAGCATGAGCCAATACTTTGATAAGTTTTGCCTTGTCAACACCTGCCTCCAAACGCATCAGACCAGCCAATCTGCCAAGAAGAAGCCACTGCGCAGAAGCATGACTTGCTGCAAGGACCAGCTCCCTACGAAAGAAGGACAGTAGTGGAATCATGAGCTGCTGATTGGCACGGTAGGGTGCCTGGTCACTTTCCGAGACAACTTTGAAAGTGCCGTGGTGCCCATCGTGCAAGACAATCCATCCTGTCCAATTGGCTGCTGCACAGGCTTCCACCATGCGCAAGTCTACAACATTAATCAAAACTCCGAGTGCTCTTCAAAACCACTGGAGAGCCTGTTACAACACCTTACGCCACCAACATGCAAAACTGGCGTTTCAAGACGTGGAAAGTTTGCCAGATCCCATTGCTGTGGCTGTATCTCATTTGTTTTTGACAAAAAAGTGCCTTTCGGCTTTTGCAAGCGACCCCACAGTGTCTGAGGCGTTTTTGAAGAGAATATGCCCTTCACATAGCGTACTAGGCGCTCCAAAACGCCCCCTCTCATCTTACCAGAGCATTGAAGCTCTAGCACGGACACCTCCGCTGAAGCATCCAGGGTCTCAGTAATCTCTCCATCCACTTCACTGTGGACCTCGGAATGTGATGCCAACTTGTAGGTCTTGGGAACCTGGGCCAATTGCGCCAACCGTTCCAAAGCCGCCACCTCCTCCTTCTCGTTTCGAAAGGCTTGCAAGTGCCACAGCAACCTCATCAATAAATGTAGACCCAAGCACATTGCAGTGAGAGCACTGAGCGCCAACGAAAGCTCCCAGCACAGTAGCCACCTATGAGGCATGGACCTCACAGGATCTACAGCCCAGCTCCATCCTCGAAAGAGGCGAAGCGGCGCACGGTCGAAGGTCAACTCGGCTACGCAGGCTTTCACTGTGCCAGTCAGTTTGTTCTGCTCGGTCAAAGGTCGACAAAGATAGACGGTTTTGCCGAAGAGTTCCTCGGATTTGGGCACGATCAATGCCATCCATGTCGAGTTGAGCTGCAGTGGGTGCTCTGGGAACATATGAAATTCCAGTGCAGGAATCTCTTCCCCAGACTGGGCCTTGAATTGTTCCAAGACTTTGTTGGCATGGCCCAACTGCTGAGTGTTTGCTGCCTTCCTGAGTCACAACGAAGATGTAACAACGATGTCGAGATGTCTCTAAATGACAAGTCCCATGACAAAACGCATCACGATGATCCCGAATGATGACAAATGATCACAAACAACGACAAATTGTGACAAGTGATGACAAATGGCAAAACAGAAACCAGATGAAACGATGAAACAAAGCAAGAAAAGTAATGAGACAACTTCAAAGTCAAAATTGCTGTGTGAAAAATTGTGAAAACATAGAAGAACCCCCCCTGTGTGACCAGATTCAATCCTTCCACAATTTGTTTCACCTTGAACCGCTGATCTTGCTGCAAGCGCTTGGCTTTTGTGGAGTTAGGTACTTTGTTCAACCTGATGTCCAGATCGAGGTCGCAGTCAGACGAAGGTGATAGGAAGAACTCGCGCGACTCAAAGAATGTGAAGTCAGGATTCTTGAAGAACAACGAGGCCACGTCGAACTTCACAGGATCACTCCTGGAAGAGACCAAGATTCAAACAGTCACCACCGCATGTGTAGGACAAAATACGAAAGATGATGACATATCACAGTCATGTCATGGTGCATGTCCTCATGGCAATGTCAGTAGCTCACATAACCTCCTAAGCTCCACCAAAACCTCGCCGATCAAACTCACGTGGAATTATCTCCACCAACCATCTAACCTCAAAAAGGCTCATCAGCCAATCCAAGGTTCGGTTTAGCCGTGAAGGTGCACTTCTCCTCTTCAGCGTGCAGAAGATCCGCGTGCGGCCGAAGGGCGACAGAAAAACATTGGCAAAGAACGAAAGAAAGGCTCCAAAGCATGGCTTAGCACAGAATCTGCGGGAAATTCTTCAAATTTGAAATTTACACCTCAACTAGAACCCTCTCATGCCCATGGCCACCGGGACCAAACCCTCGACAAACAGATCATATCCACAAAGGTCTCATCAGCCTCATCAGTCACAGCTGCATCATGTGAGATCCGAGATCCTGACGTCATCGGCCCAAGACCGCCTCAGCGACTCGGACATGGCCCCTGGAAGTGACCCAACTGAAGGCAACCGTTTGGGAAATGGATGTACCATTTCATGGGATGCCCGAGGGCACAAGCAATGGAAACTAGTTTTGGCACTTTTGAAATCTTTGTGGTCAGTAAACGCGGAAGGTAAACAGGAAGAACAAGGAAGCTTCATTAAATTTGCCGATTTCTGCGACTGGGATCGACTATCATCTAGCCGGAAAAAGTCAAGAGCATTGGCAAGAAAGTGGCGCCAAGCAGTAAGACAGGTTCTCAAGTATCCAGACAGTGTACTTGTAGATAGTGAACTGGCAGGGTACTGGCAGTGCCGTGAAACCATTCGCATGTAAAGTATTGGAGGTATAACGGACAGAGCCATGTTCCATCTTTGCAGTTGGGGAAGCAAGGGCAAGAGGCAGAAAGCGCAAAGGGAACAAGATGGTAGGTATTTGCAGCTGAGGTAACAGAGGTTTGCAAGCGAGGAGCTCGCATATAAGCTATCGGCAAGACACTTGGAAGGCATATATAGGACAGGCAGGCTTTCGCGGGTAAGGGAACTTTGCAGGGAAGGCATTGGAGATTGCGGCAGCAGATGTTTCAAGCGCAGGCCAGACACGGAGAATTCGCAGGTACAGGGTAATAGGATAGTGATTGCAAAGTGAGATTAGCAAGTAAGGTGACGAGGTCGCAGCTGGGGCACTCGAAAAACACTCTGGACATGAGGCACGAGTGAGTTGGTTTTCGCAAGTAAGGAAAAGCGGTCGCAGCTACATAAGGTTACAGGCCTTTGATCATTAGACACACCGAATTTTTGCGAGCCGCTGCGTGCCTCCTCTTGGCACTGGGTGAAACCGTGGGCATGCGGAAAGCATCAGATGGCGAGCTCTGGATGTTACCACTATGGGGGCTTGCAATTGTTACTGCGATTGCTCTTACCGTTGCTCCAACGGACAGGCCGTAATGCCGATGCGCCAACCGACCAAAACCACAATACAGCAATTATTTCGATGAAAGATTTCTCATTTTGGACTGTTCCCAACCCTCCACAATGGATGTTCTTCAGAAATGAACCTCAAGGCCCTTTGAACTCGTTACGGACCTTTATCTGCACAATGTTTGCATTTTTTCGATATTGCCATTTCTGCGAGACCTTTCCTTATATGCGAAATGTTATTCATCCTTGTGTGAAATAGTGTTGCAATGCCATACAATGTCAGCGATTTCAGCTGAATTGCGAAATCTCTCCTTCTTTGCGAATTTCTGCGTCTTTGAATCCCAAACAGTGGCGCCATGGAACACAATGTCAGCGATTCATTACCTTAACTGCAAAATTAGCTTCTCGTAGTGGCCTGTGCAAAGGGGGACTCTTCAAAGTTTGATTTGAGTTGCACCGGAACTGAGTCTGAGCCAGGCACAGTACAGACATGAATGCCATAGTATTGTATATGTCGTGAAAATATAAATCAAATCATAAAAATCAAAGATTGCAAAGACATATGCGAGGAGTTGCTCTCTGAGTCGAGTTGCCACTCCGTTGCACCCTTGAGGTCGTGCAGATTGCAGTTCTTTCATCGCCTTTTTCAGCACAAATTTCCGTTGTTTCAACAGCGGCTCTCGCAATGTTCCCTGTCGCCTTCCACCCCGCCTGGTGCAGCACGAGGATCGTCTAATCAAATCTCCAGAGCTCCAAAATGCAGCGGGAGCCGATCACCAGAGCTGTATGAAGTGCTTTACGAAGTGTTTTCTTCTGAGTGAAGCTTTCGGACCACAGAAAGAGAACACAAAAAAACAATAGGAATATTTAATGATGAGTATCGATATAGTAATAAGTATCAATAAAAATACTAATAGCCAATATAACGTTCATGTCATACGTAATAGTCATAATAGACTTCACTCAGCTTCACTGAGCTTCACCTGTCTCAGATCTACAGGCTACTGCTACCATGTCCTGTTAGGCCGCAGTCCTTGAGCTTGCGTGACAATTGGATGTCCGTGCCAGAGAGCGTGTGACCCTCCACAGTGATTGAACCTTCAAACATCGTTGACAACCGCTCCACCTCACTCCACCTCACTCCACCTCACTCCACCTGACTCCACCTTTCAAATTTTGATTTACTTCACCCATCCAACGTGCATTCAAAGGAACAGGCGTCACTTGGGCAGCCAAAAAATACAATTTCCAGTTGCTAGCGTCGTTCTCAAAGCACAAAGAAGGAGTTTGAAATAATTTTTGGACACGAAGAGGAAGACACTCCATGGTGTGCTGCACCTTTTGTTTCGAAGTCCACCAGTTCTGCCTGGGAGAGATTCGTCACGGCATCCTCACAGCGCGCAAATGTGACAACGATGTCCCGACAACAATGTCCCGACAACCAAAATCGAGAAAATGAAATCCTTTTGGTAGAGAATACTTTGAATACTTTGAACTCTTCTCAGAAAAAAACAGATAGAGGTACTTATCATAGATGATGTGTTTTCTGTATTTACTTTTGCTCACGTGATCTCTCTGCATAAATGCATGTCTGGGATGTGGTCAGCATACTTGTACTGAACATTAATTGCTGTGTGCATTTGCCAAATGGCCGGGATATTTCTTCACAGACAACCAGTTCTTATCTATCCTCATCGGACAGAGACTGGGCACGAAGCTTACCAACAATTTGCTGCAGCTGTTTTCAGAATAATGTTGTGGGCACTTCAACCTCCTTGCATAGCGGCCTTCACAACCTTCATGTCTTTGCCCAACCGCTTTCCAAGTTCCTGCATCGAAAGGTAAAGGTATCGCAACACGGTGCCCACCACAATGAGAAAATACAAAACTTGAGAATCTTTGAGGATCTCTTACTCATTTGGCTTTGTTGTCATCTGCTGTCATCTGTTGTCATCCGTTGGGAAAGTCTTTTGGTTCCTTGGGACTCAGCATCACACGACACGACACCAAGTTGCGATCTGCGAGGGAACCGGTGCCAGGCCTTGAAGTTCAGGGTGCCCGAAAGGGTGATCTGCCAAGGGAAAAATTGACAAAGTCAATTGAAGCAAAATCATAAAATACTTATAGCCTACTTATAGCGACTATAGATGATGTCTGACATAGTCATCTTGAATGTGACTTACACGTGTTTAGTTTAGACAGTGCGTTTCAGAGTCCTATTGAAGAAAAGCTTCAGAGTTAAGCTCTTCATATCTTCTAGCTCTTCGTCCCGATTTCAGATACTGCCATCCAAAGATTCCAAAGCACCTTGACACATCAATGCTGTCAATGTGCCTGCAACAAAAATACGCCTGCCCTGCCTCAGCATCAGCTTTGAAATTCAGTTCCACAACATTTAGCTCCTCTTCGATGTACCTTGCAAACCCAACAAGACTTGTTGCAGAAGCAGCTTCCCTTTGTGACTATCCATGCTTTGTAAAACTTTGTTCTTGCTCCTCTTTGGATCATCTTGCCATTTGTGGGTTGGGCATTGCTGCTGCTGCAATAAAGGGAAGAAAGCTACTCCCTGAGTCAATCTGCAGGCGAACTTCTGCAAGGCCTTTACATCTTTCATGAAGTCCTGTCGCAGTATTGTGACATGCTGCGGTCGCTCGAGCTTCACGTCCATGCCTCGTTCTTGTTCATGATCGTCATCGACTTCAATGGCATTTTGAGACCTCAAGGCATCGGCCAAGGCATCTCGAGGCATTCAAATCACACCCTTCAATACCAGCCAGATCCTCTTTGAGCACTCCACCCACTTTCCGCCGTTCTCTGCACGTACGTCCAAGCTCAACAACCGATTGCATGCGCCTAGAACACAAGCGCTTACGAGATGCTTGATCTAACAGGATTCAAGGAGAAGCTGATTGGCAGTGACCTTATGATCAAAGTCAGGACCAGTCTGATCAGTCTGGCCTCACGGCTTGTGTGATTTCCTGATTGATGGCCTCGAGAAATGCTTGCGGCTTGCCACTCCCGACCCCTCCATGGTTGTGCCCCCTGGCTGCAATTGCTGCACGGCTTGCCTTCATGTCTGGCTCCGGGATCATCACGAAATGCACCGACTTCGCCTATGCCAAAACAAAAGGAATGACTTCCACACGAAGCCATGGCTTGAACGAAGCCTTGAAGTCACCTTTCCTCGTCACCTTTCCTCGTCCTTTCCTCAACGCCTTTTGGAGCTTGCCTTCAAGGGATGACCTTCTGGGAGTGCACGTGCAAGGTTGCCATAGATCAGCCTGGCAACGAGGCGTCCAAATACACAGAATTTGTTTAGTCCATGAACTTGTGTAAGTTTCAGCATCGAAGTTGTAATAAGGTGTTGAGTGATTCCGTGTCGACAAATGCAACATGACGAAGCAGCTCAGTGATGAATGGCACCACTGGAGCCAAGCAGACCTGGCACACATGGACTTCGCGGGTACACTTTGTTTGGCAATGCAAGGTGTAACTTCTGCAGTGCGTAGCTCTTGTGTCTTGTTGTTACTAGCTGTGTTGGGAGACTTGAGAAATGTTGAGTGTCTCAACAGACATGAAAAGCAACGTGACTAGGTCCCCTCACTGTGACGTTCAGAAGGACTTCATAGAGCGCGCTGAGGGACGTGAGGGCCTAGCAGAACAACACAACTGCTCCCACGTGTGTTTCGTCTCAACATGGCTGTCAGAGACACGATGCACTGCCCGTGGGGCCTCCTCAGGGCCATTCGATCCACGCATCCTACGAGCAGAACTGGACAATGTTGGACATGGGCATGTCATGGCACATACTGCACTTCTGTGCTCTGGTTGGATTGCAACGAGAGGTACAGCCGGGTACGGCTATTCTGGACTGCGATTGGTACATTGCGCTTGGGTGCCAAACATCTGTTTGGTGTTCGATGTTTGAGAGGCTAAGTTTCAATGAAATTGATTCCCAAACCCGCTTGCACCCATCAGCCTGTCACGGTTCAGTCTGACATACCTGTAGTCTTGGACGCAGCAAAGCAAAGTATTCTGCAAGATGTCAGGCCGCCCACTGCTGAGAACTACCATGTGTCATTGCTCAACCTATTGTCATGCCACTAGGCTTTGCATTCGGCTTTTGAGTGGTCAAACATTTTGCAAACTGTGCTGCGCAATTCGACTGTGCACGGCCACTTTAATTTGGCAGTTCATCTACGACACCAGAGGGGACGGAGTCAAACACATGGGCATTCACAACGTCACAGTCAAACGAATTCGTTTTCATCTTCAGTGGGTTGCAAAGAGGACATACTTTCGCGAGGATCGCCAGGAGAACCGAGATGAATTTGCTGTCAAAAAACAGTGCAATCAGCAGGACCACTAGCTGCCCATGTTCCAAAATACTCTCCAGCAAGAGCATCGCGGCGAAACTTCCCTTGTTCCTGCGTTCAAAGAAAAGGACCTGGCCCGAGTTGATCACCTGCGTCAAAGTCTTCAAAATGAACAGAATGCTGATGGCCAGGATGATGCCTCGCCAATCGCATGGGTTCCATGTTTGTTCAGATACGGAGGTAGTGCCAGGTAGTGCAAGTCAGAATTTCTTGATCTCAAAGACGAACTAATCATAGATTGTCAACAGGTGAGGGAGTCAAAGGAAAAAAGACCAACATATTTCATTAATTCATTGGTGAAGTCCGACCAAACTACGAGGGTGAGAAAACATTGCGAGATTTCTGCAACATTATTTTCCTGAGTAAAATATTGAAGTACAAACATTTCTGCAGCCATGTATCTTTTGAAAAGGTAAGCGTTGCATGCCTGAATTCTTGCTGTAGTCGTTTGCAAAGTTGATGAAATTAAGTATGTATTATGTATATATGCATACATATAAATCATCGGAATGGAAAACAATAGTTGTAATTGAAGGACAAGAGATTCGAAACAAATCCACCTCCTGTTGTTCTCACATCTGTCCCCGCACCTTGAGGAACGAGCGGCTGCCAGGGATTCTCAGTCTCGTTCTCCGAGTTCTCTGAGTCACTGGAAGATCCCTCTGAGTTCTCCTCCACGGGACTTGTGAGGCGGTCGCTCCCCTCGCGCTGTGCAGTTTCCTTCGCTCTCCGCCTTGCTCGACAAAGACCATGGATAGCCAAGGCGAAAGCAATCAGAAGCTGCAAACATGACCAGCAAAAGGTCAACACCAAAGAGGCGCCTCGAACCTTTGCAATTTCACAGACTTCATTGATGGTGTTGGGTGTTGCTAGAAAGGTTGGAAGTAGCGCAAAAACGAAGCAAATGCCAGCCATGGACAGGCCTATGAGTGGCCTTCTTTTTGATGTTTCAGTTCCAAAGGCTAGCATGGATTGTAGGAGCAGCACCATGATGCAGGCCGTGTTTTGCAGCCAACTGAAAGTCAAAACCAAAGGCGTTGCCAATTTCATCTCTTTGAAGAGGTCACAACTGTAAGGAGATGTGATTGGATTCAGCATCAGCGAGACCACGGCATAGACCAAGAGCACCAGGCCATAGAAGGCAAGCAGTAGCTTTGCTGGGCATTGAAAGCCCCAACCTCTCCCAAGCAATAGAAGGCAAGCAGAAAACAAAAGACCACAAAGGATGCTTGATGCATCCGTGGTAGCTTGTACTTGCTGAAGAATCTGGCTGGCGTGAAGGGCTTCCTCTGGAAGGGAGTAAGCCGTGACAAACATGATAGGTCCAGCCATAATCAGTCCGAAGAGTACTGCCGTAGCGATTAGCTCCAAAGAAGCTGGATCAAACTGTGCAGCAAAAACGATCGGTGGACTTCCTGTTGGAATGACTCCATAGAAAAACGTAAAGTCTCTCAGATTCTGCGCGTTCTCATTGTCACTCGGTATAAGCAGTGTGCCGAAGGCATAGCTCAAATATGCGCACACCACAACCTTCATCAACACAAGGCCCACTGCCCAGACTGCCACACGGGGTGAACGCAAAGATGTACCCGTTAGAAAGAGAGCTGACATTCCGAACGGAGCTGTGAAAAGATCAATGATATTTGAAAATGGGTGAGGAAGTTTCTCTGTCCAACTTGCACCGGTGCTGTTGACAATGATCTTCAACAGGAGACCAATGCAAGTCATCACTAGCACCGGATTCCTGATCAAGTCATATAAAATTGTGCTCCAGATTCTGCAACACTTCACACTCCCCTCTTCGGTGTCCTTCAATGCACCTCCAATTGCCAACCCAATGATTGTCAGAGGAACAAATAGAAATGAACCCACCAAAGCATTGCCAGTGATGTAGATGCTCATGTCCATGTCTTCCTCTGTGTAAAGCGCATCAATCACTGGGAATCCGATTGCAAAATCGTCCGAGGCGACCGAAAAAAAGGCGAAAACAGCTGCAGTCAAAATCCTTTGTCCTCTGGAGCGCTTTGGCATGTATGCAACGAAGGCCAGGAACCAGGTCATGCTAAGAACACAGATCTTCCCCAGGCTACACGCTCCAATGACTCCCCAGTCAATCGCACCAATGTTTGCCGTTGCAACTGTGTTGAAGATCAGGAGCGGAAAAGCAATGGAACCGATGAAAAAGCCCATGCCCTTCAAATCTCCATCCTCTGGTCTCACAAAATTCAAGCGCACGGAAAAGAGTCCACTGAGAATGGCAAGCATCGTCACCAACAAAGCATTGAACAAACGCAACGTTGGACTCGAGTTCGAGTCCTCCATGGCGCTGGTACACCTCCGGATCAGCCCTTCTTGTCCCCCGACATTTTCCCATAGACTTGGAGACCCTTAGACGTCTGGAAAATGCGTTCTGTGAAAGACATGTATGACATGTATGTCACATGTATGTCACTGTATGGTCTTTGTGAAGTTTGCCTGGTAGTTGACGGCTCTTGAGAACTGTTGGTCAACTTTGGACCATTGAGACTCTGCGAGAACACTCAAAGTCAAGTCAGGCACGTTGTACCACTCAGTCCGCAGGATCCGAACAGAGTTGAACAAACACCGCGCAAAACTGTGGTCCCGACCAGTTTGTGAGGTCATCCAGGAAGTTCCTGAGCAGGCAGATAGACCTCCACCAAATCTTTAGCCTATTATCGCATATTGTATTTCTATCATTTCGTGACATTTCATTTCCCCACCGACCAGTCCCAGGTCTCTCGAAGCAAAGCCATCTGCACTAGGCTTCTGTCGTTCAGCGGAAGCACTTCCTCCAACCTGATCCCTTCGATCCGGTGAACCGAACACCCTTCCAGACCCTCACTCTCATTGCAACACACCTCCTCTTCACGGAACGAGGCGGTAGAGTTCAATAGTACGCCCCGGCGCAAATCACCAAGGGAGACAACGGTGAGGGGACAAAAGTCTCCGAGACAAGGCAGCAGCCATGGGCATCTGCAATGGCCACAAGAAGGGAGACTAAGAGTCTGGGAGAGCTGCTGCGACCAATTTGGTGAGCCAAGGTCCAGTTCATTGAGAACCCCTATCGTTGCAGCTATCTGGGGAACAATTCTGGGAGACAAAGGAAGGCATGGCAGGAGACCAAAGCTGCTGCAAAATAGAAAGAGTAAGAAGACTCCAAGAAAAGACCACAGTAGCAGATTTTGAATCAGAGTCCGACTCATTGACAGGGGACAAGAACCCTTCCAGCCGCCCAAAAACACCGCAATGCATAGCTTTTTGACGATTGAATTTGAAAAAAGCAACACTTTTTTCCTAAAAGCAACCGAAAACCGCTACATGTTTGACAGAAACCTGACAAGTTGGTCCTTTAGCCCTTTTGCCAACGAAAACCCAATGTACGACACACCAATTCTTGCCCTCTGCGCAACCCCTCCACAGTAGTGCTCATGGTCTTTGCAACAAGAATGAATGCAGTAGCCTTAGTGATCTCCAAAAAATGTGGTGGTGCAACCACTGGTAACGAACTATCGTCAACGCTTCTTGCAATTCTTGCTGTACTCATGTTGTCACAGACCACCTGAGTTGAATTTGATGCCGACAAGAACACGAACACGAAGAAGAAGAAGAAGAAGAAGAAGAAGAAGAAGAAGAAGAAGAAGAAGAGTTTCTTTGCAATTCAGCTGAATCGATCTTTTCTTCTGTCTAGTTTAAGATGATTTTTCAGTACTGAGTCTTGGGCACAAGTCGGGGCACAACTGTGTAGAGTCGGTATGCCTCCATCTCCTTTTGTCAATTCGAAAACAAGCAAGGCATCCACGCGACGTCTGAGAGCCATTTCGCTATGCTGTATAGTCTGGGAATGGAATGCAGCGTCAATTCCGAAATCCTAAATGTATCTATCTAAATCTCATGAATTCGCATGAATCCGCATTGAACAAAGTGGAAGTGTGCTTTTTTGTGCTAACAATCTGCCCTCCTCCCGGACGAAGCGGATAAGTTCATGCATGGAGGCAAAGATCCACTGGTCCATGTGGTTTGAACTCGCCTGCGGCTTTCAGCGAAGAAAACTGGTGTCTTTTGTGTCCCCTCAGCCTACATCCAAAGTCTTAGCCTTCAAACAGGAACTCAATGTGATGGTGGGCAGACTCAAGTTTGGAAAGTTAGGTTGTTCTTTAGATGCATCAATTCGCTTGAAATCTCTCTTTGTGCTCACATGTGTTGCCACTTGAGTGCTGAGGCGACCAAATGTAAATCTTAAATCAATGACAAGTACAACATATTGTAACATATGCCATATACCAAATTCTTCGCCTTGACCTTGGCTGGATCTGGCCTAAGGTGACAGCTCCTTGAGCTGCTCAAGAAGACCACTTGAAAGTACAGGTGGAAAGTGTGCTCTGCCACCCACAGTTGACTTACCAGCAAAATCATGTTCCATGATGTTCAATGTTGATGAACCCGCAACAATCAAGGGCTTCTTTTAGTAGCTCTAGTAACATTGCTGAGACAGGTGCTGGAACTTCTGAGCGTTGCTCTCGTATCTGAAACTTTCCTGCAAAGTTCAGATCAGGATCGAGCTAGTGCTCTGATCAACTTCAAGTTAGCTCGCAGGATCAAGAATCTAAATATCCAAAATGATCCAAGCTGTAAGACTTCATCAAGCTCATGCATTGGAGCCACTTCAAAGGGACATATTTGAAGCGCAACTCACCTAAAAAAAATTGGAAAATTTCAGGTCCTGAACGAGGAAACGGTAAGCATTGTACCAGGGCAGAAAGACATCCTGCGATGCTCCGTGGCACATCGTGGCACTCTTCTGTTCTGGCCAAACGCGCCTTCACAACATCTCGCACACCCTCCTCCTGCAGCAAAGGCATTCCAAGTGCAGATAGCACACGGTGTGATCAAGGTCCAATCAAGAAATGCAATCTCTCTAAATGAAGAGACTACAATCTTTACAAATGCTGGAGATGGCACAGATTTTGGTACCCAAAAATCTCTCTTACAGTATAGACCAAGCTTTGCCTTGAATTTCAGTGGCTCTGCACGTACAACACCGGAATTCAGCATATACATTCGAACCTTGGTATCACGCCCAGCAAAGCTTAGCAAAGACAGGACTGGTTGTGTTCAACGCAGTGTGATGGCAACTGACGGGGCTTAGGCACTCCAGAGATGAGTCCCCAGAACTTGCAGGTGGTGAACCGATGCAAATCCCAACTTTTCCCATTATCCAACATCTGACGAAGGGGTCTTTCTCTCCCAAGGATGCCAACTTCATCAAATTTTCCACCAAGAGGCTGCGTCTGCACCGTATTGGACACACATTTCCTCTCAAGGAAGGCGTTCCCCAGACGTGCGGTCCCAACTCACACAGGCTGAAGCAACGCCCAAGTCACGACCAGAGAGCAGTTTGTTTTTCGGCCTTTTCCGCGTCGAAAAATTCATCAATTTCAAATGCTTAAGATGCATTTCTAGGCGATCAAAAGGTGATCGCTAAGGAAAGGGCTTTCAGCCACTGCGTTCGGGTCGCCCCGTCGCTCAGAAAATGAGGCGAGGACCCCGCACACTCAGCTGGTTGCAAATTGATCAAGTGCCTTGACGAAGGCATCCACCTTCTCCTTGCTTCGTGCGAAACTTGCAACTTGTTGTGCTTCTTGTTCGTGCCATGAGAAAACGCTTCATTCAAAAACGATGAGAAAACGATCATTTGGAAACGATCGAAACACAGCTGCGGTCCTTCACTGTGGCAATATCAATGATGTCGTCCTTCCGGGGCAGTTGACGCTTGCATGACTGTGAGACCACCTGAAATATCTCCAGAAAAGCGTACACACCAGGACTTTGCAACATGTGTTGTCTTGATCAGGACCTTTACCAAGAGCTTAAATGAAGAGATATGAAAAGGAGCTCAGAAACATTCAGAAACCTGTCCTTCGCCAGATTCACATTGTTCTTCAGGTCTCTGAACATGTCACTGACCTGAACCCAAGGAACACAAGGAACCCAAGGAACGCGAGGAACGCGAGCTGAACCCCCTGTGCGCCTGATCGGGCTCGGGCAAAACCACTTCGGCATCGATGTCCCTGGCAGAACAAAATTGTAACGAAGGTATTTGAAGCAAAGCCAAAGACACAATGTGGGACACCCAAGATGTTCATCTTTTGTGTGACAAACTCTGACACTTCACTACAAACTTCCAGCATCTTCCAGTGATGGGTTTCAAGTCCTGCGATGGGCAAAGCTTGCGCCAGGAAGACGCGTAGACATCTGTCAGCGCCCTGTCGCTGTGAAGCACAAAATGCGAAATGCTAAGGCTGCTATGCATTGCTATTCACACAGCGAGGCTTTTGTGCTCTGGAAGCATTTCTACATTCACTCTTTTACACTCCAAACTCCTCATTTTATGCTATTTCCATTTTGGTTTGTGTGATCGTGTTCCAAATGATGATGTTCGATGAGTTTCAATGACGTTCGATGATTGTTGTTTTCATCCTGGGATGCCACCCTGTTTCCTTCACCCTGTGCTGGTCTCTGTGCCCCTCGGCAGTGCCTGTCAAGACTCACCCAGGGAGACTCAGACAGTCGCTGCACTTTGAAGACCAGGTCCTTACCCTGGAAGCCAAGAGCAGAACTTGAAGAAATCCGAAGAAAGCAAAGTTAAAAAAGTTACAATGTTTTTGAGTCCTTGGAGTTCCAAAGTTGTTTTGTTTCTTTGTTTCCACTTCACCTTTCACCATAGCTTGATCAATACCAAGAGTTGCTGGAAGTTACGGAGCAGGGTCAAGAATAGTCAGCAACAGGATTTGGAACACAGCGGACAAATGTCTTTCTTTTGTCTTTCCGTGTGGAGATCCGTTCATGTTTCTGCATCATGCTTTGCACTGCGAAGAGATGTTGCTGCCTGGTTCTTTGCAGCCTTGACGGTGTTTACAACCATCTCCTCATCCTGACATCGCTCCCAATTCGCAATGGAAATTGATTCCAAAATCAAAGTCTAGCTTTATGTAAGTTATAGCTTATGCTTAAATAAGTGACAATGAGACATTCTATCAAGCTATGGACATTCTATCAAGCTATGAAACTGATCAAACCAAAATCATTTCATTGAAGAATGAATCGAAATATGTTCAAACTTGTTAAGAATACCTGGATGTTTATATGTGTTTATTGATATTAACATATTACAATATATGCATATATATATATATGTGTGTTTTTCTTATATCCAGGTATATATGTTCCATTAATATACATATAAACTCAATTCACATTAAAGTTGATCCTCTGTAACTTTGCCTCCGCGCCTTGGCCTCCTCGCCGTTGATTTCTTGGATGGTGTCACCTCAGGTCTTCCCAGTTGATAAGGAGAACATGGGGAGAACACGAGGAGAAGCATTTGGAAATTCATTGATTCATGGAACATGTTCCAAAAACAAAATGTTGAAAGGCTTGGAAAACCATGACAGCAGTTTGGATCAAGTGCATGGCTCATCTCTTTCCAACTTGTCTCGCAATGACGCTTGTTGGAACTCGTCTTGCTGGGTCCCTCACCGACAGCCCAACCCAACTTCCGACTGCTGACAGAGGTAATGGTTCGGTCCTCACAAATGACACGAGGATGTCAAGCGACCATCGAACATTGATTTAGGGCCTGAGGGCCCGCCCGTAAGTCGTGGTCGTTTGACAGGATGATCGTCATGAAAGCGAGGAGACAACCGTGATGGAACATGATGGATTGCGCATGAATGCACGAGGGATGCTGTGATAGTTGATGATGAGGAATAAGAATGTATACTGATGGATGACAATGGATGATGATGGATGACAGTGAAGGGGTGGCAATGGCAATGATGACGAAGAAAAGATGCTGTCAATGATAATCATGTTTTGACTACGGATGACAACCGATGGGATGAGGGAGGGGATAGGGAGGAGAAGGTAACCCCTGTGGCCTCAGGTCCACTTCCCCACCTCCCCAAGCTCAGCTTTCCTGTCATCCAACTGAGTCGGAGTCCTCAATGTCGACACCTACACTCTGACCCGCCGGCACTTTGATGTCAAAGGCGCTGTACGCCACTCCACTGAAGGCCTTCCAAACAGGGAAGGTCTCACGAGTCTCACGAGTCTCAAATCTGTGGAGGCGCCTCCAAGATCTCTTTCGCTCCGTCTGGACCCTTCTTGGCGATCTGAGGCCAACGGTCCTTCGATGCAAAATCTCTGTGAATGAGAAACACTGCACAGAAATGTACAAAAAAAAAAAGGGGAGTTCACACTGCACACATCTTCACATCACTAGGTTTTTGCTCTTTCGTTAGTGCGGCTCCTGAATTGCATGCATTTGCTGCGCTGCACTCTTGATGGTTGCCTTCTCCTTGTCTGTGGCAGCGCCCGCTGGTGATGGGGCCAGTAGCACAGCAACCTGCGTGGCGAGCACAAAGCTGACACAATCAGAGATGTGTCAAATCCTAAATTTGTGTGTATTGTGGTAATTGATGAAGGTTGTTGTTTTTTAATCAGAAGATATAAGGAGGACTTAGGTTCAAACTACTAGGCATTTGAGGCCCCAAAGACCCTGACTGCGATTGCCAGCTTGCTTCAAACCTCCGCGAGTCCCATCTCCATCTTTCTTTTGCTCAAGGCAGCTCAGATTCTGCTCGCACAGTGAGGTCCACTTGTGAGTACGATTGTGAGGAAAATGGAGCGAAAATACCTTCACCTGCTGTTTGTCTCAACACCGTCAGGGAGAAGAAATCCCCAGGACTGAAGGGTTCCAGCACTGTGATGAGATCATCCATCCGATGGATTGGATGGTCGCCCTGAGAAACGATGATGTCGCCTGCACGCAGACCTGCTCTTTTCGCAGCGGAACCAGGAATGACTTCCTGGACAACGACTCCTCCACCACTGACCCCCAGCTTCTCTGCAAATCCATCTGGGGCTAAATACATTCCCAATGATGGCCTTGTCACATGACCAGTAGAGATGATACTGAGAACATGTTTCTGAAGACTGTCAGATGGTATGGCTTGGCCGACCTGATTTTCAGCTTGTCCAACAGCCATGCCAACAACTTGCCCCCGACTATTCACAAGCGGCCCACCTCGGTTTCGTGAATTCATCAAGACATCGGTTTGGATACAACTCTGCACTGGTAGATCTTGACGACCATCTGCATCTACTAAACTCAGCGGCTGTCCCAATCCGTAGATCACTCCTTTGGAAATCCTCATGTCTAACGTCGCTTCGCGGCCAACAAGGACCACATCTTGACCCAGTTTTAAACTCGCGGAAGGTCCTAGAAGCAACGGCGGCTGTCGGATTGCGGTCTTTGGCAACTCCAAAACCGCCAAATCACTACCTGCATCCACACCTATGACTCGAGCAGGTACCTCTGTACGATCTTCCAGGACCACCTTCAGTGAACCATGCCTGGCCTGTTCGATATTTTTCAGGCTGGTCACCACATGACGATTGTCAAAGATCCAAGCACTACCACCAGGTACAAATTCACCCTGATGTTCCTTTTCTGAAATCCAGGGAGGTGGTTTGCCCTTCACGTAAACCACACTGGGAGTTACTTCACTCAGCATCTGTAAACGAGCCTCCTCATCAGGCGACAGCTGTGCAATACTGACATGTTGGGAAGACGTGTCAGACCTTTGGATCAGCGAAGGCCAAAGAGTCATCAACAAAAGAAGGCTCAGGGCAATTGACAAGACTTTCTGCCTTGGTTTGATGCGAGACCAGGAGTCTTTTGCCGACCACCAGGCAGATTTCAACAACTTTCCCGGTTTGATGTCCCTTGCCCGTTTGGATGCTTTCTGCAGCTTTGACGAAAGAATTGAGGCTCTCCATTTTTTGTGAACCATGCGGACCTTCTGAGACACTTTCTCAGCTTTGTCATGCAGCCACTGCTTCCAGGGACTGATTTCTCCAGAGTCCTCTGGCTCTTTCAGCTCGCCAGTTTTTGTATTTTTTGCTTTCTCCTGAGGACTGAGAGGACGTGATGGACCAGGCACTACTGTTTCGGTGAGCTCAGTTTTTTTGAGCGCCGCAAAGAGGCTTAAACTCGGTTGCCTTGTGGACACACTTTTCCAGTACGAAACGAAAGATTCTCCGCTCTTCCTCTCTCCTTTCCCTCTTCTCCCTCTTTCATTCTCAACTTTCTGACTTTTCCTTTCTCCTTGTCTACTTTGCCTTGTCCTTTCTCCTCTTCCTGTCCTTCCTCTTTCTCTTTCTCCTTTTTCGTTCTCTTTTCTTCTTGCCAACGCCATCCCAGCAGTCATGGCTCCAATGGCTTTGTCGGAGGACCACATTGGCGTCGGCTCTGGAGGACATCGCCACGGCTCACGCAGCTGCACTCGCTGCATGCGCTGCATCGGCTTCAGGAAAGGACCAATGGCAGCCATGGCAAGGTGAAACTTTCAAAGCAACAAGAAGGAAGAAACTAATAGAAGTGAAATAGAAGTGAAATGAAAGCAACAAGAAGAACTCAGGAAAAGCAACAGGAAGTGATGGAAAGCTATAGAAAGTAATGGAAAGCAATTCAATAGAAAGTGACAAATTCACAGGAAATCGGAGTCGCTTCGGAAAGTCACTTGAGCAGTGGGAAATTTTGGCCTGTGATGCTGTTCTTGCGACTCAGGCAAAAAGATGAAAGGACATTGACATCAAAACTGAGATCACGAAAGGTATGGCTTCAATCTCCTTTTTGCAGGTTCAACTTGGCGGCAAGCTCTACTCTTTCAAGCTCACTTCATGTTGGGCAAGCCCGTTGTTCAGGCCGAAGATCAGGAGAGAGAACATCGTCTTGACTTCTTTGGCTTCTTTGGCTTCTTTGGCTTCTCCTTGTACTTTTCTATCTTTTCAGCTCATTCTTCGAAGCACTTCATGACTTGTTCACTGCGCGCTTCAAGCGCTCAATGGCCTCTCGCAACTTCTGCCTCACAAGGGATGGAGAAATCCAGTAATTTGGCCTCCAACAGAACTGTGGCAGATGAAAACAAGCACATCTGCTGCCATGCAGTAGACTCCTCCTGTTGCCATGCAGTGACCTACCAGCAAATCTGGTTCTAACTTTTCAGTGCCAGCCTGCTGCAGGCAAGGTTCATCCTAAGATGGTCAAGTACACATCTGCTTCAAGAATCTAACAAGCTAAACGTAGAAAGTGAAGACAGCATGGTGAGTGGGATCAAAACACTTCTCGATTAGCCACTGTGCATATTGGATCTCAGCCTGGTGGATGTGGCAAGGCATTATTCCAAGGCATTCAGTGATTCACTAGTCGCTGGCAATTGATTAGGCAAAGAAGTAGCTTGTAGTAGCTTTACGCATCCGCAACGCATCCGCAACATGGGTGAGCCATGAAACAAGCACCACCACTTGGGGCCCAAAGACAGTTGCCAAAGCAAGTAGTTCCAAATGAACTGCTCTGCCACAGCCAATGGGGGGTCCAACATGGGTCCATTTTTGGGGCCAACAATGGGCCAACAAAGCGCCACGAGACCTAGACATGCTCAGCACTGACCTGGCAGCCCTAAACCGTCTCGACAGGACACGGATGGGCCTAAACCGCCACGAGGCACCACATTTAGTGCACGAATTTCAAATACATATAGATATTGAATTTCTTCCTATTTGTCTTTTTCAATATATGTATTTCATCCTTGCTTCTGCCCCTCGCATGTGATCTGCAGTTTCGTGTCGGCTTTTGCCCTACCCTTTGCGACTGCCGATCTGGTGTAAGTCAAGGGGCCGCTGGAAGTGTCCGTAATCAGTATGGAACTCGCTGCCCGATGAAAACACAAGGCCGGCCTCACCACAGCACAGCACAAACAGCACAACACTAGGGGAAGAAACGTGTTTCCTCTGAGTATCTAATCCTCCTAGCTAAGCCAACTTCCTGTGTTTCTTGTATTTTTGATTTACCACTTGTGACTTTAACCAACTAGTGATTTATGTAAACATGGTCACTGTCAAGCGGATGCATTAGGACTGCCTCATCTCAGCACCTGCTATTTCCCCTTGGCTCAACCTCAAGGCTCCCAAGTACCGGCGGTGGTGGAAGTTTCCAGAAGAGGTAGCCTATAGAAGAGGGAGTCTGTCTCCAATGCCAGGATGACAGAGGGATCCGCTGAAAGAGCGACAGGCGGCCGGAATCTGTATGTTTGTATCTGTCTGCGTGTCTGTCTGTCCATCCGTCTATCTGTCTGATCTCTCTCTCTGTAACTACTCTTGCCTGCCTGTCCATCTTTATCTTTCTCAATCAAACCATGAGATTATCCGACTATTTGTCTATCTGTATGATCTCTCTATCTATCTATCTATCTATCTATCTATCGATCGATCCATCCATTCGTCCGTCCGTCCATCCATCCATCCATCCGTCCATCCATCCATCCAGCCATCCATCCATCTATCTATCTCCATCTCTCTATCTCCACCTCAATCTCTATCTCCATCTCTCTATCTCCACCTCAATCTCTATCTCTATCTCTATATCTATATCCATCCATCCATCCATCCATCCGTCCGTCCGTCCGTCCGTCCATCCATCCATCCGATACATCTATCTCCGTAATCATTTTCAGTCTGTCTGTTTGTCTGTCCGTCCGTCCGTCAGTCTGTCTCGGCCAGTTTTTTTCTGTGGCTTTCTCCACTGGTGTTTGCTGTGCTGCTGTTCTTGTCTGCTGGTTTTTTTTTGTGCAGGTGTTTTTTGCGCTAGTGTTTTTGTCCGCTGTTATTCTTGTGGGTTGGTGCTCTGGTGTTCTGGTGTTTCTTGTGATGGTGGTATTGTCGACTGGTATTGTTGTGGACTGATGTCTGTGTCTCACGGTGGTTTTGTTGGTTGGTGTGTTGGTCTACTGGTTTTTCGTCTGTGAGAGGTTTCGTCTGCTCTTGTTCTTGCCTGGTGTTCTTATCTGCTTGCGTTTGTTGCTGCTATGTGTATGTCCTGCTGGTGTTTTTTCTCTGCCTGCGTTTTTCTCTGTATCTCTCTATTGAACTTTGCAGGTCCGGATCCCTCTCCCATGGAGCATCCCAAAACGCTGCAAGCCCCTGACGTTCTTACGATTTTGACTTGCAAATGCCCTTCTCATCACAGCGACATGCACTTTTGGGACATCTTCATTTCTAAAAATTGTCTGCCCCGCTCGCTTTCTAACACTTCCCCATGGACCGCGCCCGCAGCTTTAGCAACCCTACTTTGGTAAAAACACAGCATTTCGCACGATTCCTATCAATCACACACGCACATCTCTTTTCTCCGACGTGACATATGTTTTCACAGACTGCCCGCTGTATCTTTGCATAAGTCGGAAGTTTGATTTCCAAACTCTCGATTATAATCACCTTCTTTTTAACGATGACATCGTTTTTTAGATACTTCAAGTTAACTTCAGGATCTACTTTTCTCATATAGAAGTCTTCATGAAGAGGTGGTACTTCTTTTCTCAAGCGCCATGGTTGCGTTTCTGCTTTTCTGTGCACTCAGGCTCATATTGTCTCTTCCAGCTCGCAATCCTGTGGCCCTCGCTGTCTAATCAAGGACCACCCCATCCATGTCACTTTGCGACTTCTGCACCATGGGAAGGTGCTACGTGCGATTTTCAGGAGTAGAGCAGAGAAGTGCGGATCAAAGAACAGCGCTGCCATCAAGACAATGATTTGACCGTGCTCCAGCATGCTCTCTAAAAGTAGCATCGATGCAAAACTTCCGGCATTTTCATCGAAAGCAAAATGAACTAGTGCTGCGTTGATGACCTGTGTCAGCACCTTGACAATGTTCATGATGGTGATTGTCAGGATAACACCTGCACGGTGTTCTCAACTGCAACAATCGAATTGATGAGACCTGTCTACCAACCCTTACGAAGCAACCATTACATGCAGAAAACCTGCGGTGACAAGCTGACACTGCAGTGAATAAAGTGTTTTCAGTACAAAGGCAAAGCGTAGGTCAAAGTATCAAGAAATGCCAATGGGAATTTTGTGTGAACCTGGTGGAAAAACATGGCACAATTTTCACTGGGGCATGACCTCAGCAACTAGCCATCACATGAGGGCCAAAATACCACCACAACGTGCAGTAGAAGTAGCAAAAGCACCCAAATGGCAATAGGACCCAGGGTTAGCCTAGGATACTAAACTAAATTCCATAGTGGGTACAAGACGATCCAAACAGAAAAAACTTCCTGCAAATCAATTCCCCAGCCACATGATTTCCAAAACACCATTGGCATAAACGGACATCCACAAAAACGATGCAATAAAAGTCGTTGTTCGTTGTTTTGGGTCAATCTAGAAAATCATGGATTCTTCAATGCATCCAAATATATCCCAATATATCCAAGTATATGTGTTTTCAAAAAATCAGCCAAGAGGATGACAAGAAAAATATGATTGCAAACAAGAACAGCCGCAGCAACGACAACAACAACAACAACAACAACAACAACAACAACAACAACAACAAACACAACAGACCCAAAAAAGAACAGCAACAACAAAGCAAGAAGACCCACAAAACCACAGGCGCAAGAAAGGAAGAAAGAAAAAAGAAAGAGAGAAGCAAACAAAATAAAAAGACACAAACAAACAAACAAACAAACAAACAAACAAACAAACAAACAAACAAACAAACAAACAAACTAACTAACTAACTAACTAACTAACTAACACCCAAACACCCAAACACCCAAACACCCAAACACCCAAACACCCAAACACCCAAACACGCAAACACACAAACAAACAGAAACCACCATTGCTGAAGAAGATCAATACTTACCAAAAACAGTTGCCTTCACAACCACAACCACAACAAGTACGAACAAAAACAAGAAGAACAACTAATGCTGCAGTGGCAATGACACACTACGGATCCCACCTCGAGGAACCAAAATTTCCCATTCCCGAGAATTCTTCTCGAGATCTGAATTGGTTCGCGCTGGAAGGTCTTCGGAATCAGTCTCAGATTCCGATTCTGTGGACTCACTACCTCCATCTCTTGGTGGTCCCTTTTTGCATATGGCATACAAGGCCAGAGATAAAGCCACAGCCAGCTTGGTGCAGGACCAAATCACATTCAGGCAAAGTTGTAGAGAATTAAATTCTTCATGGCCACAAATCTCGTTGATTGTATTGGGCGTTGCAAGAAATGCTGGCATCAAAGCGAAGAGAAGGCATCCAGAAACAAAGGCCAATCCCTTCAGAGGGGCATTCGAAGAAACTTTCGGTCCGCAAACGTAAAAAAACTGCAGAACCAGCAACAGGCAGGATGCACTATTTTGCAACCAACTGAAGACCACCACCGAAGGCGTTCTCAGGTCCATTTCTTTGAAATCTTCGCAAGTAGTTGAAGGAATGAAAGTTGAAGGATTGATGTAGAACGAAACTGCTGCATAAGCTGTCAAAACGATCCCATAGACGGCAAGGAGTTGCTTTGCAGGACATGTGAAACACCAGTACTGCCGAAGCACGCCAAGACATACACAGAAGCCGAGTCCAGCAAGAATGCTTGCAGCATCTGCACTCAACTGAGCCTCCCGCAAGATTACCATACTTGTTGACTCATCTTCTTGATTTAGGGAATAGGCCGTGATAAACATGATGGGCCCTGCGAGTACCAAGCCAAAGAGGACAGCTGTGGCAACCAATTCGGCTGCATCTGGGTCAAACTGATTGGCAAAAACAATTGGTGCAGAAGAAGTTGGGATGGCGCCATAGAAGAAAGTGAAGTCTCTCAATGGTTTATTGTGTTCACCTCTCAGAAATAGCGTGCCAAAGAAGTAGCTCAGATATGCACACACCACCACCTTCATCAAAACCATTCCAATTGCCCAAGCAGAAATCCGAGGAGAGCGAAGAGCTGTCCCAGTAAGGAACAAGGCAGACATCGCGAATGGGGAAGTGAACAAAGTGACAAAATCTGAAAGTGGGTGCGGAAGCTGCAACTTGCCGTTCTCTTCAACGATGCTGGACCCTAAGATGATCTTGTAAAGCAAGCCAGAACAAGTCATGAAAATCACCGGGTTCGTGGACAAGTCATACAGAATGTCCTTAAAAATCTTCCAGGTGCTCTGCCCTTCCCCAGTTCTGATGGCACCACCAATTGCAAATGCAACCATCGTCAATGGAATAAAAACAAAGGAACCAACTAGAGCATTCCCAGTAATATAGATGCTCATGTCCTTTTCATAGAGTGCATCAATGACTGGAAAGCCGATTGCAAAGTCATTGGATGCCACCGAAAAGAATGCAAAGACCGAGGCTGTGAGGATTCTTTGTCCTCTGGATCGTTTCCGTTGGTACATTAAGTAGGCCAAGAGCCACGTCAAAATCATCACCGCGACCTTTCCAAGGCTGCAAGCCGCGATCACACCATAATTCACAGAGTGCAACTCAGCTGTGGCCACCGTGTTGAAGATCAACAGCGGAAAAACCATGGAGCCGATGAAGAAACCCAAACCCTTCAGGTGTCCTTCTGCTGGCGTCAAAAGTTTAAATCGAATGCAAAAGAAGCCAGTGAGGATGGCCACCATCGTTGACAGCAAGGTGTTGAACAAGCTCAGAGTAGGATTCCCGGCCATGGCGACAAATCAACGGCACACAGCTTCAAAAGCTGTAGTGTTGCTATGCTATCTACAAATGGCTACGAGTACAGGACATTGTCATGTCTTGCGATCTAAAACTTGGGTTTTGGCCTCTTGGCAAGGCTGTTTCACAAAAGTCACATGTATGTCATAGTTCAACTAGTGCCATGGTCCAAATCTTGACGAAAATCGAAATCTGAACGATGTGTAAATTGACAAATTCATCACTTGACAAATCCAAATTCATTCATGTATTTCCAACGAAATTTATCACAACAAATTGTCGAAGGCAGCTCGCGCCTGGATCATCCACGAATGCACCGTGCCCTTCGGAAGGCCCAATCCGGAGCAGTCCAACCAGGCCAGGTAAGTCGCCTATCCCAACTTCCCAACTTGGAACATCTTGGAACTGTTGGAACTGCGAAACACCGATGAACACCGAACTTCCATGAACTTCCGAAATCGTAACGTGGATCGGAGGCTTTGCGATGTGCTACAAAGCAGTATGGTTCACCAAACAGGGATCATTAAATGTCCCAATTGGACATCACCCAAACATTATAGGAATAATCCCCAACAGTCATCCAAAGGTGATGTTCCATGTTCCTAAACTGGGATATTTACCAACCCCTGCCAAATGTGCCCCCCTCGAAGTGCAGTCACACGAAACGCTCCAGGCCTCATGATCCGCCTCAAGTGCTGTCTCCGGCAGAGAGTTTCAAGAAACAGATTTTGATAAAATTGATTTAAATCAATATGTAAGAAAAATGTTTGAATCTTACTGTTTCAATTGAAGATTCAAGAAAAAACGCGCGGCCAATTCAATCTTGGGGTTCGCTTAGGCCTGGAAAACCAAAAGGTGCTGCCCATTTTGGCAAGGTGCCAGCTTGATGCCAGGGATTTCTTTCAGTGATTCTTCCAAGAAGACAAAGTTTGCATGCACGTAGTCTCTGACAGCATGCATCCAGTCTTTACTCTCATATGCTATCTGCAATGCTTCAGTGCCAAAAATGCTTCCATGATGAAGAAATTGTGGTTCCACATATTCCTTGAAGCTCTTCAGCATAGTTTTATCGTCGAAGATAGCATAAGAGCAATGAAAACCTGCCAAATTCCATGTCTTGGTTGGAGATCCTAAGCTGATGCATTTGCATCCCACTTCCATTGCCACCGGATGAAATGGCGTGAAGGTCTTCCAACACCAGTCTGCCCAAACTTCGTCGACAATGACCATGATCCCACGATCTCTGCAGGCACCAGCCAAAGCCACCAGCTCGTCTCGCGTCCAGACACGCCCCACAGGATTGTGAGGACTACAGAGAATGATGAATTTCACCTTTTCTTTGTCCAGCACCTTCTTCAGTCCCTGACATGTCATGTCTTACCAAGGTCTTACCAGGCCTAACCTTGCACCAAACACTTTGGTCTCTCTACCTCTACTACGACTTTCGTCCCTGATGTTCTCTTTGTTGGACCCAAATCATCACTAAACCCCGGACTCTCCAAAGCAACATTGAAGCTGTGTCCCAACTCCCACCTCCACATCCATCTCATAGCGAGAAACACCTCCCTCGACCTTCACGGGCAAATGATACTGAACCAACTGGCAGCCGGATGCTGGCACCACCTTCTGCAGCGGCGCATATAAGGGTACCATCGTCAGAACCTGCTGCCCAGAACACGGAAGAATCAAATGCTCGAAAATACACAGAAACAGTGACATACATAAGACAAATAAATAAATAAATATATATATATATATATATACATACTGTATATATATATATACATACTGTAGATATATATATATATATGGGATCGGGGGAATAATCGTGCCCCTTGGGAACTCTTTAAAGGCATACATACATACATACATACATACATACATACATACATACATACATACATACAGACAGACAGACAGACAGACAGACATACATACATACATACATACCGGCAGACAGACAGACAAAAGCAAAACCTCCAAACTGGTTGACTAATCTCATTTTATAAATAACTACTGGTTTGCCCCGATTTAAAAAGCATCATGTCATCAATGTCGTGAAATGTTCACTACCAATGGATCGACCTAAGTGAACTATCCTTGGCTACAAACTTGAATTTGATTAATACTCAGACATGAGTCCATGAAGTCAGTGACCATAGCAATGACTATATCACACAAATGATAATGATCATCCATAGTATGGGTTGAATGTTTTCTTTACTGATCAAGAACTGGTTGGTGGTTTCCACTATTTGTTCTTCCAGACTAACAAGTGGTTGGTTGATTCACTGCAACACCATATGTTTTCAGAACCTTCACTATGGCTTCGCTGTTTTCATTAAGGGCAACTGAACAAGTTTATAATGAGCCATCGAGCCACCTCAGTGTGATCACATGATCAATATAGATGATCCATGGTGCATCATGCCTAGATCAACCATAACCATTATCAACAATTATCAACAAAGTCACCATATGATTAGATATGCCAACATTGTTTTTACCTAAAGAAATCAGTTTGGATTCTGCTTCAAGGACAAAGAGTGAAAACCCCAAATGCATTTGAAAACCCCAAATGCAATGACCATGGCTTCAAGGTTGCTTATAAGCAGGCAGGGTTGCTTATAAGCAAGGCCTCGCTAAGATGACAAAGGAAATAGGGGCCTTCCATGACTTTCAGCAGGTTTGGTT
>VSDK01028897.1:388656-413656 GCA_009767595.1 Symbiodinium kawagutii
CCCAACATCCTTAGGGATCTCTCCCAAACATAGGGGAAATAGGGGAAATAGGGACAGTTACAGGTTTCCCCTATTTTTTCCTTAGGGGACATAGGGGAAATAGGGACAGTTACAGGTTTTGGAACCCAACCTACTGGAAGTGCTGTACTGTCCCTATTTTCCCCTATTTTGGAGAAGATCTCTAGAGAGGTTGGCTCCAGATCTCTCCCAAACATAGGGGAAATAGGGGAAATAGGGACAGTTACAGGTTTCCCCTATTTTTTTGTTAGGGGACATAGGGGAAATAGGGGCAGTTACAGGTTTTGGAACCCAACCTACTGGAAGTGCTGTACTGTCCCTATTTTCCCCTATTTTGGAGAAGATCTCTAGAGAGGTTGGCTCCAGATCTCTCCCAAACATAGGGGAAATAGGGGAAATAGGGACAGTTACAGGTTTCCCCTATTTTTTTGTTAGGGGACATAGGGGAAATAGGGACAGTTACAGGTTTTGGAACCAAACCTACTGGAAGTCCTGTACTGTCCCTATTTTCCCCTATTTTGGAGAAGATCTCTATAGAGGTTGGCTCCAGATCTCCCCCAAACATAGGGGAAATAGGGGAAATAGGGACAGTTACAGGTTTCCCCTATTTTTTTGTTAGGGGACATAAGGGAAATAGGGACAGTACAGGAGTTTCAACATTCAAAATTTTGTCTAGAATTGGTGAAGCAGACAAATTTTAAAGGTGCTTGGAATTGTTCAAGCAGAGGAATGTTATTGTTATTTCAAATTGGTGAAGCAAATGCAAAATTAGTCATTGTTACATTTACAGATTTGCATGGGCACTGGGGAATAACGATAACCAACAAATATTGCTTAAACCATTCACAAGGGGCACGGTTATTCCCCAGTACCCATATATATATATATTCCAGAAAATGAGGCACGTGCATATCAGCGTCTAAAACATACTTATGGTCGTGATCCCTACACATGATAGTACATGTGCTTGTGTGCGTGCATGTCTATGATTGATCAATATGCACACCTGTGTAAGTGATGTATCGAAGGAAACAGCATATGATGTGAATAAATATACATATATATTCCTATATACATACATATGGATAGAGTCAATACAGTCTATATGTATATATCTATATACGGTGGTTTATCGAAATAGGGAACCTTAAAAATGGGTTGCTTGTGACTAGATCTTTAAAAAGGGATGACTTCAGGAGTCCCCTATTTTGAGAAACACCCAAATGTATGTGTATATATATATATATACGTATATACATTTAAAAAAAATGTAACTATATCTATATATATATATATATGTGTGTGTGTCGAAGCGCTCATGTACTTACTGTATCTGTTGATTTAATTACCTGCATCTATTTATTCTGCTCTGGCGGGGCTAAGTGCTTCGACTCCACGCTCTATGACATGTAACCTGTGAGATGACACGTCACCTTCGCCCTGCTTCCCCAACATCCAACAACCCAAAGAGCTCAGCTCTCCTTATCTCCTTGGTGGGCAAAGGTATGAAGGATGCTCCCAACGCTGGCCAGCACTGTGCCCGAGAATACGAAGCAGTCGGGTTCCGGTGCCTTGTTCCAATTTTGGTTCTCCACAAGCCAGCGGCCAACGGCCCGCCATACCTCTTTGGGCTGAATGGTGTAGCCATAACTCGGATGTGCCATGCGCTGTTGCAATTTCTTTGTGATCTGTGGGCAGCAGGGAAAGTCCATGTCTGCCACCCAGTGCTGAAGACAATCTCGGGCTGCTTCTCCAAACAGGACCGGAGACAGCTCGTATTTCACAGTTTTAAAGCCCCGGCGATCCAAGGGAGTGTCGAATCCGAATGGATCTCTCCGTTTTCTCCATAGCCATAGGCCATACAATGCCAAAGCAGATCCCCCCAGTGCCGCACAGCACTGCCACTTCTGGGCCTTCTCCATCGGAGAAACCTTAGGAGTTCTCTAAGCGATTGAGCCAATTGGCTGCTGACACGGCTGACAATTTAGTCACAAATGAATCCCAATGAATCCCAACTGTATCCACTTGCGCAGCACAGCTTGTTTCACACCATTCCATGTCCCTACATGTAACTGTAGAGGGTCTGCATGTTTCGGTTTTAGCAACAAGGCTTTCGTGTTTCCTTACTCACCCGACTTGACATCTCGAAGCGGCAGGGCCGGCGGACCAAAGATCTTCTTGGAAGCTCGAAGCGCTTGGAAGCGCGAGCCTGAAACCAGGACCAGGAATTTGAAACGGCTCCCTCACAGCTGGGGACACCGCCTCTGAGAGACTCGAAGGCACCGCAAAGCACCTGTCACAACTCCCTTTCCAAAAGGAATGCAATGCCGGTTCCCCAGACATGTCCCCAGATCCCCAGACATGTCTCACCTGAAAGCTGCAAAAAGGCTCAAGAGAAGGGGCAGAGATCGTAGGCCACGGCTGCGCGCCATGGCAAGGTCTCTGATCTATGCAAAATCTGCCACGATTTTTGGGCTGGGGTCTATCCCCTCCATTTTTGCGAGTGGGGTCCGTGTTCGAGTTGAGCTGTGCTACCAGTGAGGTCTGCTGTCTGCTCCAATTGGCAATGATTGGGCTGTTCTAAATGACTTTTCTCTCTCTCTCTCTCTCTCTCTCTTGATTCGACAGAGGAAAATATGTGCTCTTTACAACACATGGGCGCTCTTGTTGAATCTCATCAGCTGCTCTAGCCTTGAGACATGGTTATGACGGTTGTGAGGTAAGCGCAGTGAAAACTGTCGTGTCTCCATCACCGTCCAGGTGTGTAAGCGAAGCTTTGTTTCATGTTCAAATAGTGCGGAATGACTTTGAACATGTGACGCTGTCCTGAGGATCTGGATAGTTCTTCAGGCGCTTGCTCATCTTCTTGCCATCCGCCTCGCACTACAAAGCTTCTTGACTCATAGACTCACAATCCAGTACTGTGGGCCTTTCACTTAGGAATGTGATCTCAAGGATCGACTACACAGAATCCGCTCAGTAGGAGACAGCAAGCACAAGGCCATTGACGATGAGGTTCTGGAAGGGAGGGCTGTCAAATAAGTGCGTGCCAAGGACCTCGCAAAGCAGCAATACAGGATGTGTTTCAGTTTGAATCTTGTGCTCCTATGTGATCCTCATGTTGTGATCCTCTTGTGTTGTCATGTCGTTGTGATCTGTGGCTCCGCACCATCAATGTGTAGAACCATCCGCGCGTCTGGTCTAAACCCTCCGCAATGAACTGCGCAGGGAAACATTTCTCGAACTCCTCACCGAGGCAGTGCTAACAGCCGATTCGAATTCTTCCAACTACAATTCTAGTGCCTACAAGTTGCTACAATCTTAAAATTCTCGAATTGTTCCAACCTGCGTTTCTCCTTACTTTTGCCAGGGGGAAACAACTTGAAGGCACGAGTACCGTGTTTGAGATTTGAAATCACGACTTTAGTTCTTTAGAATTAAAAAGTAGATTTGTCTGTTTGAGCTTTCACTCATTTGTCAAACTCTCAACGCTTGGACTGCTGAGTGAGAGATGATACTTCAAGTCCTCCTTGCCCTCGAAGGGGTAGTGCTTGGAGGCGTATGGCATGGACCCACTTTCGAACCAGCAATCGAACACCTTGAAGAAATCTCTTTGATTTCAGACTTCAATACTTCAAGGAGTCAAATTCTCGGACTTTAGACCAAGATCGCTAGTCAAGACCATGGCATTTCATGTCAACAGTTTCACGCTCTTTTTGACCTGGCGTGCTTTGCCCAAGTCTCTCATGAGCCACTTTGGGACTGCCCTATTCAATGCCATGTCTTGGCTGCACATCTCCATCTCCTGTACATTGGCACTGTAGTCCTCAAGGTTAACCGATTTCGGGCAGCTACAGTTCTTGCCTCCGATGATAGGATTCGTTTTCCACCCACAGCACGTCAATTCCACCCTGGTGCTTCAGCAACATCAGTGCCTCTGGATATGTAAGTTTGCCGTCATTGTTGTGATCCTTGGATTGCTGTCACAAAACAAAGCTGCAAAAACCCTGGGACATCCTACCTGGGTGGGTGGTACCATCCAACTTTGAAGACAAGAAGCTGCCAATTTGAAGTTCTCTGTGAGCTTTTGCACATGTCTTTCCTTCTCGGCAACAATCTCAGGATCATCAGGATGCACCACACCTTCTATTTCTGTGATGCTGCTTACAGCCTCATCAAGAGACAGCAAGCCATCTCCGTCCTTGTCCATTCCCTTGATGTATCCTAAGGAGCAACTGCCACAGAAAACGATCAGTTTCTGTCCGCGTCTTCCTCTAAAATGAAACCTGTTGCGATCTTGCAAACAATCCAATAAATTTCATCTACTTAAACAAAAAATTAAAAACCAAACAAAAAAATCCGCTTTGTATCTTTGCTTCAGAAAGTGTCCTTCAAAATCCATCATTTCCGGTTTGTACCTTGGCCCGTCAGTATGGTCATGGCCTCCATGTCCGTGTCCTCCGTGTCCACTGTGTCCATATGGATCCCCATGGCCGTCGCCGCTTGCTATCGCAGCAAGGAAAGCAGCACAAACACTGCGTCGCAGGGCTCGAAACGCCATGGCCAAGCTTCAGCCGAAACTCTGAGCGACGCGAAGTTGTTTTGTCAACCAGCAAACTGGTGGAGTTTTATTCAACAGTGAACTCGGTTGACGTTGGTGGCATGAAATGCACATCACATGTCCGAGCTCGCCTCATCAACTCTCTTCAACATCCCTTTGCCCTTCTGGGATGGGATCCTCAGGAGACACATTAAGCAAATGAAATGCACCATGCTTCTCTAAACGTGCTTCTCGGCTGTCCCACACTTCCCCCAGGTTTGGTGAGTTTGGCACTGGATGTCGTCGATGAAATGTCGATGAAGATCCTTTGGGAGCAAGACACTGCACTGTCAGACTCGTCTTGAGTTAACTGAAGCCTAGGAAAAATCTGCCCCTGCAAACCCCAACTGTATCACATCTGCAGAAAAAGATCAATCACAACAAAGCGCAACGAACCTTGATTTCTCTGCCAGCATACTTTTCCAGCTCGGCCACGCTTCCGATGCAAACGACCTGCCAATGGAATCACCCAAGTAGAGTCTAGCGCAGCTAGTTCAACGCGAGGGGAGTACCCAATTCTTGTGCTGTGCTGTTCCTGTCAGCTTCCAGGCACCTCTTCAAAGTCTGAAGAGACCCACAAAGGGATTGGCCTCAGCTGAAGACTCAGAATAGCTACAAAGCTATTGGAGAACGCCAGTCTACTGAGTCTCCACTGTCATTTTAATCGCTGAGTCGATGCACAAAGCTACAACTGAGCCCTCTGACTACGCTGCTACTTCTCTTTGCAAGCACATGTGGCATCTGATCATTGAACCATCATTATATACATCATCATTACATCATCATTACATCATCATTACATCAGCCTCAGGTACACTTAGACTTGGTTGACTTCAAACTCAGCTCTGAGATCACCAACGTGCCCCAGTAGCGATTTCGTGACACGCACCAGTCTCTGGCCTGGAGATCCAACGGAGGTCCAACGGACGTCCAACGGACGTCCAACGGAGGTCCAACGTGTGTAACGAAAAATAGATCTTCCAACATCCACTGAGCTTCAAATTAACCAATGAGAACTTGCCGGCAGAAATGCCAAAACTGCACCTCGGTGAGCCAGTTGTGGAAGCGCTTCTCCTTCACAAAGCTGGGGACCCAATACCTTGGAACAAAGTCATGAGTCCCAGCTACCCACAGATAGGAGAAACCAGCAACTCCGGGAGCGTCTCGGACTTCAATGGTTTGCTGAAGATGGCTGCAGTTTTGAGTCCAAGAAACGTCTTGTTGTTGTTTGCGATGAGTTTCTCTCTGGCGTCTTCAACTTTGATGAACCAGCTGGGAATGGCCTCGAAGCAACAGCCTTTGGAACCAGCTGGCACAAAAAAATCTACAACAAAAAGCAACCATCAAAGAAGTGATGACACTCAATAAGATGTAAATGACATGTAAATAAAATATAAAATTACAAAAAGTAATAACTGTTCCTCGCTGAGAGAGTGAGCTCGCCTTTACATCAACCAGTGTGAGATCATGTCAGAAACGGTTCAAACCAGGAAGTGTAGTCGACTTACCTTTGCCTGGCAGATCCCTCAAGAACCGGTCTTGGTCAGCAGCAAAAAATGATGGTACTTGCCCACCCCCTCATAATAGCAGTAGCAGTAGCAGTAGCAGTAGCAGTAGCAGCAGCGGCAGGAGTAGGAGTAGGAGTAGGAGTAGGAGGAGGAGGAGTAGGAGTAGGAGTAGGAGTAGGAGTAGGAGTAGGAGTAGGAGTAGGACTAGTAGTAATAAAAAAAATAGTAGTAATAGTAGTAATAGTAGTAGTAGTAGTAGTAGTAGTCGTAGTAGTCGTAGTAGTCGTAGTAGTCGTAGTTGTCGTAGTAGTCGTAGTAGTCGTAGTAGTCGTAGTAGTCGTAGTAGTCGTAGTAGTCGTAGTAGTCGTCGTCGTAGTCGTAGTCGTAGTCGTAGTTGGTCGTAGTAGTAGCAGTAGTAGTAGTACTAGTACAAACAGTAGTAGTAGTAGTAGTAGTAGTAGTAGTAGTAGTAGTAGTAGTAGTAGTAGTAGTAGTAGTAGTAGTACTAACAGTAGTAGTAGTAGTAGTAGTAGTAGTAGTAGTAGTAGTAGTAGTAATTTAGTAGTAGTGGTGGTAGTAGTAGTAGTAGTCGTTTATGGTCGTGATAGTGATAGTACTAATAATCAACGACAGAAGTAATGATAACTAGCCGTGATAGGAACTTTGAGTTCAATAATCGTCATGGCACTGGCCTTTTCTTTGCCAAAAGGTGTCAGAACTTGCTGAGAGCTCGGGCTCTGTAGATGAGCGGGGTGTCTGATCGCCAGCAATGGGGATAGTTGTGCACCTGTCGGTCTACTGGCTGCACTGCAACTACTCGGCCGGAAACTCTCAGCAATTTGTGTGTCCTCCGTGCCATTGAAGACCAACTTGTTTTCCTTCTTCAGCTTTTCCTGCGAATCAAATCTATACATATCAGTCTGTTCATGCGTTATCAATTCTGTGTAGAATGCATTTTGAATATGTACCTATATATATATATGTATACATACATATCATGGATCCCCATATACAGATAGTTCTATACATACATTGATTATTACACACATGTGCATTTACTATTGTACGTATATATATATATATATACATGTACATATGTACTACATACTTATATCTATTAAATGTGATTTGATCAAGAAAATCATACAGTATATTGTCTATATATACACACAATATCTCTACAGATTGCAATCTTAGTCTCCTGCCTTGATGTCCTTGTCGGCTGCTTTGACGTGCTGACCCACGAAGTCAGAAACCTGCACCATAGTTCCACTGGACGGTTTTCTCACAGCAGTGTCACAATTTCCATTCAAGTCAACATCTGATACTACGATACTCGATACTGAGTAAGTAAAACAGGTAAACATAGGTAAACTAGATTTAACAAATAATTAGACTTCATGGATAGTAAGAAAATTATTCTTTGTCACAATGGTTTACCAAGATACCAAGTAGGTGACAACTTTCCAAGATACAAAGCAAGTTGGATCCCCAAATCACAACAAATCTGACCAAATCTCATCCCACATTTGATCTATAAATCTCAAACCAAATCTGTCCAAATCTCTGACCAAATCTCTTACAAAATTTGAGCTCCAAATTCTCTGACCAAATCTGCACTAAATCTCTCACCTAATCTCTCCCTCCATTTCTCCAAATTTGATCTTCAGCTTTTCTGTCCAAAATGTCTTTCCAATTTGATCTCTCAAATCTCAAAGAAGCACTGCACCAAATCTCTGAACGTTAGCAAACTGGCGCTGCTTCGACTCGGTGCCTCTTTGGTGAAGCAACCACTGTCATCGATTGGATGCGCCATGCCTGTCCCATCCTGTCGAACAAGGAGCACACTCGGAGCACACTGAATCTTTCTCCTGTTGTAGAGGCAATTTCTGCCTGTAATTTTCAAACTGCACCTGCCCGTACACGCAGACATGTGCTTCAAACAGCAACTTGCAGTCCCTCCGATGTATTTCTATCTCATTGTGCGAATGTCGAGCTGGTATGGACTAGTAGGAAGGGGGGCGACCGCGTGGCCCTTGCAAGGGGGTGCGTTGACGTGAGATGTTGGCTTTGACGAGAACTGACACATGGACATTTGTACACAAGGCTCAAAACTTCCACGACAGAAGCGCAACCGTGAATCAACCTATTTTTGAGGGAAAGAATCAATGACAACAAACCAACCACAGGAAACCTCTTGGTTTTTACAGTATAATTCCACTGACAAACAAGGAGGCCTTGACATTGACGCCAAATTTGACATCTGTAAACTTGCCATCTTCCAAGCTAATTGACCGCGGGGCACAGCCTTCTGGATGATTCCAGCTGCCAAACAAACCCGATTGTCGTCCTGCATGACACAAACTCGAAGCCCATAAGTCCAGAACCACAATGGAACCTCCAGCGCAGCTGCCTTACTTCTTGTCCTCTCCGAAAGCTGGTGCTTGGTGGACGATACAGGTTCCAGCCTGCACGGTTTGGAGGCATGTGTCTGTTCCTATGTGAGTATTTCGTGACAAAAAGCCCAAGATTCCCAACAAATGTAGTGCCCTGGTTTTCAGCCTCTAAGATAAGGGAACTACTTATACATTAAATTTTCATTTTTTCGATTTGGGAACTTCCAAACCTACGAATCGCTTTCGCTCGTGCCTCGGTGGAGACATAGCCATCCGTCACAATTTGCCAGGCAGCGCTAAGAGCCTGGATGGCCATGGGGAAAGGATACACCATGCTGGTAGCCGAGCTCCATGAGAGCTCCCGGCCTTGCCCTTGAAATAGTCGAAGAGAGGCTCGTATCTGATCCCCTTCAACTCGCTACCCTGGGCGGTGCTCATGGCATCCATTGCATGTACTCAGTCCTTACTCATTCCTTGTATTCATTTCAGCCTCGTAAACAAGTCAAAGAGTGAGATGAGAAATCTTCCCTTTCTTCCCTTCCATGCTCTTTCTATTGCCTTCCTTTCTTCCCTTTCTCTCTTCTACATATTTCTCTTCCCTTTCCTCTTCCCGACTTCTTCCCTTCCCATAGCCTTCTTCTCCCACAGAACTGTGAAGTCCTCAGGTCAACAACTGGTTCCAGATTGAAACGTTTTTCATTGACATTCGTACTGTTGCACGACCACCAGACCCGCACCTTCTCCGCGTTCTTTTTGATGGAAGAACAGATCCATTTCCACCGGTCCTCACGCTAATTGACTATTGACTCGTGGTACTGTGGATGTTCCCATCACTTTGTCACTTTGTCACTTCTCCTTTCCCACGATCCACTTGGTGTTGGTGGACTTGTTTTGCACCTGCAAATACCTAAGAACTCAAAACATCAATGGGACACCAGGAGATGGAATGGAAGCTGACTGCGCTGGGGCACTTCAGCTCCGGATTCACGCACAATGCCAAATTGGATGGCAGTGTCCACGGTGTCGTTGTCCATGCCAGCACGAACGAATCCTCCTACACAACGGCTGATCGTGGGAAGTGAACAATTTTGAGATCCCAGGAGATCCCAGCGCGAAGTGATCAGTTGGAAATCTCCTCGTCCACGAGCCTCGGAATGAAACGAAATTCTGACGAAGCACATCGAAGCACCGAAAGCTCGACTGAGATCCCAAGCCGAAACTGCACAATGATGGAGGGATCGGAGACTTCTTTGTAGTTTTGCGACACCTACACGAGCAAGACGCTGGAGACAAAATTCCATTTAAAAAGAATGTATACATCGAGTTTATTCAAAAGCAAATGTTCAAAGCCTTAAACTTGCGTTCGAATTGACAATCTGAACGCGGTTCCGTTTGGACAGAGGATATCAAATTTCTGCTGCACCTCAAAATTGGACAATGGCGTTGTGCAGACCGTGCTGTAGGGCATCACGCGAAAGGCCCTGCCGTGGTGTCTCTGCAATCAGCACACCAAGGCAAGGAAAACAACACTGGGAATGACTCCAACAACTCTGCTACCTCGCTGCTGTCACCGGTCCTGTAGACCAAACCCTTGTCATAGAGCTGTTTGAAGACCCACCAGCAGCTGGCGAGCACAGCATGGTCGGAGACAAGGTGAAAGTCGAGCTACTTCCCTATTCCCTTCATAGCGTTCATAGCATTCCTATCACACGTTCACTTATTCACTTCGTTCATTTCATTGAAATTCATTCATTTCTTTAGAGAATAGGTCGCATGGCGAACTGGCATAAAATTGAAAACTAGAGCACATACTGCAGCACCATGCAATACATGACAACTCACCTAACATCTACAAGCGAATTCTTGGCTTTCCATCAGTTGAAGTCACTAGATGTCACCAGTCACCTCTCCATAAAGCTTCTGTCCATGGTCTTGTAGTCGTTGTCAAAATCAATCCATCGCCTCAGAGAACACAATCCTACCTCTCCAGACTACCCACGTTTTCTCTGGGAAGGGTCCGTTTTTGGGGCATTGTCTTCATCATTCACTACATGATACATGTATACAATTGTATTCTAGCCTATCTATGCAATAAAAAACCTGCATGTACGTTACCAAAGATTCCATATCTATAATCTTAGCAGAAAAATCACTGAGGTGCAAACCCAAATCGCTCAATGATTCGCCTCCATTCTGAGCAGAATCTCTGAACCTTGCTCAAGTACGCTCAATGACTCAAGCTAGAGATGGCAAACATACAATATGAAAGGAAGATGATGGTGATGATGGCCATCATTGATCACATGATTTCCACTTACCAGCTGTGATCAAAAAAGGCTGCATGAGTGTTTCAATCTGTGCCAGTATTTATACAAAGAACTCAGCTTTGACCACTGTCAATGATTCTCATGGACTCGTTCGGAAAAATTCGACTGGAAAGGCTCAGGACCTTCGTTGTACTTGTCGATTCCAATCTTCATCACATCATGGTGACCCTGAGCGTGCTTTGGTGCATGCAGCTAAGGAGTGTCTTTCAAATGACCAAAAGGCAGTTCGGAACCTTCTTTTTGGCTCTCCCTAAATACTTCCTCTAAAATACTAGAGGCGTGCAATCGTGATATCTGCTTGAACTTGAACTGGATGACTTTCTCCTTGTTTGTGATCCAGCTAAGTCCGCCTTGATGTTCAGTTTCTTATCGATCTCGTACTCAACAGGAAGCCCATGACAATCCCAACCAAACCTGTTCCAGCGAGACTGCAGATTTCCAAAGGGCATTGAGACCCTTGGGGCTTACCAAATCCATGGCACTAAATGCGCAATCCATGGAAGCTCTGGGTTTGGAAGTTCACAGCCTGTGACACCGACCTTTTCCAACGATTCTGACAAGCGATATCTTTGGTCAGATCAAGACGCGAGGAGCAATTCTCAAATCTTTGGCTCTCGGAAGACAAGGCCGCGGTTGACCACCACAGTGAATATGTACATCTTGTCACTGGAAAGCCCCGCCAAACGAGGATCATTTCAGAGCAACTTGTCCAGTTTCCTGTCTGTGAACCTGCACATTGGATCAAAATGAGCAAATGCTGTGCATCGTGAATCAATGCATCATCAATGCACCCCTTTGGATCGCCTCATACTGCTCTTCAATGTATTCTTTGGTGTACGGATACCTTCGTCGAAACCACGCACGCTCTCAAAACAGCATGTCATTTGAAAAAGCTGTGCCGAGCAGCGGTATGTACGGTGCATCTTTGGGCACCATACCCTTTTCCCTGTGGCGGGATGCAGTGGCATAAAACAGATTCACAATTCACACCAGCATCATCCGTTCAGCAATAATCCATTCAGAATTGAACCGGCCCTCCCTGGTCCAGGCAAACACACCCAAAAACCAATGCAGTAGTCAGAAGTCTATGTTGCGATGTTCAAGTAGCTAGAGCTAGCGAGGGTTGTCGATGTTTCAATCGCTCAACTCAGCCTGAAACTTCTCTCGTAGTCATTCCACTCTTCCAGTGCCGCCGCAAGCAGCTTATCCACCGGGCAGCAATGGTGCGCCTTGGCAAGGAATGTCGTGGCAAACTTTCGATCTGCAGTGACCTGGTTTCACTGACATAAGGTTGCGGCCACCCAATGCTTGTACCTTGCGTTGCTCCGGAATAGAGAACTGATAAATTCAAAGCGCAAAGAAAATCTTGAAAGTGAAACAGTATGACTAAGTCTATGACACGTCCATCACTTCTGGATGCAACCCGGATGCTTATCCATGTGCGCAGATTTGTCCCTGTAAGCAGGGCTCAGCAAGCTGTAGGAAAATCCCGTCCCCACGGCATGCCTCCAGCAAAATCAAAGACAGTAAGCAACTGGAAGAACTGAAACAACTGAAACAACTGGAAGCTTTAGGAACAACACTTGCCAACCCATCCACTGCAACTGCTGCAAAAGAACCAAAAAATCGAGCAACGGCAGCCTGGCATTGATGAAATATGCGGGTGAGTCTGGCTCCGGATCGCCGGCATAATGCACGGGCAAAATGTCAAGACGACCTTCTTCCTCGAGCTGAATCCATTCATTGGGGCAGTCCCAAACGTGCTTCATCAAATTCACCCAGCCATAGGCTCCTCCACAAAATTGAAAGCAGACATAAGCAGACCGAAGCAAAGGTAGGCAAACTTAGCAAACTTAGCAAACTTAGCAAACCAACAAAGAATACCATGGCGGTGTATTTGCGTTGACAGTTATTGACACTTGAGATTCTCTTGGGCACTGGCACTTGACATCACTTGTCTCCTGGACCAATTGTGGTTGCAGAGAAGTTGGCAGCGTAAATTCCATCGGGATCTGCGCAACAAAAGCGACGTGGATCACCATTGATCCAATGACCCTTCATGAATTTGGCCTTCACGACCCTGTCGACTGTGGAGTCTGGTAACATGCCAATGCACTTCAGGATGGCGCCCACGTCTTCCAACTTCTTTCCGCTCTCCAAGTGTACAGTCGATCCGCTACACCTCTTGATGTTGTCCACAACCACTTCCATAAGCCCATAGGCTGCAGCAAGAAAGTACACATCACCTATCCCAAAGCGTGTTCTTTGAGCCAGTGAAGCCGTTGTCTTTGTGGCATTGCAATGCACTGAATGCATATCCCATGGGTCGAAATTGCCTCAAAGCACCATGGATTGTACGATGTGTGAGAGTGCAGAGCGACTTTTTCAGAAAGTTTCAACCAGGAAAAAAAAATGTTCCCGACGACTCCGACCCTGGACAAAAAGATTCGCATCCAACAAACGTTCCTGTGAGATTTCACCGGCGACCCCAAATGTTTACCACTGACAGCTGGGATGGAAACAGAGAGGCACTGGAGTTGAGATGAAAGGACTTCCAATGGCAAATCACAAAGATAGGCAGATAGAAAGCGGAGAGAAAACAAAAGAGGAAGCAAAGGGAGCCTGGGAGGAGCCTGGGAGGAGCCTGGAAGGAGCCTTCGAGACAGCGACGAATTGGGTTTGAAAATATGTCTGTTTGCCCATCAGTATCTTACTCAGAAGAACCCCTGCCGCTGAAGCTATCTGGGAAGTCCAAGTGACTTGATCAACCGGTCCTGGGAACTAAAGAGAGGAACGAACTACAGCTATTCTTTGCCCCGCCCGACCCTTTCACACTAGGAAGTGGCAAGAGGGGGCAAACGAATGGAAAAATGATTAGGACGCACAGGCTTGCACCTCAAAGTATCCAGACACAGACTGCGGGAGTGGAGACAGAAAGTGAAAGTGAGGCAGAATCTGGAATCACTTAGATTCATGGTGTCATTACAAACACTGCAAGCACGCTACGGAAAAACTGACAAAGAGGACAATACCAGAAAGGCTCTCACAGCTGCAAAATGCAACGAAAAAGTACAATGAGTTGCATCCGCCAAGATTCAAAGCTCATAGCCCACTTTGAGCAGGTTCAAGCAGTGCGCTCCAGTAATTGCTGGCGAAGCCTCCCATCCGAATGTAGAAATGTATGTATGTGTTCCATTTTGAAAAATAAGAAAAACAGATGCAAATAGTCTCAAATAGTCAAATAGTTCCTACTAGGAAATATTATAGAGACAAGGAGCAAAAGAAGAGGATGATTGGCCTCCGGATCTTGCATGATCTGGTAGCCACAATGGATTTCCATATCGACTGTGTCGACTCTGCATTGCAACTTGATTCTCATACTCAAAAAAACATATGGACTTGGGGCATCACAAGAATCCACTCACGAACCCATGCAGCGCTTTATGGTCAGGAGAGAAACGATTGTACACTACACATACACCCATACCAACATTTTGTCCAAGCCTGCATAGCACCCCAAAACATGAAAGGCCTTTCCCAGCCTGGTTGATGAACCATGATACCACCCGGGGACATGTCAAATTTCGCTTTCGACATACCACCCAAATGTGCTTTGCTCCATATTCGCAACATGTGCGAATATTCCTGAGGAACTTTGCTGATTGCAAATCCAGCTCATTGCACACAAGGAATCAAATGTGCTTCTCTGTGCCCGTCACAGAATCAAAAGCCATATTCTTTGCGAGAGGGGTTTCGAATTTTGATGAAAACACGCCACTGTTTTGCTGTTTCGTCTTGCCACAAGCAACGTAGAGGCCATCCTTTGGTCAAGTCTCTCCATAGTGAAGGCACCGTGACCATGAATGATCACATTCTTCTCAACCACATTTTGGTAATCGCATCTCATCTCCACACCATACTCGATAAATCCATCGAACAGGTCCTGTCACAAACTTCATTTCTGACCTCTACATCCTGCGCCAACCCCTTTTCTCGATACAGAAAAAAAGGAAGCAAGTAAAGATAAGTAAATAAAGATAAGTAAAGGCAGCATAAAGACAGCAGAGAATTGACAGCGGACAAGTTTGGAGATCGACCCGAAGGCCTCTCCAGTGTACTGAATCTGCCGAGGATTGATCAAGTTCCCAGGCCAAATGCAAAAGCACGAGCATGTGAACTCGAAAGCTTTTCGCTTCTTGTCCGGCTTGAAGGCACCAGCATACCTCAATGTGACTCAACCGTACTCGACCATCTTCACTTACCTCTGGATGTCCAAGAAGCCCAGAGTCTGTTGCTGTCTTGTGATGCTGGAGCATCTCACCTCCTTGAGTGTCCTACCGGCATCAAATCACATGAACTCAGCATGAACTCAGCACTACCATGGGAGACATGGGATGGGACCATAACTCACCGTTGTCAGTGACATCTGGAGCGCTCCTTTCGGTGTGGCAGTACCTTAGTTGCGAAGACGAGTGGCAAAGGTATCGCTGGTACCCTCTCCAATGGTATGGCCCCCCCTACCAACCCCCAGTTGCATGCCATTAGACGCACTCACTTTGGAGCCTTAGCCTCGTATTCGGACGTTATTTTCAGTAGTTTGGAGCCTTCACCTCCCATTTGCACGCTATTTGCAGCATTTGGGCGCTGTACGCCACTGCGTATATGCCTCTGTGCTACCTACATGCTGCCTATTTACACCCCTGTACTTTTCTTGCGCCTGCCCTGCGCGCTGCTGCAAATGAGGAGCACGTTGGAAAATGTGTGCGCGCGTAGGCGCCGTCACCAGGAAACCTTGAAATTTCTCATCTGTGTTAAGTATGCAATTTGAGGTCATGGGATTTTGAATGGAAGGATGGTGTGTAACAAATTTGTGGGTTCCTGTAAAAAAAAATATGTTGCCCAACCAATGAAGGTCGCCCCCGTGCTCTTTTCTGGGTAATCGCAATATGGTCCCGAAATGCAGAACAAAAAGCTACATGGTGGGATCTGAGGGCAGAGCCAGAACTTCAATCAAAATTTGTATCTGTTACACCCCTGTACCAATCTATGCATTTGCATATTACACAGCTATCCATACTATCTATACTATCTAGATGCTACACATATACTCAGATTTTTCCGATGTACTTTCTATCTGTACACTATCCGTTTTACTACCTATGTACTATGTACCGGCATACTATCTACTTCTATACTATCTATCTATGTACTACCTATTTACTGCATGTATACTACTTACATGCTATTTATTCACTATCCATGGACTAGCTATATATAGTACTTATGTACTACCTATATAGTACCTACATGCTACTTAGTTCCTACCTATATACTACCTCTATAGTACGTAGGTGCGATATATTCTACCTTCATACTACCTATATACTATACTACTTATAGGAAAAACCTCAATGCTGCCCATATACCTCATGAAGTACCTACAGAATCTCACATACTACCTGTATACTACCTATACAGCACCCATATACTACCTACTAGTAGGTACTACTCATCACTCCCCAAACCCCAACCCGGCCACCCAACTCACAAGGGGGAAGGGGAGAGATACACTGTATGACATGCAGATATAGCCCTACCCTACATATGCACATATACATGGATAGATACGTACATACCATGACCGTCCTAGGGGGAGGGAGGGTTGCAGGGCTGTTCCGTGTACAACATTTTTTTTGCAACGTGTCAAGTCACAGGTCGGCAACTCAACTGATAGTATCGATCGTCCTTCTTTTCCCTGCCAACAAGATCTGCAGACTCCTCCCAGAATGTCAACATGCAAAGACACACAATGCCCAGATCCAAAGGAAAAGAAAACCATTGCGTCAATTATCAAAAAGGTCAAAAGGTCTCTCTCTGTATCTGAAGCACCGCAATTAAAACATGGAAACGTCTCCAGAACTTCTGAGCAAAGACTTTGGAACACCTTCGGTGAAGGCAAGGATGGTAAGGGTTCCAAATGGTTCCAGTTTCGAAGACCTTTAATTGTCGAGTCAGAAATTTACTGCTACAACTGCTACCTCACCCCTCACACCAAACTTTGGTCGTCAGCATTTCCCATCATGATCTTCATGTGCCCGCTCCACGTCCACACTCAGCTGGCAATGGGCATAGATACCATACTCCTGCCCAACGTGTTGCAAACTGGCCATAATTTCAAAAATTTATGATGAATTCCATGTTTGAGAAAGTATGTTCCAGAAGCTTCACCGATCAACATGATGGAGACTGGAAAATCTGCACATTGGATCTTTAATAAACAAGCTGAACAGAGTTGAATAAAATCCTCAAGTGTGAAATGATTCGTGTCGACTCAACTCAAACTCGATCGCCCAGTCTTGAGCACACAGCTCAAAGTGCTCGACCACGCGATCTCGACAAGGCCAAGGTTCCCAGTCCTGGATGTTTTTTTTTCAACTCTAAACTCCTGGAAGCTCAGAGTTTCTGACAGCCACTCCCACTAAGTGATTTCCATTCAAGATTTCTGCAAATCTTACAGCAACTGTTACACACTCACCGTTCCAGGTGGCAGTTTCTAGGGCAGCGACCACAGGAGGACCTCCGCACTTTGTGCTGCCCAACGAGGACCATTCCTGGCGCAAAGTGACTCGCTTTCTTGATGCACTCTCCGTGAAGCAAAGTGAAGCAAAGCTCAAGAAATTTCACATATCACAGATCTCTTCTGTAATGTTCTCAAAGCATTCGATACTTCAACATTGTTGTCAACACCCTTTCAGTATGGACGCTCCTCGCCGAACCAAACGTGGTAAGTCGCAAACTCTGTCTGAAGCCTGACAGTTCTGCTAAAGACTCCATACGTCTTCAAAGTGATGGAACAGCCAACAATATCACACCTCTTGATACTCTTGCACATTGGAGCTGCAACCTTTGATGCTCCAGGGTACTTGCTGCCTTCAAATGCTGAAACCTTTCAACTTCGTTGTGTTTGCTCATGTTTGCAGATTTCACCTCTAATTTGACAGCATTGGTTGCAGAGAATTGTGGAGAATCCAATTTTGCCATATCTAGGTGCAATCGCTTTTTCTACTTACGGAAGTAGCCTTAAATTGATCAAACTGTTGATGCCGTTTTGCTTCCTTGTCCTTAGCCTTCTTGATATGCGCCTTCTTGCTCCTCCTCCTTCACCTACGTGCCCTTTTCGTTTACTGGTGTTTTAGCTGTTCGGGTTGTTGTTGCACTGATTGCTGCCGTTAAATGTTCAATTTGTGGAATCATCTGTGGTTGGAACAGTGCCTCGTACTGAGTCGTGACTCTTGCTCTGATTCCTGTATATAGTGGTAGGTAGTTGTACAGGTCGCGGCTTAGGTTGGCAGTGTGCTCAAAATTGTTGCTGTTGTTGTTGTTGTTGCTACTGTTGTTGTTGTTGTTCTCGTCGTTGTTCATTCTCTACCTCCTTCCTCTCTTCCTTGGCTTCGTCCTCGCCATGGAGACCTGTGTTTCTTATTGGGATCCATTGTGGATGAGTTTTTTCATCCTGCGACTTCCCGACACATCAAAGCACTTCTCCTGCCTGGTGGTCTTATTGGCACTCTCCAGCCATGCATGGCCACCAACCTGCCATAAGTGAGCTATTGAAAGGAGCACTTCCAGGACCAAAATTAAGAAATATACTAGTTAATCTTTAATTGTGTTTCATCTTCTGCTTCACTTTCAACTCAACCTTTTGGACCCAAGACATCTTCTCATCTCAAACCTTTCAAACCTCCCCAGGACTATCAATGATGGCTCAACACCTTGTCATAGCGATCAAAGATGGTAAAGTCCTGCTGGCCGTCCTGAGCGTCAAAAATCATTCCTTGCCGATTGCATTCCGTAGAGTGATGAGTTGCCTTCAGCAAGTATAGAGCGGTCTTGATTCCGTTGTAGCCCGCCTTAGCAGGCGAGACTTCAAGGACAGGAGGAATATCTTAAGGACGGTTTCAAAATATTCAAAAGCTTTAAGGAATTCTAAAGACTATTTGAGCGGTCGTTGCAGAGCCGAGACCCATGGAAACTCCAACACACTGAGCCACAGGCGCCGATGATCCCATACGGATGCGGGTACTGATGCCGTGGTGGTCGAAAGGACTTGATCCCGTGGACAGACATCTTTCTGCTCACCTACGCACCAACGGTAGAACTGTCTTAACAGGACAAGTGACTTGATGTCTGGAAGTGATTCTGACCTGCTTTAGCAAAGAAAATCCTTTGATCTTCAAACTCGAATCTAACACTCCACATACTCCACCGAAATCTTGCCTGATCAGAGTTCTGCAATCGCTTGTAGGTGCAACCTTGCTTGACCACGAAGGAGATCGTATCATGCTGGACGTACCCAAGCTTTGCGCACCTGAAAGGGCACAGGCAGTGACGCATCGACGGCGATATGCTCAAGCCGCTGGGTCTCGGACAAAGCATTCTTCAACTCCTCACCGAAATCAGAAAAAGAAACTACAAATTAAAGCGTTGCGCCATCGTAAAGCATGCTTTCTTCAGGGCTGAAAAGAATATCTGCACCTTTCACCTGTTAAATCTTTCACACAGCCAAGTAGGTAACAGCATCTAACGGTTCTCTAACGGTTGTCCAACAGCTCTCCAACCGCACCTGAACCTTTGTGCAAACTTGCAGCGGCAAGGTGAAGACCTCCTCCGTCCCCTGCAAAAGACCAAAGGCAAGCAGGGAAGAATCAGATGAAAAAAGGATGAAATCAGTTGATGAATAATGAGTGGATGTGTCATTCATCGTATGGCTCTTATCCAAGAGTTGACAAAATCATTGCATCACTGCATCATATTGCATCATCATTAAGGAACTCTGTTCAACAGTTGGATACCTGGCAATGCCACCCTCAAATGATGCATAGCAAACCGCAGATGCACATTGCAATCCTACGCCTACAAATGATATCCGCAGAAAATGCCAACGACACTGGTACGTAGTCATACTTTCCAAATTCATGACATACATGCGACATACATTCTGTTTCATATCCAACATCCACAGGTATTCCTCGCGCTGAGACTCTGACAGGTATCACCAGCTGGCAATCAATGGCCGAAGTGCTGCAGAGTTGACCAGCTTTTGCACCAGTGACGGAGAAGTCCCTTCAAAGCTGCGAACTGGACGAATGAAACGAATGAAGTTTGAAGATCTTTGAGGGAAGATTCCATGACGATGCATGAAGCATGTAGCCAAGCTTAGCCAAGTGAGAAGCATACGACACATGTTCCAACATGTTCCAACATCTTTCGGGCGCTGCCAAGTGTCTGTTCTACATCTTTGTATGGAATGAGTTCCAGGGCCATCAGCAACGCTTCTCACAGGAGAACAGCAGCGTCATGGAACTGAAGACTTCAAGACCTCAACTGACTAGTGTGCAGACTATGACTATGTCACACAAGTGTGAATTATTGTGGATCAACCTATATAATATTATGTATATAATATGTTGCCGCTTTTAAGCTTACGTCTTCTGTATGCGCTTGTTTTTCATGTATTTCTCAGGCTTTGGTGACTCCTCGCTTACGCAAAAGTCTACTCTTGTGTTCGGATGAATGGTATTTGGACCCTCGCAATGAGATGAGCATTGCCTCTCTGTATCTCGTCAGGTTCAACCAAACGTGCGGCCTCATACATGTGTTAACATGTCCGCATCTGGGATAACTCGCAAGTACATGATGGGGGTTTGAATTGTGCTTGAGCAACAAACACTGCAGCAATAAAAAATTCAACTTCCAGCTTGACTGAGTTGAATCCACTTCGGCTTGTCAAGTCAATTCAAAAGGTCATTCCGAAGAATGACTGGCCTTCTCTCGACATAGTAGCCCCTTTGATGAGCATATCTTGTGACGACATCCTTGAGCATGCAAGAGAGTCTAGTTTCAACCAGGGTGCTCGCAAACCAATTTGCATCGCATCTGCTCACACTAAGACCAAAACAAGGCTGCCAAGTTTTTTTTGTGAAACTTCCACTTGTGTTACGAAACTCTGAGTGGAAGGTGAAATAGCAACGAAAAGAAATTAAAGATAATCAGGATCTTCTGGATCTTCTGGATCTTCTTCTGGCAATTGTTTCATCAACAGAACCACCCTTTTGATTTGTTTTCATGTCTCCTTAATGGTCCCCGCCAGGATGTGTCCATAGTGCGGCAGGCCAGTGGCGAAGGGCGGACCATCGTAGAAGTTGTACGCCGGCCTCAGCAACTCGGCGCCTGCCCTGTGACCACGAACGGACAGCTGAGCTTAGCACTTGCCCTTCGACTGCCTCAGAGACTCCTGGAATGCATCGATTTCTCGCCAGTACCTGGAGACAAAAAGAAAAATCTCAGAAAACAAAAGGTTTCACACTTCAAGAGTTTCCTCCCTCCAAAATAAACTACTTCTTTTGTGTCAAGGGATGGTGGCTTCTCGAATTGCAATCACCAGGAAGCCCATGTTGGCCTAACAAGTGTAGAGGATGGCAGCAAGGCAGAAACAAAATCAAGAAATTCAGGGCACTCCAAGGTGCTTTCCTCAAGAGTTGGAAAGTGTGGCTTTTCCAGGGTGGCCTCGGGCACTCAAATGTTGCAAAACTAAAGGCATTCAAAGGAGAATGCATCTATGTATTAGGAAAAGTATTAACAGACTCAAAGTCTGTCTTGTTTGGACATGGGGTTAAAGCGAGCAGGACAAGCGTTTGCAGGAACAGGTACAAAAAAAAGAAGGCAGTAGCATAGAGATGGATGGAGATGGAGTAGGGAAATGCGGGGAATGCGATTACGTACAAATAGCAAGAAGGCATGCCTCGAAGGTGTTCTCCTTCGCCATTCGTCGGATCCTGAGAACTTCTCGCGAACGGACATGAAACTTAAGGAGATCTAGCGTCAAAGCTGAGGAACAGATGGAGAGCGTTGCGCTGACTGCTCTGAAATCTTTTCCAACTGCCTCGGTTTTCACAAGACTCTGACCGTGATGCTGTGATGCTATTGAGATTTGAAAAAAGATGATGCAATCACTAGCCATCACTGGCCATCACTGGCCATCACTGGCCATCACCCAGTTTGCTTCGAACCATGCTTCTGAGTTTCCAGCCTGGACTGCGGTCACGGCACAGCCCACGTAAAAGCAGGACCCTTTGGTGCCACGCCTACACTTTACAGCATGGGCAGCGTGGCTTCAGACACGTTGAGACAGCAGTTGTCATCACCTTCAAAGAAGTGTCACTCAGAACCACACTGCGTTAGCACTGCGTTAGCACTGCAACAATTGAATCTTTGAAGGACACGAAAATGCCGTCCCGAGCCGTGGATGCTGAAGGGACGGTCGACTATGGCAGCGCGGGTGTCAGACTTTCAACTTGACACAGGTGACCGTTATGTTTGGCGTGAGTGAAGAGAATGTCACCGGGGTGAACCACAGTCTGGCCAATTTATCATTGGTGAATGGCAACATAGGCAATGGTTGGAGCCCGAGAACTGGTGAGTCTTCCTCCAGCTTGTTGTCTTTGGAAGGATTCATTACCGCTTCAATGCTGAGAAGGCTGCATCAAAAATGTGCGAAACGCAGCAAACACTCTCCAGAGCCATGAGTCGAGCACACACCTTGGATTTCAAGCCTTCAGCTGACCAAACATGACATTCAGCAGTCGCATGTGCATCTGCAAATGTTTCAACATGAGAATCGCGGGCAGCCTTATCTTTTTCTGTGAAACCGATCGATTCGGGTCAAATAAGACAAAGCTACCTACGTCAACCTCTGAAATTCAGCTAAATGAACCAAACGGTGTAGTTCCCTGATTCTTTTGGTCTGAGATGTTTCAAAAGTTTCAAAACACGTTTGATTTTTGTAAAGTTAATACTTCTTTGTGGGCCATTTTGATCTTTCACACAAACCGGATACGAATTTGTGCAACCTCAAATGTGAAACGCCTCGTTGGCAAGCTACTCAGTGATAGCGATCAGGATCATAGCCGTACCTCATGCCCGCGTTTAGACAGGTGACATGCTTTGACAATAGGAACAATTGAACATGCAAGGCACTTGATAAGCCATCCTTCTCGATAAGTCATCATAAAGCCGTGCTTGTTCATGTGCGTCCACCTTCGTGCAATTCGACATCAATAGCAGAAAGCAGAAAGTAATCGGTGGCAAGTCAAGAACCATCTCTTGGAGAATCCGAACACAAAGAATGTCCGCCTCTTGTTTCCTCGAGCAAACCCTTCCGTGATTCCACGCAAATGAATCCGATTTCGGCCAACGTACCTGACTGACTGGGCCCAAAAGATAAAGCTGGAATCTGGGCCAATTGCAACAACTCATTGTGTCAAAACCGCAGGCAACAATTCCACACAAGACTTGACTGGACTGCTTAGGTCAAGTATATTGGGCACTTGTTGATCGGAATGCTCCCTCTAACTCCCATGTTCTCATAGATTGCCTGCACGACAAGACTTTCTCTCCTTTTCTCTCAATTCGTCTTCCGAATGTGACATCTCTCGCCATCTACAAACTGTTCAGATTTACGACAGTCAAAGTCAGAACTCAGTTCCCTTGCAAAATAGAATCAGAGATCAGATGAGACCAGCAGAGCGCAATGAATCTGCTTCTAGGCACTTTGCTTCTAGGCACTTTGCCAAGGCACTTTGTACACCCGCGTGTTGACCTCGCTTTTCTGAAAGGCCTTTCGTGCCAACCAGTCCCTGGCAGGTCCACCCAACAAACATCAACTCCATGCAGAGCTGTTTCAGTAATCAGTGCTGGCACTACCGTCCGATGTGGTGGCAGTAGGACGGAAAGCCCACAGGTGTCCTGGGTAAACAACAAGGACAACCCTCAATCTTGGATGCCTTTGATGCTCTTGATGCGTTGAACAAAGTTTTGAAGAAAGTCGCAGGACCTCATCTTCAAATGCCACTGAGTCACTGTTGTAGAAATGGGCCCGGAATGCGAGCCGCCATGACGCACAGAGCACACAAAAAAGAGAAGTTTTGAAAAATTGGATTCAAGGCTTTCAACATCTTTCAACAACTTCAATCAGATCTACTTCAGTCTTTTAGAAATTGTACATCTGTGAACATCTGTAGCAAGCCTTAGTTGTGCTGATGTGCTTGAGCCAGCACACTTGGCTTGCCTCATCGCATTAATCTTGCATAGTAGACACCTCATCACAAACTGCCCTTTCTCCTTCTCACTCTCTCTTTCAATCCTTTTGCACTTCGCGGACCTGCGCTCATTCTGCTGGACGGGGTCGACAAAGATGATCGAAAGGCCTGCAAATGGCTTCAATGGAGTAGAACATTGCGAATGCTCGTGAAACAGTGCTGTTCTTTTCAAATACTACAGTACCTTTTTCAACTTCTGACTTCAGTTCGAGGTCAAAGATTTCGTTGTTGACAAGAACACATTAAAATCAAACAAACTTTGCACAAGCTGAGTTCGAACTATATCAACCACGGTGCAGTTGGTTGCCAACCTCACCACAACAAAAAAGCGCTTGGCGCAGAAAAAGAGAGTGGAAAGTAACAAAAACATTATTTTTTAAAAATGTTCAAACTCCAAACGTACAACCAGAGTAACTGCTTCTGGAAACAGGGTGTTTTGTTTGTGTCCAACAATTTCGCGATTCGATGTCCAGCCTCTCCTTCCACTTAATGGAAGCTTCCGCACGCAATACCTCCGCAAAAAAGTGCAATCGGACCAATGATCTATCTGCAAGTGTACATCGAGACCTTCACCGTGACATACCGTGACTATGTTGATTCAACTGTCCTTCTACAGAGACATCGTGTCAACCAGGGACAAAGTGAGGGGATGTTCAACAGTGCTGACTGTGAGGTTCCAACAGGCAATGCATGTGCTTTAGTATCTTTGATTAAGTCAGCTACATGTCAAGACATCGCGAGCTACATGTCAAGACACCGGGAGTTGCAAGTATCTTTCTCTCTCTGAGAGCCAGCATGCGAATGTGTGCATCATTTGCATCAATGCGTTGCCTACAAACCTTGGAGGAACCATCTCTGCTTTGGGCGTTGTTTCGCTTCAAGTGTTTGCTGTCGCCTTGAAAGTGAGCGCTAGCTGCAAAGCATCGCCAGATTCACCGCAGTCAATGTCATAGCTGTAGCCTAGCGGAGCGTGCCATGTGCCATGCCCTACTGC
>VSDK01028897.1:418656-433358 GCA_009767595.1 Symbiodinium kawagutii
CTGTGTTGAATCTAAGTTGAGGTCGAAGTTCCAAACCTTCGCTTCGAATCACAAGAAGGAATTGCCCGCACGGAACAAACTGACCGAAGGTACGCCAGCATTCCGTCCGTAGCTTTGGCTCAAGCTGTCTCGGTTCAAGTCTCGCTGGTGGTTGCTACTTAGTACTGGCTGGCCACACCTCTGGTGTTGCCGTCGGGAAGTGGTGGAACTACTGAAAGAGACTAGGTGGTGAGTTGTACTAGCCGGTGGGTGTTCTAGTCTTCGCTCTCTGCCGCTCCATAGACAGTTAAAGATATTTGCCTACAGAGGTATTTATCTTCTCTTGGATTGTCTTTTGCCTACAGAGGTATTAGACTCTCCATTTGGTCTCCTTGCGCATCTTGTGCCCTGGAACTGTGGATATTTGCCGACTGAGGTATTTATCTTCTCGTGGATTGTCTTTTGCCTACAGAGGTATTAGACTCTCCATTTGGTTTCCTTGTGCATCTTGTGCCCTGGTTCTGTGGCCCTCGTGTTTAGTGCCTGTGTCTCTTGATATTTGCCTACAGAGGTATTTATCTTGAGCTCTTTTGTAGAGTGAGTAGTCTGAGTGGGTTTACTCGCTGAGTAATTTCTTGGACTTCTCTTTTTAGTTGTAATCGTGCTCGGCTTTTTTACGTTTTTGGTGGGTAGTTTCGTATTTGCCGAAGCAGAATTGTCTGCCTGTCTTTGAAACTTCCCATCTTGCCTGCATCTTTGTTTCGGTATGAAGCCCATGAGTTTTGTTCAGAAGAAGCACGAGGGTGCTATTTCTGACCTCTTATATCAGCAGTTTTGTGAGCGAATCAACCTTCGTAGACCTGATGAATCTTTGATCCCCTCTTCTGTCAGTGGCATTAAGCTTGTAGTCCCGTTTCCCAGCATGGTTAAGTGTGATCGAGTTGACACTGTCACTGTTCTTAGTCGTGACATGCTTGAAGAAGTATTGGTACCTTCCAGTGGAATTGAGAAGTTCGTCTTCGTTCTTTATAAATATCATCCAGGCATGGTTGCTGCTGTGAGTGAGTGCCTTTTTGGACAAGCCGTCGAAGAAAGCTCTACTCTTTTGTTGATTGAAGAAGGGCACACCGACGCTCAGTATCACGAAATGGTCAGCAGCTTTGCATTTCGATATCCGTATCAACAGAGATTCTTCAAAAGGATGGAGACTTTGGCCCACATCGATCACAATGATGGCAGTGGGCTTTATTGTAATAGCAGTCGATTATATGCCATCAAGCTCCAGAGAGAAGATGTGAGTAATCTCATCAGCTACAACATTCCTCAAAACATGGAATGTCACCAAGTTTCTGAACTTTGGTCTGGTCATCGAAAGATCTTGACGGATGAGTTGCGAATTAAACTTCTTAGGCTTCCCTTTGTTCAGAGTGTTCAAACCAGAAAGAAGGCTCCTTTCATTAGCACTCTTTCCAAACAAGACCGAATGGATTTCTTCATCAACCTTAAGCCTTTCAACAGATCTGATCTTGAAACTATTAGTCAAATCATATCGAGGTTGAATGACTGGGCTGAAGAAGTCAAACGGAAAGCCAGAGAATGGGAACCGCCTGTTGAGTTTCAGCGCAAACCGATCCAAGTGCCGCTGATTGCGTCCTTCGTGGATAAGTGTCCAGTGGACGTCGAACTTCATCAACAGGTCTGTGCCCTTGACCTAAGAACCCTCCGTGAAGATCAAGTCGACACTCTTATTGATGTCATCGCCAGCCTGAAGCTGACCTTCTACATCCTCACCAAAAGGATCCTCTTTGTCTTTGAGGCGGGAGCAGTCATGGAGGCCTTGCGTATGAAATGTGCTGAGGCGGGCATAGATTTACCTTTTGGAAGAAAGCAAGGAGGACTTCAAATCAAACTGCTTGCGTTACCCCAAGATGACTCGAACAGCGGATTTATCAATCATGACCACATTGGGCTTTTTACTGTTGAACCGGTTCAGATCTCGAATGATGGGCGCCTCCTCGATGCGGATGGCAACGTTTCTGACCGAATTGCCGAGGCATTGAGAAAAAAATTCGGAGCATCCAACATTAGGGAACTACAAGTCATGGACTCTGACAATCGAGTTTTCAATGTTGCTGCCTTCGATATTCCCCGGGCTTTTGTGACGCAGTTGCCTATCAGATGGGAATGTGAGCCCAACCATTTCTATGATATCACGTTTTTGCTGCCTGTTGCGGTTACTGATAAACCCTCTGCTGTTGTTCAACTTGTCGAAGACAAATTCGATGCCTTTGTCAATACAATTAAGCACCACAAAGCTACTGCCTCCAGAACCAGTACGGTGGCCCCCATTGATGGCAACAGGGGGTCTTATGAGAGACTGAGAGCGAGCATGACGTACCTTCACAGTGAATCTGGATATACCTCTCCCTATCATTGCATTATCTTCAATGAATTTGCTCCGTGGGTCCTTATTCCTACGCAGGTCTCCACTCAGGTTCTCGGTGACCTCGTTGAGGCTCTTGCAGACCAGCATGATTTCATTGATCAGCATCGCTGGATAGGCCCACTTCTGCAGCAGCCAGTTGTGGCAAGCAAAGCGTCATGCAAACAACTTCAAAGGGACCATTTCGGGATTGTCCAGGTTCGCCTCAAGTCACGGGCTACTGTTTCGGTCAATCAACCAAGGAAAGAGGCTGGTCGGGTTGTGACAGGCACTTCGAATCAGGTGCAGGTTCTTGTGTATGAGGACGCTGACCTTATCCTCTTTCTACCTGAACAATGCCCAATTAGTTTCCTCCTTCCGGACCCAAATACCTTTGTTATTCTTAGGTCGATTACACGGCGAAGTGGAGATAAAGCCAGGCACCAACCGAGTTATACTGCGGTGGATAATCCCTTTGCTGTCATGAGTGCCCAGCCTGCTGCAGCCGATGTTGAGATGCATACTGTTGAAGGGAGACCTAATACTGGCCAAATCCCCTCACCTCCCCAAGCTGCCCCTACGCCCCCAAACGCTTTCCCTGGCGCAACAAACAACACTCATCAGAATGGCGCCACGGGTTCTGTGATCGCACCACCACCGCTCCCTCCTCCCCCGGCCGGGGTGGCTCCACCACCTGTTGTGAAGTCAACCCAACCCCAACAGTGTACCCAGTCGGCTGCCCCACCACAAAACGATCCCAGCCAAGGACCACTCCAGAACGGTGGAATGAATAACAGCTTAGCATCTACTCCCCATGGAGGTGAAGGAACCCAAGACTATGCTGCTCAACCTCCAGTTTCTAGCAGAGTTGGACAGGGCGCGAAGAATGACAACGGAGACCAACAAGGGAAAGGGACTACCAGAGATAGAGGTCAACCAACAGGTGACGGTACCCATGGTGCACATCCCAACCCACCTACTGCGGTCTCTGCACAGGCAAACAGCATTGGCTCGGGTTCTTCTCATTCCCCTGGAGTTAGCAGTATGGTTGTTGACCCTACCGGAGGGGCGATTGCTCCTGGTGCTAGCCACAACGTTAACCACAACGCTAGCCATCACGAGGACCCTAGGTGGGGAGCACACATGTCCCGAGGAGATCCACTGGACAGTAGCAACGGTGAGGCAAGCAGGGCACTTGCCACTGGGATCTACCCTAACACTTGCGCTCAAGCTCCACCTAGTCGAGCCCCTCAGGGTGATGAGATGGAGATTAATCACCTTAATCAAGACCGTAGGGAGGACACCTACACTCAGCTCCCCCCCAACAGTGCTATGTCCCAATCGCCTCTGCCCATCCTTGACTTTCGATCGCAATCATGTCTGGATGCCATGTTGCATGGGCAGCACAAAATCCCGCCCACTGCACCTTGGACACAACAGGAGCAGCAGTCTGAACAGCAGGAACCCGGTATTGACACTGCCCTGCAAGCGCGTGCGCCTAACCGAATTAGTTCTGATCAATACCCGAATGAGAACGAACATGATAGAGTTCCGGAGTGCAATGGCAGAACTACGGACTCGGCTCCATTGATGCGATTGCCGCTTAGACGTTCGTTGGACAAGTATGCTGAAAGCAAGGCTGCTACCAGTAGTGCTGGAGGTAAAAGAAAGACCATGGAAACGGAGTTTTCCAATCAAGAAAAGGTCCGGAGAGCTACTAATAGACAAGCGCAGATCCAGACACACCTTTTTAGGCTCACTCGATTAGTACAAACTGATCCGTTTCTTGCCAAACAGGAGATTAAACAAGAAGAACTTCAAAGGGCGGCTGAATTTGCTGTCAACTTGCCGGTCTTTGGTGCTCTGTATCTGACGGCGCAGAGAATTTTCTCCAAAGCTGCCTGGACTAAGGACCATGCCCCAACGGAAAGGCACTTGCTCCAGGATGCCCTGACTGAAGCGGCGCAAGGTTATACGGTGGCCAAAGGTCGCAAGGATTCATCGTTTACCTCTGATATGCTGAGCATTCTTCTCGGAGCTTATACAGATCTTGACCCTCAAGGAAGAGTGTCTCTCCCTTTGGTGATGGAACATATTCGAAGCGCTGCACCTCCTGGTTTTGTCCCAATCTTCACCACTCAGGCCCTTGTTGTCTGCAACATATGCAATAGACAGGCTGACCTTCAGCTTCCGTATTTGGAGATGACTCAAGAAGAAGTTGCCAAGATGAAAGTGGAAGAAATTCTTGCTGGGGCCAGGCCGGTTGAACGTCACTGCATTGGAGAAAACCCATGCTGCCAGCAAAATACTGCCCACAGCTTGGACTCCGATGGAGGCTTTCGAGTGGTTGTCCTTCGAAACGAAGACTGGGGCCTGCTCCCCTCCAGTGGAAGCGTGCCCTACTTTGTTACTAGTGAAGCCTTTCAGTATCATAACGGCAGGTGGCAGGTAGTCCTCGTGATCGTGGCATCATCTCCTGGTTTGGATACCGTTTATACGGTGGAAAGAGGGGAGAAAACTGCCGAGGTCCCTCAAGTTGTCATTTACGACCATGTTACTGGCGTCAGAAGAATTGACATAACTGGGTACATTGCCAAACCTGTTGAACGGGTTGTTGGTCTTGTTTTCAGACATGATCACATCAAGTCGCTTTGGAGTAACTTGAAAATTAAGAAGACATTGTCTCGGGTTATTGGGCGTGAGATCCATTCTGGACCCCTTCGTGGTGCTAAAAAACGAGCGCAGCAAATTACCGGGAAAGCCGCGGGGAAAGGACTGGCGAGAGCTGCTAGTCAGAACCGTGGAGCTGCCCAGGATACATTGCTTGCCAAAGGCCCTATCCAGCAACTGTTCACTGATCAGGCTGCGGCTTCGGCACGAGTGCAAGCTTGCGCACCTAGCGGTGCTGCCATTCCGGTACCGAGCTCTGATGAGGACGGAACTGAATTTCAAGACCCCTTGGGTTGCAAAGACGACCCTGTCGAAGAGTTCAGTGACACAGAGGAGTTTCCTTCAGCGGAGCAAGAAGCTTATTCTGAGTTATTTCCTATTGACTCGTGTGATGACTCTGCTGCTAGGCGCTTCCTTGGGCAATCCACACTAGGAGAGAGTCAGTGTGATGCTGGTAAGAATGGGCTTAAAAATTTTGGAGGAAGTAGTAATGCTGATGAGGAGGCCAGCCAGTATGCAAATCGGTCTCCGACTCGCCTTTCTCAAGCTGAGACTGACGTTGTTGAAGAAGAAACTTGTGAGCAAGGGCTTCAGGAGCCATAATTTCAAAGTGTCCCCGCTGGTGAACAGGATAAGTGTCAAGAAGGTGTCAGCAGCCGATTTGAACCACAGGGGGGGGACTACTTGTCCCCAGCCGTGAGTCCGATTGACAAGGTACCAGCGGTCCCCTCCGTTCTGAGTACTCCAGATGCTGAGGAACCTCGCTTCCCCATGGGCGAACACACACTTGATGAGCAGAATGACCCTTCGAGTAGACGTAATAGACTGGCTGCTGGACCTGCAGAGAGTCTTCCTCATATCGAGGTTCACAATCCTGCTGGGGTTTGCGCACAGGCGTATTCGTCAGCACAGGACGGTGATGTTGCTCATGAGCCACCACTGACACAGCATCCTCCCAGTCACGTTGTTGGCAACAACAACACCATGGGCACTTCACTTGCGTTGGAAGAAGATAAACTCTCCCACGCTGCAGGCAATGCTGAGCTTCAGGCAATGTTAGGACAAGAAAACCCTCACAGGAACACACCAGCTTACACCCAGGAACAGCAAGATATTCTTTCTACTCAAGAACTGCGGTTTGAATTAGAAGGAAAAGGGGAACCATGCACTTTGCCTCCACCTAATGTCCCTGCAGAACGACCGCCATATGCGATCATCAGTCTGTTTGATGGGTGTGGGTCCACTTATTTCATTCTGAAGGATAAAATGGGATACCCACCGTCTGTGTTCCTGGCGGCTGAGTGGGATCATAGACTTCGAATCATTGTTGCAGACATTATAGGACTGGATCTTGGTCAGCAATGGAGGATGAACAAGGATGGAAAACCATCGCTCTATGTCCAAGATGTTGATCACTTATTCTTGCAGAACGCAAGAATCCTTAGGGAATTCTCTGCTCTTCTGCCCCCGGAATGTAAACTCTACATCATCGGAGGGAGTCCATGCACAGAGCTCACTGTCAGCGGCAATGATAGAGGAATGTTGGGGCTGATTGGCCCTGCGAGCTGTCTCTTCTTTTGCATGCATCTCACTATCTACCTCATGAGCAAACGAATCCCACGAAGTTGCATCCGTTTTCTGTGTGAAAATGCAGGATCGATGTATCCCAACCATAAGGAAATGATGATGGCCTCACTTGGTCTTGCAGAGCAGATGACCACTCAGTTCATCTGGGATGCTGGAGTTCTGGGCCTTGCCAGTCGGAAAAGATTCTTTTTTCAAAATTGTGTGTTTCCCAGACCGAACCTGTTACCGGAGGTCGTCTTCACCGAAGAGGATGAGGCTGGACTCCTCCCAATGCTTGGCAGAGATGCATCAATCTCTCTTGTTAGAGCATTGGTGTTCATGCGACCATTAGATGACATTTCTGAGTCGGAAGTTAGAAGGAGCTGGACCAGCTACCATCCTCACTCTTTGGTGTGGCACTATCGATGCATCGGCAGCATGAGACAATTTGCCAGTGTTGCAGCGGTTACAACCTCTTCACCTATTCCGCAATTACCGTGGGCCAGGTTCATACCGTTCACTTTGTTGCCTGCTTGGATGGAGTTCCTACAGGTCATCTGTAACCCTGCGGCTAAGAACCATGATAGGGACAGAGTCATTAACGGAGTTCTACCTCTGTTCCATAATACCGGCAACATCGTGGTTCCTTTCCGATTGATGACAACGAACGAGTGTACCAGGGCTGCAGGGGTTGCGACATACCTGTCCAAATGTCAGTCTGCTTCGCATCTGCTGGATGAAAGAACTACTTTGTCCCTTGTTGGGAACTCGTTTCATCCTACTCTGGTCTCCGCTGCTTTGGGCACGAAAGACGAAAACCTTGCCTGGCTTCGAGGTGATGTTGCAACTGACTGTGCGCCCATGCCACCCAATGATGTGGAGACAAGGTTTGCAGTGTACAGGGATAAGATCCTGACTAATATTCAAGGTAAAGATATCCGCAAAGAGCCTGTCGACTCAGCATATCGCGAAATTCGCCAAGGCCTATGCTGCACTACTATCCTCGACTTCACACCTCCACCGAATGTGTTGCCAAGAGGGTTGCCGTGCCAGATTCCTGCTACGTTTTCCAAAAGAGAACAACTTGCCAGGTTCACCTTAGCGAGGCAGAAGCGACTTGAATTTCTAGGTACAGGAATCTGTGAAGCTTTGGACCGCATCGGGCTCGGCAAGGCGAGTGAATGGAATCATGCGTACCAGTTTGTTCCAGTTGGCATCATCCTGCAGCGTTGTATGCCCAAAGCAAATGAGGTCCCTGGCCTGGAAAATCTGTTAAGTGGGGTTTGCGGACAGCCGCATTCGCCACTTACTGAACTCCTCGTTTTTGCTCTGCTCAGTCGACTTCGCCCGGGACAGACGAACACCGCTTTTCTCATTGTGGATGAACAACACCTGCGACCCACCTCTGTCACGCTTTTCACTAATCAACAAAATACCAGCGTCATTGTTATCTCGTTGAAGGACAGCTTTGGTGTTGCCGCACAGATGATCTATGGTTACTCTGATCTCCCTTTTGCTATTGACCTTCGAAACACTGCGGAGGGACCTCCGAAAACTGTTGAGTGGGCGTCGCCCCCTAGCCAGGTTGCAAAGGGGCTAATGGCTATTGCTCTCAGGCAGAACGACAAAGCTTTCCTCGCTTGTCAACCGTGGGCCAGAGGCTTCCTGCATGACACATGTCCCCTGCACTTCATTCACAAGTGGTACAAAGGCAATTTTGCTAACTTTGGGCAACTTCGGATTGACCACATGTGCCATCATGAGGACATTAACAGTGCCATTGTGTGGGCCAATGTCAGTGATGGTATTTTGTACATCTCCCAAGCCATTTGTCTTGTTGGAGATGACCAACTCCGCGAAAAATTTCAAGCTGGACATTGCACGCACCTTGTCATAGTCATGCTTCCAACCACAGATAGATGTCCTATTCAACTCCTCACGCTCCCGCAGGGAGTTGACATTTTCGTTAATGTTCCTGAAGTCAATGTTGATGATGTGCGGGTCTGGATGACCTCCCAAGTTGCAGCCCATCAATGCAAATATCAAAACGGTGGCTCATACGTCGGCCTGGTGGACCAGTCCCTCGCGTTTCAAGTGCTTGGTTGACAACATGTGTAGCAATGATGTATATTTACCAATGGCCGCACTCGCTCACACACCAGCTGTTGCTTCTCATTAAAAAAGGTGTGACACGAACTTATACTGACCTCTATGACACTTTGTGTCCGACTGGAGTGAGCACTGTACGGTCTTTGCATGTCCTGGCCTATGTTCTTCCGCATCAGCCTTGCTACCGTGCTATTACAGAAAGACATATTTTAGAATTTTTGCACCATGACGGACCTATTGAACTTGCTCTGCAAGAAACGCTTCACAATATCTCTTCTATTCAGGATCGTAATGGTTGGCCGTCTCAGTTTAAGGAGGCGTGTGTTGCCCTTGTCCATCATCGGAAAAATTCCTCCTGCCAGTTCCCTTTCAAACTCAGACGCCTCACTTGTTGGAACCTTACCTGTTTCCATAGCGAATCACAAGTCAACAGGAAAAAAAATTATATCATTACGAGGGCTCTTCGCAGTGGACCCGTGTTGCTTCAGGAAACCAAATGGGGCGACGCAGACATTATTGCTGCGCAGACCAAGTGGCCAGGCGTCCAAATTGCAGCCTTATCTGCAGAAGGTGAAGGGACCAATGCGAAGGGAGGTGTGGCGGTGCTCCTCCCTCCAGGCTATATTGTTGTGGAAACTCGTACACTCATTCAACACTATGCCATTGCCTGTCTGGTCAAATACGCCAACGCTTGCATCTGGCTGATCTCCTATTATCATCGCACGGATGCGAGGTCTCAGGACCTGGACTCCTTCTCGTCATCTCTTGCCTCGCTCTCTGAATTTAATATGATCATAGGTGCCGATTTTAATCGTGCAGACACCAGACACTCAGGTGCATGGAACAACATGTTAGCATTACACAAAGTCACGGATATTGCCCCGGATTTGCTTACTTACGAGTTTCCCGGAGGTATGTCTGCATTGGACCGCTTTTTAGTTTCATCTGAACTAATCGACAACAACTTCGTGGACTGCGAAGCCAAAGCCACCAAGGCTCTGGCAGTGTTCGGACACTGGCCTGTGCGCTGCCAATTTAAACATATTCCGAAGTTGGAGCCCCATCCTCACTCAGTTAAGCATGATACCATCCCCACGACTGCCTTCTTAGGTCCTATAACTACCGATGAAGAGAAAAAGGTTGAACACCAGGTGAATCTTAACTCCTTGTTGAGGATCTTTGACCGCATCTCCCCGGAGCAGCCTAGCCATGACCAGGGCAGTGCTGCCTCAAGCCCTCAGCCTGGATCCGATGATCGCTCACAGGAGAGTACCATCGGCGACATTGCACGTCCCCTGGCCCCTGCTATTCTGGTACAGGCTAAGGCTCATATCTGGAGCTGGTGGAGGACGATTAAAAATAAGTTCCGCCCTGAGAACACTCTGATGAAATTGCACAAACAGCTCAACAAGGGTGTAAACACGGTGGCGGTACAGGAGGACACTTACCGACAATTGTGTGCATACTTAGGGAATCCGGAACTGGACTTTGTTCCGGGCTATAATGGGGGAATGTTGCTGGTCCCGGAATCGTTCGTTAGAGAGGCCTTAGAAACCTTGGAGCATGTTCACAACAATCATTTGGCTCTCCCCAACAACAAGGACAATCCGTCCCCAGTCTTGTCAGCTATTACGCAACGTGCGCTCTGGGATCGCCTCAGATCTATCTGCCCTAAAGGTGTTTTCCACACTGGCCCAATCAAAGGGGCTGATGGGTCCATTTGTTCTACAGCTGAGGAATATGACGATGCCATGCTGGCCACCCGCGCGTTTTGGGCTGACCCGCAAGTCGCGTACGATCCTTTATGGAATGAGTCTCTGCAGGAATACAAGCAAACCAAACAACCGTGGCCTACCATCCCTCTTCCCACATTACAAAGATATGAGCAGCATGTTCTGGGCACCAAAGATTCAGCACCTGGTCCTGATGGGGTCCCTTATGCAGCCTGGCGAGTTAATTCCAAATTCACTGCGAAATTGCTTCAGCAAAACCACCTTTGGCATATGACAGATCAAGCCCCACCCCCCACCCAACTGGGTGTGTGGATACCCAAAGCGCAACTTGGAGATACGGCTGACTTCTTCAGGCCATTGGGAATGGCAGATACCTTTGATCGTCTTGAGGACGGTACGATTGCAGGTCTACTGTTTGAACATACAAGAGACTGGTTCCATCCTGCCCAAACCCTACTCAATCATTTCAGAGAACCTCAAGCTGCTGTGCAACATATACAGGAAATATTGGATCAGCCAACGAAACAGATTGGTGTGTTCTTGGACCTCTCCAAGGCGTTTGAGCGCATCAACCCCCATTGGATCCTCTGTATTCTGTTCATAGCTCAGGCGCCTGTTTGGATCATCAATACCTTTAGAAGACTGTTGTTTGGCAGGTTCATCAAACACAAGGTGCAAGGCAGGTTGTTGCCGCCTCGACAGATCTTGTCTGGTGTGGATATGGGTCGCTCGTCCTCTGTCTTCCTCTTTTGTCTTGCCATGGATCCTATCTTCACTTCGTTAAATCTTGTCCCTAGAGTGAGCATTGTGTCTGGGTACATTGATGATACTACCCTGGTAGGAGAGGGAGACCTTACACAGGATAACTGGCTCACGACGGTTATGTCCAAAATTAATAAGTGGCACACGGCTGGCATTCAAATGGATAAACATCGCTGCTGGAAAGTTATCAGCATCATGAGCTTTAACGTCCCAGTTCTTACTGCCTTCCATGTTCCTACTCTTGCCCCTCACCTGCATGCAGTGGCGCGGTCTACAAACGGATTTGCTTCTTTCATGGCGGCGGCCATGTCATCGCAGTGGGACCAGCCGGTTTTAGTCATTCGTGGTGAGCATGGCTTCGTTTGTCAACCACATGACCTCCATGACATGATCCGTCACGGCCACGAACTGGTCATGTCCTTGGCTACTACCGGTTGTCAATGTCGTGCCAAAACCGTCCTTCTACCTAACTATACGGTGGAAGGCGCAGAGGCAGCTGCCTTTGACCGTTCTGGTTATGGGATGCATTGTATTCAAGATCAAACAATTAGCCTCGGGCTGCCGGTCTACTCTGCTGGTCATCTCGTCACCCGCCCGCACCATAGAAGAGGCTCTGCCTCTGACCCATTTCAAGTGCGCTTCCAGAAACAAATAAACAAAATGAGCCAGCGTCTACAACTCCTGCCACCTGGTGCCCACAGTGTGAAAGTTCGGATTCTGTACTTTAATACCTACTGCTTGAGTCTGTTCTATTATTCGCAGTCGGTTCAATTCTTTCCCAACAAAGAGCTCAATCCTATTTATTCACTCATGTCCTCCTTCCTTCTTCGGCGCAAATGGTTCATGAACCGTCATCTGGTAGGGATTCTCCGCTGGCTCAAGATTGGCCCCCTGTTGGACCCGTTCCTCATGCAAATTGTCTCCCTACTCGGTTTGTTTCATCGGCAAGGTTACACCTTGAGAGCCTCGGAAGTTAAACAAGGCCCCCTGCTACGACTGGAGGCTAATGCATTGGAGGCTTGGAAAGGGATCCGTTCTTACCTCTCTCAAACGCAAATTGATCACCTTTACAACATTGAACGTGCCAAGGATTCCACTGTCAATAAGGCGGTCAAGTTTAATAACTATCTAAAAAAAGAGGTTGTTCAATCACTGGTAGAAAATGCCAAACGACACCTTCGCCTGCGTCGTCATTCATCAGCGTGAGCGTGGCCACAAGCACCGTCCTTTGCTTTTTGCGAATGGGTCGCTTGTCAACCCCTTTCTGTTATAGGCGCAATCCCGAGGTACACGATATTGAGATGGGCCATTTCTGAGGATAATGATTTGTGGTTGCCTTTGAGAGGAGAAGCTCACAGAAAAGGTCTGTGTCTACGTTGTGGGCAGGAAGGTCGTAAATTTCCATGTGGCCCGGAGGGTGAATGCTTATGCCAGGATTGTTGCCCAAATGATCACTCCTGGGCACTCTACAACATTAGTGACGAGGACAAAAATGCATACGCACAGTGGTGTAATCGCATTGTGCCATCAGTGCCGGCTGACATCACATTCTTGTATCGGCACACTGAAAGCACTTCGAGCGACTTCCCTGTGCCGGTGCCTCCATGCACTCTGTGTGGGTGTGGCTCTAACTCGATTGATCATTGGTGTCAGTTCTGTCCTGTGCTGCCACTTGTTCTCAATTCCTTTTATTCGACCCATGCTGATTGGGTCCAGCCCCAACTAGATCTTCCGCCGCAATTACAGGTCGGAGCTATCCAAGTACATGCCTTGTTCCATATGCGTAGGCTTCTGCAACAACGCAAAGCACTTGATAAGGATCCAGCTCCTGAGGCTCCCATGGACTTGGTAGCTGCAGTCAAACTGATTACACAAGAAGTATGGCAGTCCCTGCCTAAAAGCATTACGGCAAACCTTCAGCGCCCCCCTATGTCAATACAAGCGCGCTGCTTCGATAGTCGCCTCATTGAGGAATATCGCTTGTCACACTTGCACATTGACTCTGCGCTGTTACCCAAAAAAGGGTTGATGGTCAATAGTCCATTAACAAAGGGATCTATTGTTGCTACTGTGCATAAGACAAGTCCGCTTCTCAAACATCTCTTCTCCCCCCCGGCCAAGTTTCCATACGCTACGGCTATGGTGAGACTCCAAGTTGTTTCCTGCGAGTGTGGGGAGAGTCATGTTCAGATCATTGCGGAAGAAGTTCTTCCACTAAAAGCTATGCCTGACACTGACGCGCTATTGGTTCAGTTTGATGGATCAGCTTTTAAAGCACAACGAAAAGGTGGAGCAGGGGTGGTTGTCCTACAGGGGTCTTCCACTGGTATTCACTTTCGCAGCTTAGTAGCAGTTGCGCTCCCGACATGTGCTGACAATTTGGTGGCAGAGGCACAGGCTTGTCTATCAGCCTGTATGGAACTGGAAAGGCTGGTGGCACATTTCGGCTTCAGAATAAGCCGATTCCCTCTCTGTACTTGCAAGGCGATATTCTTCCCCTACTTACTTTCCTTCAATTTCGAAGCAGATTGCGCAAAATGGATATCATACCAATCATGCAAAGGTGTCAACGCATTCTCGCATATCTCCCCAATGTTCATTTGATTTATTTGCCGGGGGAATGTAATAAACTGGCTGATTGGGTTGCGGGACAGGCAGCCGCACATGCCAAGACAATCCAGGAAGGGTACCTTGCCAGGTTTCCGTCCCTCCTCCTTTCAGTTTGCTACAGGAATTAGGGTTTGGACTTTTCCCAGCTGACCCCTCCAACGAACCACAACGGGATACGGCTGCCTACATTGAACTCCCAGTCCTCCCCTGCCCACTGGCTGCTAAAGTGGTGGGCCACCACCCCGAGTGGAAGCATAGATTGCAAGAATATCTAACCCATCACCGTGGTCGAGCAGTGCCTCTTCCCGTGGTATACCGCCCTACCTCATCTGACGACCGCGGGCGTCTGTATGCCATCCCTCCCAGCGCTCAACTCTTTTGCGGACTGCTCTCTTCGGTTCCACACATTCGGAATTTGATCTTGTGCATGCGCATTATGAAATTCTTCGCCGCCTGCATGTTCAAGCAAAGCTTCCCCCTACCAAGGAACTTAGAGAGTGGCTTGCGAAGCAACAGAGCAGCTTGCAGCTTCAAGATTTTCCGGACTTTGTCAAAAGGTGGCCGACCCATGTCATCAATATGTCGTCGGCTGATGAGGTTGATACTTCTCTTAAAGACTACGGATATCCGCACCTGCCCCCTGCTTTGTATGACTTTGCCATGGACCTCTTTATGGCATGTCGTAGTCTGCTGGCGAACCCGCCTAATTGGGTGGGAGAACCCAGAACCAGTGCTATTAACAGGAATGCTTCTTTTCTGTTTTTTGAAATAATTGAGCGTCTTATTGTGAAGTGTGCATTGGAGGTACTGAGGAGGCCCTTGGTTTGGGGGTCCACTTTCACTACCCGGTT
>VSDK01028900.1:0-12688 GCA_009767595.1 Symbiodinium kawagutii
AGATGTAAATAGCCGTGACTAAGCTCACCTTAGGCACAGCCTTTTGCTGCATGCATGCGAAGTCATGTCATGTTATGTTGCCTCGTTCAACACTGAGGCCTACGGTGCAATTGGTTTGGAGGCCTTCCGTCCTCCGAGGGCAAAGGTCTTCGGACGGCGGGGGGTGTTTTACCGTGTAATATAAACCATGCACCGTACATAGTAATTGCCACCTACCACATTTGGCTCAAGTGAAAAAGTATACGCAGCTTGCTTTTAGGCTTGTGTTGGCTGTGTATCCTGTAAATACAGTATTCGAATGGCTCATGATGCTCATGTATGAACTTGCAAGAGCATCATCGAGTAGCACAACTATCTAGATGGTTGCTTCATCTGGCCGCCTGGCCAAAGACATATCTTGCATTGAATGCAAGCACTGAAAACTACGAGATGTGAATAATTAGTTGCGATGATGCTTGCTGATGCTAAATTGTGGTGGATGATGGTAAATGGTAGCAGGACAATATGTAGGTGGAAATCGGTGCAAGACATTTTCGCATGAATCACACTAGCTTCATTGCAAATAGGCGCCGTGCGGAAAAATCAGACAACAACAATGACCAACCCTGAAAGATCTGCACAGCTGCAATGGCACATAATAAAAAATCTTGCACAACCATGCTATGGTCCAGACGCGATCCAGACCGATTCTGTCATGGAACTGCGCCTGTGATCCACGGTGTTTGGGGGGCTTCGAAATCAGGTCAAAGAGCCCACAGAGTTCTACAGTGTTTGGGAAAACTCTGTGACACGCATCAGGTGCCGGGGCATGTGCACTGGGCTGCCCTGATGTTCAGCTTCTGGCTTCGTAATCCAGCGTAGTTCCGAGGGTCATAAGTCTAACCTAGAGTACCTCTTCGGAAAGCAGCTGGATTGCTCATAAGTGTTGTTGAATAATCATACAATGGTGCCTAATGACTCTATAGGGCTCTGCTGCAATCTAAAGCCACTAGCAGCCCAATGGCATTGCGGTCGACGCAGAAGTATGAACTGGCTGTAGGGGTGAATGCCCTGAACGACATCCACGAGAGGCAACTTGCAAAGGTCACAGACGCCTCACAAATTTCAAAATGTGTGTTGCTTGATTGTTTTTTTGCTACGTGCATTTTTGTCAGAGGTTTTTTCTCAATGTTTTTGGTTATGCCTTGGTATATTCTTATTGTTCTTGATGTTGGCCGCTTAGCTTAGTTAAAAGCCAAGTGGAAAGCCGTCATAGGCAGAACATCGGAGAGGCTGCAGAGCTGGGGAACTCAGTCACCGTTCTGGTTGATGACTGGCGCTGGTTGTAGCAGTAGTAGCAAGCGTAGTTGGTAAGTGAGCGAGTGAGCTGGGTACTTAGTTGGTTAGTTTCTTAGTTGCTTAGTTTGTAAATTGTAATTAGTTGGTGAGTTAGTTAGCTACTTAGTTGGTTACTTGGTGAGTGAGTGAGTTAGTTAGCTGGTTAGTGAGTGAGTTAGTATGGATATGCTATGTACCTTTCTGTCCATCTGCGGCATGGGCCAGACTTGTATTGGATGAACGTGAGTTAGTTTGTTTGTTTGCTTGCTGGCTTGTAGCAGTTGTTGCTGTTGTTGCCATTGCAGCAGGTGTTGCTGTGGTAGTTGTAGATAATTGGTGCTTCTGCAGCTGGTCGTTGTTCGTGGACAGGTTTGACAGAGGCTAGGCAGTCAGGCCAGTCCCAAGAGGCCTTCGTTTGGCTCAACACGGCTCCACAACTGCCTTGGTCTGCTGAGTTTCCTTGGAGTTCTGAGACCTGATGCGACTGGCACCGGCTTGCAGCACCTTGGTTAATGGCGGAGACTGAGCGGCAAGTACTTGTAAGTAAGTTTGGTTGCTTCGCCATCACTCAACGGACTTGGTAAGATAGGGGAAAAGGAGAGGTGATGCAAACATCCTAAAATATGCCCAAGTATCCCAACAAAGTATTCCGTTGCATTCTGTTCACAATTGGGATGCAAAAACGAGGGGTTCGGAAAACCCCCACATCCGGTTTACAAGGCTTTAGCAAAAGTAGGGGCTTAAGCACAACTGACTGAAGCAACAAGGATGAACAACAGCGTGCCTGTGGTTTTAATTTGCTTGGCGAAACAAGTGCCATAGCTGCCAACAGGCACAAGATAAGTGAATGATAGCGATCAATCATTATTCACCAGCCTTTGACCATTCTCATGAGGGCACAAGGTGGTATGATTTTTTTGGGATTATTGATGTTCCCGTTCACCGCTTGATGGTTCAAATATCGTGTAATTTACTGCAGGGGTGAATATGGTTTGAGATGTTGGTGAATATGGTTATTCATGGTTTTTGGTATCTCCAATGATGGTGGCTAGTAGCCGTGAATAAGAACTGACGATCACTAATGGCTAGGTCTTACAAGAAATTGTCCTCCAACAAGGCAAAAGATTAGGTAAGTTGCAACATGCCCTCAGATGCTTCTGATTTTCTAGCCAGCCCGCCTTGGCATGTAGAGTATGATGCATGTGAACTAATCTCCTCGTTCTAGTATGTTTGTATGTACCCCCCTCTCCCTCCTCCTGAACAAGGAGATAGAGGGCCGGGTTAATGTTAAGGGAGGATGATGTAACTTAGTACGGGCGAATCTAGCACTTGGGATCGATGAATGAAAACGTGCTGAGACATGCCTGAAACCTGCAGAGCGAGTGGTCCAGTACCAACAGACATGATGGATCATTCTGGTAATTGCCAACGATCATGATGATTTCAGTAGTCGCAATGACCAACAATACTGAAATTGTGACCATGCTTTTCACCATGGTTGACTAAGAAGCAGGCTTTTCCACCAACATTCCTTGATTATTGATGGTTTCACTAGTGCAGTAGCTCCTGAACCCAGGACAGTGAGGCAGTTGCACCGGTTACGAGTTGGGATGTCACCAAGGTTGTTCGTTCATCAACAAACAGGTAAGCCATCATGGTGACATGAGATATCATGGGATAGAAAAGTAAACACTAATTCTAGTATCTTTACGTGTGTATGTACATGGCTTCGTTCAAAAATGGTTCCCACCACCAGGACTGAGGCTTTCCCTACTATGAATGCCTATGAACTTGGATGGTTAGAAAGTACCACCATTTAAGGACACAGCCGAACATGTACTGTAGTCTGTTGTTGGCCATGGCTCAGGATCTCCTAGTATTGCCATTGCAACTCATGGCACCATCAATATTGGTTTCATATTCAAGCAATCTTGGAGAACCAATATCCTTGCGCCTATGATGCTCATCTGGAGATCTACAATGACAAATACCGTTCAAATACCTGCCCGTTTCCCATCTGTGGCGGCAGCTGAGTGCACCTTAGCACTCAGCCATACCAGTAGCCCTTGGTGCCCCTGGGTGCCCCCTCCCAGTGCCTACCGCGCCAAAGGTGGGGGGTTCATGGCCGCTTTGTGCTACAGGCCTTGCAGCGGCATCACATCTGCGCTGTCCATTTCTGATGACCGAATGTTGGTGACCTTTCGGAAGGTTGTGTGATCATCTTTGCTCATTTTAGTGATCATGTGGCATTTTTTGTATACAGTGTATACATAAGTATACAGTGTATACAGTATATACAGTAGATACTTCTAATCTTGCCACATTTTCAGCAGCCGCGCAGCCTGGATCCGCAGGTTGATTCGACCTCATTGAGCGATGCACAATTGCAGAGGCCCCAGGTGCAGGGTCGCAGGGAGGTGCTGAGCCAAGTCGTGATTCGGCCAACACTCGTAGGGTAACACCCTTCCGTTGTTGCAAGACAAGTCATAGCAAGTCCAAGTCCGGTTGAGAAACCAGTAGCTGCCCATTGATAGGCTATGGTCTGAAGTGGCAAGTGCTGATAGTGGCACACAATCAACGTGGTTTTCGGTCATTCTCGGATGTGTTGCTTGAGTTTTGATTTGCCAATCCCGCTTCATCCCAGGGAAGTCATTCATGTAGCGCCGATCCTTCACCAAGGTCCTCAGTCAGTTGGCTCACCCCAGATGAGGTGTGGGCGCTGAAACCGGGTGCAGGTGGTGAGGTCTGAAGATGGCGAGGTGGTTTCATTGGCGCATGAGTGGTGAGCATGTGCATCAATGGTGGGGTTTGACAACTTGTAAACCAGTGCCATTCCCATTCAATTCAGGACCATCAACTCTCAAAAACCATGGCGGGCAAAGGCATTTTTCCCTCCTTGTCCGTCAGAAACCGAGAAAAACTGGTCAATTCTTCTGGTTGGTTGGTTTCCCCCGCGAAACTATGAGAATGGCCAGGGTGCGTGGAGGACTGGGCAGAGTTCATTGACACAAACCTGTATGATTTGTATGGTTTGTTGATGTTTCCCGTTTGGTGGTTCTTTGAACGTGCTTCAGACACACCATGAGTTGAGCCTTAAACATTCATACACAGGAAGCTCGGAGGTGCCAGGGCATAAGGAAAGATCTGCAGTCGTTGTCGTTGAACTGTTGGTTCATGCACGGTATTGCCTAGCTCCCCATGTTCGGTTCATGTTCTTCTGTGGATTTTCTTTACTTTGTTGGTTGCACATCACGTTCACTGAAGTAGCTTGGGTGCCAAATCATCCAACAATCCTCGGTATCAAGGCATGCACGAGAGAAAGGTTTGGCAAGGTTTGCCCCATCAAAGCATGCACGAATTGAAGGTTTGGCGTTTAAAAGTGTGGTGCTGGCATATTAGAGTGTGGTGGGTAGTTTGAAAGAAGAACTAATATGAATACTTAAAAATATATATTGACAAGACAAGACATTAGCCAACAATATTGCTTGATACGATTGATTGATATTGGATAATCATTCTGGATATTGGTTCGCGAATAATTGTGAATGATGGCTAGTAGCAACATTGAAGGCTAACCACTTTTGATATTCATATTGCCACTTGGTTATCAATAACAAATAGCTAACAATTTCCAGCAAGATCGCTAAACTAGCAAGCCATTTTACCAAGAAGTTCTGCTACGAAATGATTGCTGCCAATCAAACATTTCACCAGCTGGCACCACCTGTGACGTCCCCAGGCCCATACGCAAGCCATCGCCGGCCCCCGAGAGCCGGGCGAGAACGGTGTGCGGGGCTGGAAATGGCAACGCGTGGACCCTGCGGCGGTGGGCCTGGTGACGTGGCTGTAACACCGGTGGCCGTGGGCTGTTTTGGTACGGGCTGCTGGTTGGGAGGGAAGGACCCAGGGGCCCAGGCGTATCCATGTAGCTCGATCTTAAAGGGGGAGCGACTTGGAGCTACCAGGAGTGGTGTGACCAGATGGTAGGATATTAAATATATTAGGTAGTAGCATCCTGGTGGACCATCAAGTGTCCATCAATCAATCGTTCTTGCTGGATCATACCCTTTTTCTACAGACAACAACTGGTTCATCTCCAAGCCTGAGTTTTACCCATGGCCACCTTTAGAACTCACTGTCCAAGTGAACATTTACGGATGCAACTTTCATACCAATATGGTTGCGAGAGGGTTGTACCCTCTGGCAAATCAAACTGGCAATGGAACATTAGCCTTTCACGGGTTCCTCTACAAATAGGCGTTTCTCAAAACAGGAGTACCCCCAAATCATCTAAGATTAGTCGTTGAAAGTAGTGAACCAACCATAGCTTTGGGGTCCCTGATTTGAAGAACCCCCCCAAATTCTGATGTTTGTCAACAACCAGGTTGTTCAACCATCGTCTCCTGCGGGAGGGTTCCTGGCTGGTGGCTGGTAGCTGCTCGCAGCATCCCCATGGCATATCTCAGGACTACAGTGGCTACAATAACTACAGTACTCCTGGAAATGGGCAGGCAAGGGATGGGATGCAGCTCGAAGTTGCCATCTTGGACAGCAGCGTGGTTTAGTTTTTACAAAAGGAAGTGTGTTTGTTTGTTTGTTTGTTTGTTTGTTTGTTTGCTTGCTTGCTTGCTTGCTTGCTTGCTTGCTTGCTTGCTGGCTTGTTTTTGCTTTGGTGTGTTTTAACATGTAAAACCACAGAGACGGTTGGGTGAGTACCAGGACCCAATGTACACATCAACGAGAGGGGATGTTTGAGGGCAGTGCGCCAGAAAAGCCTGGCTTCAAATACCAGGGCCAATGTGGAACTGCCGCTGCCACCTGTACCAAGGGGGTTGGGTTGGCATCAATTTTTTTCAAGACCTTTGTGGGCCCTTGCCGAAACAAAGACAGGTGGCTGAAAGATCGGCGGACAAACACTTGCGATTTCATCACTCAAAGAACTGGTTCGTATCCTTTTCATTTGAGGGGCTCTTGAGCTCTGCTTTGGGAAGTTGAAAACACAATAAGTTTCCTGCACGGAAAAGTCAGGCAGGTTAAGGACCATTACAAAACCGGTTTCAGGTTCAATTATATAGCAAAACACAAAAGAACAAAATCCCGAAAGAAGCTCGTGGAAAACACGGGAGAAACAAGACAACACTAAAGAAAGAAACACAACCTGAAAAAATCCGTTCGTGGAGTGCGGAAACCTTTCGCAGCGAAGTGACCCACTACAAATGTTGCTGATCGTACGATCATACCAATAATGATGATGATGAATAAGCCAATGATTTGAACAACATACTGCTTGATACACCTATCCCACATGGTTAAAGATCAACCACACATGTAAATGATCATATGCTCAGATGATTCGTGCACTAGATACAATGATCATATACTCTGAGGATCAGGTACCAGAATGATCTGTGCATAGAAACGCCACCGTTTGCAGGTGGTCCAAGGGTGCCCTGGCAGCTATTGGTGGTGCCGGTCAGTTAGCGCCAGCTCCATGATGTGGCTGGTTGACATGCCCGGATGGAATGCCAACCGAAACTGCTGGGTGGTGGATCCAAAAGGTAAACATAGGTAAACCCTTGTAGGCCATGAAACTGCGAGTTCGATGTCGAAAGATGGCTCGACGGATTTGCACACTGACCAATGGCAAAGGGTCCACCAGAAAAGCGAAGCAGTGCAGCATGGTTCAATCATGTGACAAGAGCGGAACAACACCGATAGTACAAGGTGGGCCCCCAACCACGTATAAGTTGGTTTATAACTCATCTAACTAGGGTTAACTACCAGTTATAAGGGTTATAAGCCAACTTATAACTACTGGGGGGCCCACCTTGTAGGTGGTTGAGGCAAGTCAGACACTGTTGGCATCCTGCTGAGTGGTGTAGCACAAGATGTGTGTTTTGATACTAGTCGCGTGGCTTTAGGGTCTGGAACGTCGATCTGAATGATGTTGTCATTCACAAGAGGCTGTGAGTCTTAGCTTAGCCAGGTACATCTGATTCCGTCCTATTATCCCACCATATTTCCCCTATGATTATGATAATCTTATAATCTTATTATAGTGCTATTATAATCCTATTATCCCTTGATCCACCAACATTTCCCCATCTAATCCCCAACATTTCCCCTAGTCTGTTGTTGTTTATTCCTCTCCACTTGCAGCATTGCCCACAACTTGTTCCGCCCAGGCACGCCAGCGGATCTAGTGCCGATTGGGCGTATCAGAAGCAGGCGCAACGCAGCGTAGGACGGCGGGACGGCGTTCGTTGTGGAAGTTTGCTGCGAGTTCAATAGGCTTTCTACCGTCCGCAACCCACAAGTCATGAAAGTTTTCAGGAACTGACTGGTTGAGTCATGTTGCAATCCACAATTCATGAGATTTTTCGGGAACAAACTGGTTCAGTCATGTTGAGTTCTGTTTTTGTGCCACAAAATTGTAGTATCAAGTTGGGGAAATGGTCTTTGGAACGGTGGAACACCCTCGTGCTTGCGCAGTGTCAACATCGAAGCTGCTGCGTAGTTGCATAGCGCTGGTAGATATCAAGAGCGGTGATTCTACTGTCCTTTGGGAATGATTCATTATCATCCATTCTTCGCAATGTGTCAGCCTAGGTCTCCTCAAGCTTTCGCAGAGATACTCTTGTTGATGTTGGCACCTTAATCATTATACGGGGTAGTACTGTACTCCCTCCTGAATCAATCTTGGCATGTTGATGATGGTGATCCTGCCGAAACTCAAAGGGTGAAATTGAATGGCCCATCCCGAGACCATCGATTCACAAGCACTCTTGCCCTACTGTCATCACGCTTTGGTTGATGAATTCACGACACTTCATGATGCATAGTGTCCCTTAATGATGTTGGTGCTTGTTGATGGCTATTGATGGGTAATGATGGTTCATGGATGGTGAATACTGCTTAATGGTTGATAATAGTGATTGATGGCGGTCTATGATGCTTGGTATTGATGGTTCCCCAGTGTTGTTGGTGGTTATTCCCTATAGGAAACCCTGACTGAGCCGCCGTCATAATCCACTAATCATCAGGCATCAAATTGTTTTGCCATCATTTCACCATGATGTCACCACGATTTGACAATCGTTTCACCATCATTTTCCCGTTGTTTGACCATGATCTATCCATCGTTTGACCATCATTTCACAATCATTTGACCATGGATTGATTCACCATCCCTGGATTTCACAATCCTTTGACCATCATTAATTCTTACCGTAATTTATCATAATTCATAATTCACCATAGTTTGATCACAATCGTATTATATATATAGAGATATATATACATATATGTATATATATATATATCACAATTCCTGATTCACCGTCGTTTGGTTCCAATCATTCGACCATCATTCCCTGGTTCGTTGCGACACGAAACGGGCGAAAGCCCACCCTGCTCCCAGGTGGTGCTTCATAAGCTGCAGGGCATGTGGACGAACTCCCGGGAGCGCTGCGGTGAGTTTCCCCTTGGGAAACCCAGGGGTTTTAACGAGGGTTCACCATGGGTAATACTAGGCCAATACTAGGGGAAACCAAGGGTTAACCCAACAAAACCAAGGGAAACCATGGGTTTTATGTGGTTTTGCTGGGCGAGCTGGGGCAATTTTTCTAGATCAAGCAGCAATAGTAGAATAGTAGGGAAAATGATAAGCAATAATAGTAGGAAAAATCAACCGCTTGGTTCATATTAGGACTAAAAGTCGGAAAAACGACCACTTGGAAAAACAGATAGTAGTGAAAACCATTTTCCTAATGGGGATAATCAACAATAGTAGGGAAAACAATAATCAATGATGGGGGAACCAGGTGTACAGGGTTTTGCTTCACAGCCATATGGGGAGTTCTTAAGCCAGAGACTGGGGACACCCAGTTATCATCCAAGTCATCAACAATTTGCAGTAAGAAATCAAGCATTTTTTTGGGTTCCCTATATTGAGACACAACTGTATGGTACATATAGGGGTTTGTTAAACTGTGGGATACCCCGAGTTATGCTTGGTTTAGTCCTGTAAATGACTAATCAAGTGGATGATTTAGGGGTACCCCTATCTTGAGAAACATCCTTATGTATATGTTTCTTTGCATAAAAACTTGCATCATAGTCAAGCAATTTGTCGATACACCGGTGCATGAGTCGGGCACGTAAATCATGGCGTGTGCATGTGTGCGTGTGCGCTTTCGTGTGCAGTGCGCATGTACGTTTGCGTTTGTGTTTGCGTGTTTGTTTGTTTGTTTGTTTGTTTGTTTGTTTGTTTGTTTGTTTGTTTGTTTGTTCATTTGCTGTGCGGCTGGGGTTGTGGAGCGGTTTGGGAAGTCGTTTAGCTTGTACCTGTGTGCTTTTGCATGCTTTGTTCGTCCATGCACCACACAAGACCCCTGTCCTGGTACCCTATTCCTTTTTCTCACCTTCACAAGTCTCAATCACGCTTCTTCCTATGGAAAGCCGTGAGGATTCAAAAGGTGTCCCTCTGAAATGACCTTTTTGGGGGCGTTGCGGAAGCAAAAAACTGCCATGGTCTGATTTGTAACGCCTGATGATGAGAATGACTATGGAACACAAAACCTGAGCACACTTGGAGCTCAAGAGAAAACCACTCAGACCACTCCAACAAAAAGGCCAAGAACATATTTGAGTTTCTCTGTGCTCATTTGGGTGTTTCCCAAAGTAGGGGAGGCCCCAAATCATCCTGTTTACCAACAATTTCTAGGAATAAACCATCCATAACCCTGAGGTTTAAGAACCCCCCATATGTTTCATGGTTGGTTCGTATATCCAGTTTATATCCCCCATTATTGTTGATCATTCTCCCCTATGAGTAAACCATCCATCACTACCTGGGCTTCGCCACCATGACTTCACCACCACCGCGACAAAATGGGATCCTCCACCGACCCAACGGTGCCACCAGGACGACAACGAGTGCTACCTGGTGCGTGGTCTTGAAGTGATGCGAGTCAAGGCGCCAGAGGGCAGTTTTTGGTGGCAAAAATTGCGTCAACTCCGCGCTTTTTGCTGGCGAAATTGACCAGTAGTGGCCACGTTTTTTTCAAGGTGGGCTCGTGTCCCCAGGTGAAAAGCAGACGGTCCATGGCCTGGTGGTCCTGGTTGTGATGCCTGACATTTAGGTAGACCTGCTAGTGGAACTTAGGCACAGCCAAAATCTTGTACCTAAGATTTAGGCACAGCAAAGCCCAAGACACAGGAGAAAGATTTTTCTAAGCATATGCATATACCAAAAGAGTGTGTACACATATCAGCATTCAGTATTGCCTCGCAAGACTCTAAGCCTGAACCATTCTCAACCACTTGGTATTGACATTGACATGGGTGTTTCGTTCATCTATCTAGCGATGTCTAGCTAGCTATCCATTTCTCCAAATATCACCTGTTTTCGAGGGTACTGCTCAGGCAGGAGTGGAAGCCAAGTCAGAACTGCTCAGAGTGCTAAAACAGCTTTGTGGTGACAAAGCCGGACTCATTTGGTTGTGGATAAATGTTAACCAACAATGACCAACCAATGATAGGGAACCACAGCCAAATATTGATAATGATTGGTTAACCTATTATTGGTTAATGATGGGGGATAATGACCAACCAAAAATCGGGAAAACAGCCTGGCTAATGATGGGGGAACCAGGGGGACTAAGGGTGACCTGATCCACAGCCATTTGTTATAGATTGCTTCCCCATGATTTTTTTCGGTGGAAAAGCGCTCAGGAAAGCTGTCTACTGGTTGGACACCCTTCAACTCATTGTTTCACTTCTGCAATTTTGGGTGGGCGGTTGACACACTTGGAGCAGAATTCCTTGGGGAATGAGTCTAATGGTACAATTGTTATATTTGGATAGGGGTGATGGTTGCTGGGCGTGGCTTGCTCAGCGGGAGAACTGAAGCTTGAACGTGCCACAGTTTCATTCGCTTGATACAACTCCATCCGCCATTGACAATAGCAACCAGGAATCACTGGACATGTCCGGTGGTAGTTTGTTTGCGGATGTCAGTATCTCAGCTTCACTCCAACATGCATTGCATCACGATGTTCTGGTTTCATGGTTTGAATGATGTGAAGTAGTTATAGTGGACATAGTAGTTGATTTTGTTATAACCAGCAGTTCCACCATGAAAAATCCCTGGTGACCACTTGATTCTGGTGCCAGTTCGCCTCACTGCCTTGACTTTTCAGAGTGGCCCCGAGGCCGTTCTGGTTACATTGGGACGATGCCACGTGTCGACTGTGGCTAGGGACCCTGGCAAGCTGTGACAGTCGCAGCAACTGTTATGAACCATGAAGCATCATGAGCCATCATCATTGGCTATGAATCATCATGACCCAGCAGGAACTATCATTGGAGATCGCAACCTACAGGGCTTGCTGGGCACAGCATGCACAGTACGGCACTCAAACACTTGCCCAGGGGCAGCATGCACCAACTTGCTTCCAATTTAGGGCATGCTGGGGGTGCAGGTTGACAACCTACAGGGCTAGTGCAGCACGATGAAGACTTGCCTTGAAACCAGCATGCTGCCACCGGTTGACAACCTACAGGGCTTGCTGGGCACAATGCGTTGCTCAAACAGGTTGACAACCTGCAGGGCTTACGAATCACGATGAACACTTGCCTTGGAACCAGCATGCTGCCAAGTTAGGCTTGGGGGGGCTGCAGGTTGACAACCTACAGGGCTTGCTGGGCAAAAATGCGGCGCTCAAACAATTGCCCAGGGGCCATATGCACCAACTTGCTTCCAACTTAGGGCATGCTGCAGGTGCAGGTTGACAACCTACAGGAGGTTACGCAGCACGATAAACACTTGCCCTGGAACCAGCATGCTGCCAAGTTTGGCTTGGGGAAGTGCAGGTTGACAACCTACAGGGCTTGCTGGGCACAATGCAGCGCTCAAACACTTGCCCAGGGGCTGCATGCACCAACTTGCTTCCAACTTAGGGCATGCTGCAGGTGCAGGTTGACAACCTACAGGAGGTTACGCAGCACGATAAACACGCACGTGCAACCACTCAACATACATGATGCTTGTCAATCACACAACAGCGCATGCCCGCTGACATTCAGCACCTGCTTCCAGGTGGGGCTCCACTGGCAGATATAGCTTGCAGCCGTCCGGACCTGAGACATGGGCGTTGTTTGTGCCATATCGTCATCGTCATCACCATCATCATCATCATCATCACCATCATCATCATCATCATCACCATCATCATCATCATCATCACCATCATCATCATCATCACCATCATCATCATCATCACCATCATCATCATCACCATCATCATCATCATCACCATCATCATCATCATCATCATCATCATCATCATCACCATCATCATCATCATCA
>VSDK01028900.1:23184-43869 GCA_009767595.1 Symbiodinium kawagutii
GTTACCATCAATGGTTCTTAAACATGTATGGAACATGTATGTGATAAATAATAGTTACTATCAACCCCCAGAAGAACTGGGACGAACTTCTCGATGGCGATGGAGAGAGAGAGAGATCAATAGTAGTTACCATCAATGGTTCTTAAACACGTATGGAACATGTATGTGATAAATAATAGTTACTATCAACCCCCAGAAGAACTGGGACGAACTTCTCGATGGCGATGGAGAGAGAGAGAGATCAATAGTAGTTACCATCAATGGTTCTTAAACATGTATGGAACATGTATGTGATAAATAATAGTTACTATCAACCCCCAGAAGAACTGGGACGAACTTCTCGATGGCGATGGAGAGAGAGAGAGATCAATAGTAGTTACCATCAATGGTTCTTAAACATGTATGGAACATGTATGTGATAAATAATAGTTACTATCAACCCCCAGAAGAACTGGGACGAACTTCTCGATGGCGATGGAGAGAGAGAGAGATCAATAGTAGTTACCATCAATGGTTCTTAAACATGTATGGAACATGTATGTGATAAATAATAGTTACTATCAACCCCCAGAAGAACTGGGACGAACTTCTCGATGGCGATGGAGAGAGAGAGAGAGATCAATAGTAGTTACCATCAATGGTTCTTAAACATGTATGGAACATGTATGTGATAAATAATAGTTACTATCAACCCCCAGAAGAACTGGGACGAACTTCTCGATGGCGATGGAGAGAGAGAGAGAGAGATCAATAGTAGTTACCATCAATAGTTCTTAAACACGTATGGAACATGTATGTGATAAAACATGTGAACCATCATTAGCCATCACTCAAGATGATCATGTTTAATAGTAGTTACCATCATTAACCATTTATCTTGAATGCAACGATGATGACTTGGATGACGGCTAGTCACGAGCAACTCTTCAGCTTGACCAAAGCTGGCGGTGCCAAGTGTGGAAGGTAGCGTTTTGACAGGGCTGGTTTTTCCAAGCAGCGGCTAGGGAAATGCCGAAGGAGATGAGGGCATAAGCAAAGAGAAAATATGCTTAAATGATATAGAAGATGGGATTTGCCTCTGTCAATGCCTCAGTTTCTGGGATAGGCATATTTTTTATAGGCTTAACAGAGGCAACTCAATGCTCAAACAATAGTTGAAGTCGTTGTTGAGGTCAACTGAGGTACCTTTTCCCTCTGTTGGTCAGTACCACCACCCAACCAATCAGTGGGATGCAACCACCCACAGTGGTGCAACTGGCTCACAGCCTGGCTGTGGCACAGCCTAAGTTATGAAAGCAGGGCATTGGGGTGGTCAAAGAACCGAGGCTACACAAACTTAGTGGCTGAACTATGTAAAACTCAACCATAAATTGCTACTTACAGATACTCAATAGCTGAATTATAAGATGAATTATGTATAATCAATTATATGTATAATCAATTATGTCTTGTCAAACATAATTCTGCAATTTTGCAACGGCATCATTGAGATGGACCAGCAGATGGAGAAACACTTTTCAGCAATTGAACGCAATTTGCCTGGCGTTAGACATGACGATCTGTCGCTTCAGAGTCCATGATCGGCGACCATCAGCCTGGAGCTTCAAGATGCTAAGAAGTGACACCAGACCATGGTTCATCATGGTTCATCAGCTGCCGTATATATTTATTTATTTGTTTATTTATTTATTTATTCATTCATTTATCTACTTATTTATGTTTTTATTTATCTATTTGTTTGTTTATTTTTATTTACTTCTTTATTTACGTTATTCATTTATTTATTTATTTATTTATTTATTTACTTTTTTGTTTGTTTGTTTGTTTGTTTGTGTGTTTGTTTGTGTGTTTGTGTGTTTGTTTGTTTGTTTGTTTGTTTGTTTGTTTGTTTGTTTGTTTGTTTGTTTGTTTGTTTATGTTTTTTATTTACTTATTTATTTACGATATGTATTTACTACTTATTCATGTATTTATTTGTTTATTTTATTCTTTTATATAACTATATCTTTTTTTAATTCAATGTATATATATATATATACATATTTATCTACTTGTTTCTCTATAGATATAGATTTAGAGTTGAAACAAAACTGTAATCCCTCGAAAGTTGCTGCTGGCAAGCTCCAAACTGATGCATCCCCTGCTAGTTGGTGTGGCTTGGAATGCGTTCAATGTCCATAGGCCCGTTTTGCGGTGAGTTTTTCCAAATATTCTGGAAACATGTCAGTGACAATAGCAGCCTAATCATGACCAACCAGAAAAAATGAGAGCAACAATCAACCAAAATCAACCGTAAACATCAGCATTTGTTTTTATATATGATGTGTTTCTTTGCTCATTGATTGTTTGTTGTGCATCTATTTACACATGCCTACATATCATATCAACATGCAACAATACCTGCTTAAGATTGGAAATAGGACAGGGAAGGAAACGTGCAAATCATAACTGCATACCCACAGGAATCACATCAGCATTAACCACGATGGACGGTGCTATCCTTCGCATGGCACTGCAAGGTGCCTCGGCCTCCAGCAACACCGCCACCCGTTGCGATACGACAGCAGCAGCAACAGCAACAGCAGCAACAGCAGCAACAGCAACAGCGTCAACAGCAGATGCAGCAGCAACAGCAGCAGATGCAACTCGGCAGAGAATGTTCGCCAAGTTTGCCGGTCCGGTCTGGGGTTTGTGGCTGTCATGTTTATCAAGATTGTTGTTGTTGTTGTTGTTGTTGTTGTTGTTGTTGCTGTTGTGATGGTTCTTCCTGCATACCGATTGTCAATATGGGTTAATCACTTAACCCGTTGGGATATTGAACCACCAATATCAACTGTTTCAACGAGCAACCCACCGACAGTACCAATCTTGCGTGCAACTGCACTCTGACCTTAAGCACCTCCTTTTCGTGCAACATCGTTGGCACTCCGGCTCAATGTTTGCGAATTTCTGTGAGTCTTGAGTGAAAACCTTGCAGTTGTTCTCATGGTGATAGCTAGCTGTCTATATACATACCTGCATACAAATACATTTGCATTATGTTTTTTGGAATTTACACGGTATACATACATTTTGAGAGATAAGATCTGAATATGTAGGATATCTCATGTTTCTGCATGTCTAGTGCTTGGCGGCCTTAGTGCTATTTCCTCATGGATAACGACGGTCCTGTGGTCCCAACTGCATCTAGCAGGGAGTTGTCTCAACAAGTGCCACAAGATCTTCTTCAAGGCGTCCCAATTCATTGCCTTTTGGCTTGTGCTGGAAGAACATTCGCAAAGAACCATGCTTGGAGCCGAGAACAGCGTAAGCAGCTTAAGCGCTGTTTGCACTTTGATGCCTTTATCAGTCATGACTGGCAGACATCTCGCTGGTTGAAATATGGATCTTTGCTCTTATTTTTCAATGCCAAGGCTGCTGCTGTGGCAACATTGGTTGTCAGCATCATAGTAGGTGTCCTTGTCCAGTACCAAATTATCCCTCCGGGATTTTGGGCCGTAGCTATCGGCTACGTCACCTTCATTGTGGTCCTGCTCTTTTGGCAAAACATTAGGGACATGTTCCTGAAGCCAAGGCTGGCTTTTCTAGACAGGCTCACAATACCTCAGGAAGACGAGGAATTGAAAGAGACATGCATTCTCGGGCTGGCAGGATTCTTGAAATGCTCACAGCAGTTGGTGGTTTTGTTCTCTGATTCTTACATTGATCGGGTTTGGTGTGTTTATGAATTTGCGACATTCATGCGAATTCATGGAGGCAAGAGACCGGTACAGGCAATTCCGGTGGCACTTCCATTGCTGTTTCTGGTGCACTTTGCCTGGTGGTTTGTCATCAAATTGCTGCTTGTCGCATTGTTTCGAAATCTGACATTTCTTTCAATGATGTGGAGAATGCTAGTGGTGACCGGTACTACTTTTGCTGTTTTTGCTATGACGTACCCGTGTCAATCGTTGATTGGTGCGCAGATGACCCGAAACTTACAAGACCTCGTTGCCAAGCTCAGCAGTTTCAAAGTTCAAGAAGCCAAGTGTCACTGCTGTTCGAGTGGCCACAAGACACCAAGCGGAGATTCAATTCCATGCGATCGCGAGCTGATTTATCAGAGTTTCTCTGCATGGTACAAAAATGTTGATGTGCTGGCTGGTTTGGACATGTTCAACATGGAGGTCAGAAACAAGTACAGGCATCAGATTTTGAAGGCCTGCGGCGGCTCGCGGATGATTCCGCTGGACCTTTTCATCTACGTGGTTTTCAGCACGTGCACGCCCTTCTTGATATACAACATCCCCCTGGCCTGTGCGACAGCAGAGGAGGAGTCTGCAGATGGCTGGCTGTTTGTTTTGGTGGTAACGCGGGACTTGGTGGCCGGTTGGGGCTACATGCTTCCAAGTATACTGATCTACTTGTGGGCCAACAAGATTGCGTGGTCCCGCCATCACCGCCAGTCCATGCTGATTCGGAGCATTTCAGCCGCTTTTGTGGTGATTTTCGCGGCGGGAGTTGGCTTTGCGGCACGTTCTTCGGAGCTTTGGGTGCCTGGAAACAATTGGATCCCTCTTGTCGTGCTTCCATTTTTGATGTTTCTTGGACTTTGCCTCCTGCTGCAACCCAGATGTTTGGAGGGCAAAGAGGTTCCAAACTTGTCACCGGAGACACCGGAGAAAGACATCGACGATCAGTCTGACTCCTTTTCCATTTGAGCACCAGCTGCTCATCCAGATGCTCGTGGCGAGCATGATCGAACTATAACCAAGGATAGGTTCTACATGATCCTATATCTAGTCTCATGAGCCATCAAGGCTTGTCTCTGAGGAAGTCTCTTAGCATCTTTTCGCACTGCTCTGACGGAGCATCAGACACAAGTCGGCTGCAGTTTCACCGTGTTTATTGAGATTGGGCCAACCCCGAAGGAAAACGCAGACTCTTGCGGACTGAGCCATGCAGATTGCTCATACACAACATTACATTGCCAGGTGCCAATGCAATCACATTTGTCAAGACATGTCTGTTCTGCCGATACATGCATTCATCTAGGTCAAATTGCGTGCCTGTGCATTCATAATATTCATATGCATACGCCAATGCATGCGCATACATGTATCCAGGATTCACAAGTCCTTCACGACAATGATAGTTTCCATGATAAGACATGCTAAGACCCTCACTCATATATGTATCCATGATTCACAACTCCACCCCGATAATGATGGTTTCCATGATAAGACCCTCATTCTTATATCTATATGTATATCTATATATATATATTCTTTTAAACATATATTATATCAATATAAGAGTATAAATCTATCAACTCAACACAGATCTGTGTGTGGATGGATGGTTTGGGGTGCGCCGTTAGCGGTCCTGTCTAGGGCTGTTGCTTGGACCTGGCAACTGGGTCACCACCCGCTTGTGAAGGACAACTCTGGTGCCCGCAAGGCGCATTGAGAAAACACCAGAGTTGTTGTATGCTGTTGTTGTTGTTGTTGTTGTTGTTGTTCTTGTTCTTGTTGTTTACTTTTTTTTTTGTTGTTGTTGTTGTTGTCGTGGTTGTTGTTGTTGTTGTTGTTGTTGTTGTTGTTGTTGTTGTTGTTGTTGTTGTTGTTGTTGTTGTTGTTGTTGTTGTTGTTGTTGTTGTATGCTGTTGTTGTATGTTGTTGTTGTTGTTGTTGTTGTTGTTGTTGTTGTTGTTGTTGTTGTTGTTGTTGTTGTTTTCCTGTTGTTCTTGTTGTTGTTGTTGTTTTCCTGTTGTTCTTGTTGTTGTTGTTGTTGTTGTTGGTGGTGGTGGTGGTGGTGGACTTTGTTTTTGCCTTACCGCAGCCCACCATAGATTTACAACAAGGTTTGCCTGCATTTGTTGCCATACTTGGTACTAATTACAAATCTAATTGTCAATCAGATATTCATTTGTCCCGTTATCAATTAGTTGATTAGTGTTGGTAAGCGATCCCTTACTATCGTCAATCAATCACTGTATTGTGATGTACAGTATTGTGTGTGTGTGTGTGCGTTGTTTTTATGGCTAATCACTATTTATCAGCCCCAGTAATGCCCCCCAACAATTGGCCACTACTTGTAGTGAGCAGAGGATGACGGTTAAAAGATTAACTAATCGATAGGGCTATCATTGACCATGATTCAGTGGTGAACAGTGATTTGCCATCCCAGGAAATTTGCCATCATCATGCTAACAATGACGCTAAAACAGAATCGATGGTCAAAAGATACCCTAACTAGTAATGATGGTTGGTGATGCCAATGATGGATGTTCCCGCACTTACCCAGGTGAAGGTGGTCAAACCAGGCTGATATTCTGTTGTTTGAGATGACCACCATGGCACAGCCCACGGCTGCTGCCTGTTGAACACGGTGAGCTTCGCAGTGCCGAGTCATTGGGATGTTGACAAAAGTCTCCCGACTTGTTTTTGATCGGTGTCCAATGGTCACATGAACCATTATGGTTTGGTATCAAACAACAAGTATCCAAGTGGTATCAGATTGGTATCAAACCATGCTGATTAACACAAGTACCTTTGATCACTTGTGGTTTGGCCGGTAAATGTCATTGGTACTTGTGTAAATCAGTTTCAACATCTAAAAGCAAAAGCAGGAGGACTTTCACCCAAGCGCTAGGGCTGGCTCAGCATCAGCACTTTCACCAAACTCGGTTGACTAATTCAGTTGGTCACATGGGACATTGTGGACCGTAGAGGACTAGAGGCAGCTTTGACCACGATGAAACTCTGATTGTGGTGACACTGAGGCAGCAACAACAGATGTTGTGGCAGCAGCGGCAATGGCAACATGCCGCGCAGGCGCATCAATGGCATGCGCAGCAACAATGGTCTTCATGGTCTTGTGGCTGCAGCGGTGGGGGGCTGCAGGTGAAACACTGCAGGTGAAGCAGATGGTGGTTCTGCACGCAGTTTCCGAATTGTTTAAGCTTCATCCAGCTGGTGGTTGTTGTTGATGATGGACGATGGATGATGATTGTTCGCGGTTGTTTAATAAGCTATCTATCATCATCCATCATCAATACTGGACATCCCAAGCTGCCAGCCGCTGCGAACTACGAGAAGTTTCTTGACCAAGTGAAACTCCAAGGCCTCTGAGAGTAGTGATCGCTGCGTCAACGAAGCCCAGTTTTGTTTCTGAATCATGGCCATGTCAACAGTTGCCTCCAAAGGTTCGTAGTTTCATGTAGTTTCCAGTTGTGTTGAAACAGCTGCGTTTTCATCACGTTTTCATCGCTTGAAATCTTCACATGCCACGTGGCGAGGGGAGACCCGTTGAGCCCAGCATCGACCAAGGCATGGCATGGCTGGATATGGCCCAGGCTATTGGCCTCACCAACAGCAGTGGCACAATCTTCCGGTGGCTCCAGGGTTTCGCTATGCGTGCCCTGGCTGGATACAGGTGGGCATAGCTGGGCTACGGGCTGGCGACCTGGTACCACCATGTCGTGTTGTCCTGGGAAGCTGACCGGTTTGACATCCCTTCGGCGTTGCAAGGATCAATGGATTGGACGTACTCAGCATGTTCATCGCTATCCTCACAATCATCATTTCCTCATAGTAATCATCATCGTCTTCGTCATCGCCTCCATGATTGTCATTGCATTGTCATCGTCATTGTTATTGTCATTGTCATTACATCGGCACGATCGTTATGGTCATTGTCATCCCCCCCAGCCGTACCTACACACAAACACCTATTAATCAAACCACACAACAAGGAACAGCAACATTTTTCGCCAGCACTGCGGCCACGGGATCCTGGTGGCCAGTTTGCCCAAAGCCATTCAATCTACTTCGCCCTGGTGGTTGGGAGTGAGGCCAGGAGCCGTTTTGTTTAAAGGGGGCCAGGCCGGGAGTGGCCCCCAGGAGTATTTGTTCACCAAATGATAGGTTGATCATTTTTCTTGGTGCAACCAGTCTTTGGATTGCGTTGTAAATTTTGGAAGCTCCAAAGTAATGTAGTCATCCTAGTAATGTAGTCATCCCCCCAGTAGAGCCAAGTAATGTAGTCATAGTCATCAGCATCCGGGGGGGGCCCTGGGCCCTGGTGCCACAGGGGTCAGCACGTCCAAGGCCATACTGAACGAACTCGTCGGGCAACTCATGGCCTTCGACACCGCTGGCGCATGGGGAAAAAGCCGTTGCCGTCATTGCGGCTGTCACCGGTGGTACCGCCGTAGCGGTCAAGCTTGGGCCGGGCCATGAACGGGGCCCCCAGAATGGTTGTGAACCAATCCCGTGCCCGCTGATGGGATAAATCATCCACTTTTGACGGGTGAGTCTGACCCATGTCCAATTAAAAGATGGTATGTTAATTAAAGGGGATTGCTTTGATTTCCGAAGCTAGGTAAGGCCAGCTCATGTGCTCGAATTTGAATTTCCACCGGTTCAAAGGCATCACCTGGCACCACCAGCCGTCACATCCGGCAGAGTTGGCTACCAGATTAGGCAACACGAAGCTCCCTGGCCACGACGACTTGATGGTGGCCAGGAGAGGTACTTGGAACCCAAAAAACCGGATTTTTGGAGAGTTACAAGCCTCCACATGCCTCCACTATTGAAGCAAAACATCAGAATTCATGATCATTTGGGTTTCCCCCGGCAAAAAAAGAAGCACCACTTCTCAAACCAAAGTACATGCCTGATGCTTTGCAACCGTAGAGTTGAAGAGGAAGTGCAGCCGTTCGCAGCCGTTGACAGCCGTTCGCGCCCATTGTGAAGTTAGTTATGTGAAGGGGATACAACGTGAAAACATGTTTTCTGAAGTTAAGTCTCCGCTGGATTTCATCCATTTCACGTTGTTTTTCATCAGTTTCATCGTGTTCTCAACCATGTCATCGCGAACGCCAACCTCAGATTCGTTTGCTATGCGGGGGCCCCAAAAAATGAATCGAATGTTACACTTTTGTACATGAGTGCTGTTGGATGTAGAATTTGGGAGGTGCCCGCAGCTATTAAGAAACCAGCATCTGAATCACTGAAGCCACGAACTCCGTTGAGCTCACAGCGCCACTGATACCGTGGGGAGATGAGCTCATGAGCCGATGGCGCCGCAGCGCGGGTGGCGATGACCGTGAGGGCCCGGGTGTTTGCGAGGTGCCACAACGGTTCTGGCGACGATGGATGGACTCCATCGATGGACTTCTGAAGCTTGACACTTTCGTCAGCTGGATGGAGTCCATGTGCATTTTCTCGTTGTTTTCCATGTGTTTCAGACGAAGTCCTGGGATGCGCCAGTGGGACCGTGGGACTTCGCGAAACGGGTCTCCTTGCAGGTCGCTCCAGTGGATGCCGCGGTGGTGGAGCCCGCCGCGGTCCCGCCCGCGAGCGCAGGTGCTGGGTCCACCAGGGACATGCAGGGACCTCACTGGTGAGAAAAATCTCGAGCTGTTGAATGCTGATTCTATGGCGAGCTGGGTCAAGCAGTTAACCAACCAACTTTTTGGGGACAACCACCAACAATAACAAGGAAAACAAGGATTAACAATGGGGGAACCAGGGGTACAGGGTTTTGACCCATAGCCATATGGCATCACTAATGGATGATTCATATCATGATAGTGGTTAGTGGCTGCACCTCTTACTGACTCTTACTATGGCTGGCAGGCAATAGCCTTCAGATAGCAGTCAAAGTCAAACAAAATCGTGATTCTGGTGATTCTTGCGATTGAAGTGGATACACATGGTTGGTAAATATGATCTCCCCATGCTGCTCTGCAATATCTGGTTAAAACAAATGAGGTTTTGCCGCTTGACATAGGTGGTATATCCCCAGCTGTCTTCTTGATGACTATCACTATCCCCTTGTATCAACAAGTGACCGTTGCAAACCATATCAGATCATATCAGAGTAATGATTGGAGTAGCATCAAGATCAACCGATCTCAATGTTGCTATTGGAGCAACATCAACAATAAACTCCCATTCATATTAACCAATAAGCTAACCGCAGTGATTGGGGTAATATCAAGATTGACCCCATCATGTTGAACCATTGGTCGATACTACCGGTACATTCAGAGTAAGCATTGTTGGCTTTAGTTGGTTATTATCCCCTATCATCACCCCCCATTGTTGGTTGTCATCCCCTACGAATATCAATCATTGTTCATCATCATTAGATTCAACCATTGGTTGATACTACTAGTACATTCAGAGTCATCATCATTGACCCTGATGTTACCAATAAGATTAACCCCATCATTAAGACTAACCATTATCCACATTGAAGTTATCCCCAAAATCTACTAATATGAATCATTGTTCATCATGGTTAGATTCAACCATTGGTTGGTATTACTAGCCATTTCATCCACATTGAATGTATCCCCAACTCGTTTTTCGTTGGTTCATATCGACCCAGGCTGGTCCGGTCCCAGCTGTGGGTCACCGAGCGGAACCGCGACACGGGAGGTCGCTGGGCTCGTGCTGCGGCGCCGTCCGCGGCTCCGTTGCCGGCAGCGGAAAGGAGCCACGGGAGAGCTTCGTAGCTGGCCACGGGACTTGGGGGGATGGATGGTTCATGGATGGCCATGATTAATGGTTGGTTGATGGTTGGTTGATGGTTGGTTGATGGTTGGTTGATGGTTGGTTGATGGGTTGGTTGATGGTTGGTTGATGGGTTGGTTGATGGTTGGTTGATGGGTTGGTTGATGGTTGGTTGATGGGTTGGTTGATGGTTGGTTGATGGGTTGGTTGATGGTTGGTTGATGGGTTGGTTGATGGTTGGGTGATGGGTTGGTTGATGGTTGGTTGATGGATAGATGATGGATGGTTGATGGATGGTTGATGGATGGTTGATGATGACCAATCATGACGATTTGAATATTCATCAAGTGAATGTCGGTCAATTAGCGGGTCCAAGAATCTGAGTGGATCGGCAAGTTTAACACTCAGACATTTCTCGTGTGTTGGGTTCTTCTAATGACTGGCACATAGACCTTCAGCTTACCGATCAACAACGACATGTGAAGCTCGTACGACGGGATCATTGGTTTCGGGCACTCCCAGCCATCCAGATGTCTGATCCTTTTTAGAAATGAGGCAATAAGTCATGGACAGCAATCACCCCATTTTCGAGCAACCAACGGTTGTTGTGGATAGACAAACCAACAGTTGTTGATGGCTCCAAGCAATTTTTCTTCATGGAAGCTGTGATTGATTGGTTGGTCGGTGAGTTGATTGTTGAAGAATCAGCCTATCGGGAATGCGGACATGCAGATGCACATCGGTTGGACAAAACTCGGGAGAAAATCATGTCATTTGAATATCATGGTCATCGTGCCCAGCCCACATCCTTCTGATCCATAGTGATTGAGCATGACGTCTCAATATGTCTCAATATCACATACCGGCCTGCAGTTTGCACAGCATCATGCTTCCCAGCTCTGGTTTTTCTCCGCCAGGACATCAACATCATTGAACTTCCAGAGCTGCGTCGCTTTTCCAGAGCTTTGTTGGCTGTCTCGTTGTTCGGATGCGTTCAGTGGTTGCCCAAAAGTATAAGTTGCAGCATGGCAATATTGACATAGTCAAAAATGGACAGCTGTATGACAATAATCGCCATTGTCACAGGACATTTCCGGAGATGAAGCGGCCACATCAATATGAGCATTTGCAATCCCCCAGTGTCCAGGTCGTTTGGTTGTCACGTTGCGACTGGTCGAGCCGCGGGAACATTGGGGTCATCGCACGTCATCGCTGGGACCATTGCTGTGAGCGGCTCACCATCACTCAGAGTAGCCATTGGGCGCCGGCGGCAGCTGGTATTCCCCGCCGGCGGCTCGAAATTTGTGATTGTGTTGGTTTGGGTGCCATCTTCATGTCGCTTTAAATCGTTTTACGCTTCATCATATAAGTGGTCTGCTATTGGAAAGCTTGGGTTGGTCGCTCCGCAAGGGCTCACACGGACCAGGCGTTGGGGCTTTGTTCGTCAATGGGGGATTCAGAAGTAGAAACTGGCCGATGCCGAAGCGTGGATGCATGTCCCTGCTGCGCCCAGAATTCTGTGATTTGTGAGCGTCGCAACTCTGCCATGTAAGCAATCATTTTCCAGTTTTCGAATCCAACAACGGTAACAGCAGGAACAGTATCTTGATGAAAAGATGTTAAGATATGGATGAAACACCGTGAAAGCACCCGAAAAAAGGCAGGTGCTTCCAAAGTCCAGCTACCTTTCTGACAGTCATCTGAGAGTTGAGGTGGGACCCTGGAACCCCAGGGACTGGTTGAAGCAATTCTTGGGCGATTGTTACTACATTGTCGTTGATGATCTGGCTGGTGCTAGCCAGGGGTGATAGCCCTTTCAAAGGGGGAGCCAATTGGAGCTACCAGGAGTGGCCTCACCGAATGGTAGTAATGTTTCCCAGATTGGGATCGTCAATGGTTGATAGTGGGGTCAAAAGAATTGTTGAGGGTGAAATCTTGGCAAAAGCTGTCAGTCACTCATGTTTATGTCATCAGTAACAATTGGCCAGCCAACCAAGCAAGAAACCAACAAACCAACCAAGCAACGCACCAACCAACCAACAAACCAGCCCACCTCAATCAACCTTAACCAACCATGTATCAACCATTAGCCAACCTTCACCAACCACCCAGGCACTTCTCCCTTCACAGGTGGACCTGTCCGGCGGGCTCCGGATGCCCATCCTTGGCCTGGGCACGCGGCAGCTGAAAGGCAACGAGTGTCGCGAGGAGCGCTCCGCCTGACACTGGCTGGTGGTTGATGGCTTTTAAACAACAATGATGATTGATGACTGATGGTTGATGGTTGAGACTGATGATTGATGGTTGGTGGTTGAGATCGATGATTATGATTGATGGTTGATTGTTGATGGTTGATGGCCTTTAGGAAACAATGATGGTTGATGGTTGAGACTGATGATATATGGTTGGTGGTTGATGCTTGATGATTATGATTGATGGTTGATGGTTGATGCTTGTTGGTTGATGGTTGATTGATGGTCGATGGTTGATGGTTGATGGTTGATTGATGGGCGATGGTTGATGGTTGATGGTTGATGATTGGTGGTCGGTTTGGTGGTTGATGCTTGATGGTTGGTGATTTCAAGGACTGTTTGGTTGGCAACATTTGCATTCGTTGCGATTCATGTTTTGGGGGGGTAAGGCCGCTCACCAAATGTGGCGATGGACTTGGGTGCCAGTGGCAGTCATTCTCAAAATCAGTCTGATTTCGGTGATCACTTGGCCAAGATCTTCCTTGCTGGAGATTTTGTAGCATAAGAGGAGGGATGATGGAACTGTTTCTGGATATACCTTGGGCTGCCCTCTCACACTTTGCTACCACATGATAGTTCTGGCAGCGGACGTCCTAATTGCCGATTTTTTTTGCTGTATACGCGCACACGCACACACCTGCATAGATGTACACATATCTGTATATGAGAACACATATTTTGTTATGCCGGTTCAAGCTTTTGAGTGGTACTAGTTTCTCTCCTGCGAAGATAGGTCCAAGGTAATGCAAGCCCTGATATATTCCCAACGTTTCGGAACATCTTGCAACAGTTTCGCGAAGGCCGGGGCGCCCCTCCTATTAAGCGAAACCTATTCGGGGCGATCCTGAGATGCACATATGAGATGCGTGAAGACCGGATGAGCAAAGACCCCGAAGAATTGCTAATTTGCAATCTTGTCAGCAAACGTATTGTTACTAATGGCCCATGGCTGACATACTTCCTTCTAGCATGCATAACAAGACACCCATGGAGCTGCCGGTGGACTCCACAACGACAACCTCCCCCGGCAGGCTGTGAAGTGTGCCTTGCGCTGCGGCTATCGCTTGCTGGACACTTGTCCAGGCTTTGGCAACGAAGAGGCGCGGTAAGGTACACAGCGGCTATGGGGCGACGTGGGCGTGGCAACCGGCAATGGACATCAGCCAGTGGTAGTTGCTGTATGTTACGATTGGGAGTTGCTTGATGTTGCGTGCAATTACCAGGTAAGAAACATTTTTTTCTAAACATGGTGCATTTTGGTTGACTTTTTTCTTGAGGGGAACCTCAGAAGGCTTTCAAACAAATATGTCGTAGCATGGTAAATATGGTAAGGCAACTTCAGCGGCGGCATTTGGACTGACAGAGCCACGGCCCAGTCATCCACCGTAACTGTTTATTCTTCGCAAACTGAATACATACGCATTTAGGTTAAACTGACTACATATGTGTAAAACTACAGGAGCACATCCATAGTTTCATGAAGAAACATGTATAGTATAGTTCAATACTTTTACCTCTGCCTGTTTTCTTTTCTTGATCTACAGAAACATTGATCATTCAGATGCGCCCAGGCCTTGTGTTGATATCTTGGAGGATGCACAACGGAAGGGTAGATGTTGGTTTCAGATCATGTCGCATGCAGCTGACCTCCCAATCTCGGCCCCTTAGGACATCGCTCAGGGCATCCGGGCAGCGGGTTTGAAGCGTGAGGATGTCGGGGTCCCAGGCGCAGTTGAACCAGCCAGCATCAAGTGGGATGGAATTCCGTTGTTCGAATGCATGTCAGTAGATGTGCCCAGGCCTATTTAACACATGTAAGACGACTTATAAGTTGGTGTTTTTCCTCCAGCATGTGAAAGGACTAGTTTTCTTTCAACTGTTTGCCAGCTAGCCATGATGACCCATGATCTATTCTATTCAACATTTCACTGGCTTGGTTGATGGGAAAATCTACGTTGGAAACCCGGCTTTCCCAAGTCGATCTTCCAACGCAGCAATTCCATGAACATTGCTTCACCATTTCAGCGTTGAGGTTTTCATCGTCAACAAGCTTCCACCATCAGAGCTCCTTGGTGTAGGTTGGCGGTAGCCCCTCTGCTATTTGTAGTGCAACTGGTCTACCCTACCCCATCAGCAGTCGATATTTGTGAAGGTTATGCGTGGCAATTTCTGCTAGCATGATCATAGTCCTGCTGGAAACCGTCCCAGGGAATGCACTTGAAAAGGTGCAAATGTGAAAATAATGCGATACTGTGAAAATGGTGCGTTTAGCCGTATGATTATGTGCATTATGAAGCCTGTTCGGGGCATTCACCATTGTAGTAGCAGCAACTTTGAATCCTGTGCAAAATCGGGAGGGTCATTTTTGGGAGTATCCCTGCGGGCAAATCCGTGGAACACCCTAACACCAGTCAACTTGAATTCTACCTATGAGCTACCACCAGATCAAGCAGCTACAGAAAGGTTAGGTCCGTAGGTCGCTTCCTTGGGGCTGGCGCCGTGCTGCTGATGCTGCCGGCTGTGGGGGGTCGTTGTTGACAGCCGAGGCACGGCGATGACTTGGAAGAAGCCCTGGCAGCTTCGCTAAAGCGTTTGGACACGTCCTACATTGATCCCTGGCCGAAGGATGACCTGCTTGGTGTGGCGGGTCCTTGAAACGGGGAGCGAGGCCAGGAGCTACCAGGGGAAATCTAAGCTACAAGGTGTTACAAGGTAGTGGTGGTTTAAAATGTTGGTTTACTTCCAAGCAAACGTGGCAATGATCTAGCTGACAAACATGTGCCACCCAATCTGCAAGCACCAGTTTAGTGGCAGAAGTGAAGCGCAATTGTAGATATGACTCCGGATATTGATGATATAGTCGAGGCAGAGCAGCTGATAACAGGGGCATGCACTCAGAACCTGGTGGTTTATGTTGGCTATGAAAGGTTCTCCAGGGATGAGGAATGCCCAGCTGTGATCATGTGGTGGCAGTTGGTTTGCACCATCTTTGTATTTCTTTCCTGTTCAAGCTGGATCGTTTGCCAACAAGGACGGTTGAGTAGCGGTTTTACTCTGATGGCGCTGTCATGGCGGGGGGGGTGGTGGTGGGAGTGGTGGTTACCGTGGTCGTATTTGTGCCGCTGGTTGGCTGTCGGTGGTTACAGTTGATGTTCTACACAGTGAGAACGGGCAACCGTTGTTGTTGTAGGCAGCTGTTGTCGTAGGATTTGACCTCGTTTTTGCTGTAAATCCTTTCAAGACATGTGCCACCATCCAGCACCTGATAGATTCATCATGTTGGCCGCTACTTTATCATTTCCGGCAGCCCAGGACCTCTACCTGATCCAAAGTCCCTCCGGGGGCAGCATCATTTGGACCTGGGATGCCATGCTCCAGTTGCGCGACAGGACGGCGCGGCAAGGGCATTTCGGGGTAGATGTGAGCCCAAGCAGTTGACCAGAATTCATCGTTGGAATTTGTTTTCTGGTTGCTGGCCTCAACATATTTTTCCTTTCCCTAGTATTACGAAATGATTATATAAATGATTGGTTGCTTGACTAATATTATTCATAGGGGTTGCAACCACCAACCCAGTTTTAAGTATTTGCCTTGCCACTTGTACAGTACTGAGTATGCTGAACACAAAGAAAGCAGCTCATGTCAACGATGCATGCACAGGGATTTCACACTTGTGAAAGACCTGTGGGACAGCATTTGGTAAAAGTGATGTAGTGAGAAGAGTGATTTGAATTGTTGATTGAAAGGAATTAGCAGAGTCACCTCATTTTCTTTCATTGTGACATTGGTCAAGGAAGCAGTTTGAGAGTATAAAGCAGAGGTGTAGAGAAGATAGATTTCACTTCAGTATAACTACCTATGTTGCAAGTGCCCTTCCATGCTCAGAGGTATGGTGACGCACGACCTAATTAAGCACAGGGATTTTGATGTAGAACATGCAGGTGTTGCAGCTGACATTTCAAGTGATTTTGAAGATAGCCTCGGCAAATGAAAAGCACCGCGCGCGTCACAGAGATGAGCGAAGATGAACAGTAATAACGAACATGGGCCTTGATTGACCACCACTATGAGGCACAAAAAATCTATATAAACGTCCGCTAGCAACACTGACCACCACAATCATTACTAAGAAATCATACTACCAATCAATCATTTCGAATCAACCATCTCTAACCAACCATTGCTAATAAATCTAATCATTTAATCTACTCATCTCCTTACTACTCAACTAACTTAACTAACTTAACTCATACTACTCAACCAATCCTTACTACCATATCTACTTAACTAACTTAACTAACTCATCTCATCTCATCTCATCTCATGTTCCCTTTCCCAGCGGCAGGGGCTTGGCCAAAGCCGTGGGGCTCTGCAACTTCAGCGTGTCTCACCTGGAGTCCTTGCAGCGCACGGGCCGGGAGCTGCCACAGGTGACGTGGGAGTCGGGTGGATGGTTGGGGAATGGTTGGTGAATGGTTGGTTAATAATGCTGCTTATAAGGCTTAATAAGGCTTGATCATGGTTCACCCCTTCCTTGAATACCTTAGTTGGGCAATGGCTGAACATGATCATGGTTTATAGTGCTTAATGCTTGCTTGGTAAGGATGGTTAATGGTTGATTCATATTGGACTAATTTGCTGGTGAATCTTTGATCAATCGTTGGATAAGAAGGCTGGTTGATGGTTGGTGATTTTTAATGGTTGGTGAATGCTTAATGGTTGATTAACGGTGGGTTGGTATGGCTGGTTAACAAGGCTCAATGGGGCTGAACAATGGTCTATGGTTGATTATTGGTTGGATTTATGGTGGAGCAATGGTTGGTCCTTAAGAGTTAATAAGGCTTAATAGGGCTAATGGTTGGTTGATTTCTGGCTAAGATATGGTTAATAGATGGTTTATGACGGTTGATGAATGGTTAATATTGCTTGACTCGTGGTTACTGGTGACTGAAGGCATTTTTAGCCATTAGCTAGGCATCACTCGATCATCAGTTGACCATTAATTAGTTCATCATCACCTAGCCATCACTTCACCATTATTTCATATTCAGATTTCGCCCAAAAATATGTGCGTTTTCAGGATCTCTACCAGTGAGTGCACCAGTGCCGGGGTTGAGGGTACGTTCAGCAAAGCTAGCTGAAATTACAAAAAACATGCTGGCTGGTGGTTTTAAACCCCTAGTATCAACAAAGGCTTGGTTAGTTGACTAGTACTTTTCACACGGGTTGAAACCGCCAACCAGTTTTTAAATATTTGCCTTGCCACTTGTACAGTACTGAGTATGCTGAACACAAAGAAAGCAGCTCATGTCAACGATGCATGCACAGGGACTTCACCCTTGTGAAAGACCTGTGGGACAGCATTTGGTAAAAGTGATGTAGTGAGAAGAGTGATTTGAATTGTTGATTGAAAGGACTGGCAATTTCCTGTCGCATCCTTTGTAAGTTTTACCGCCGGGAAACAAACAGAAATGTCTAGCTGTTGCGATGTCAATGAGTCCATGACAATCGTCTGGCCACGATGCCCTCACTGCCAAGAGGTGTTACAGGTGGAGTTGCATGTGGCACTTCAGCGGTGGCTCGGCGATGGACGCCCTGGTTCCAACCACGGGATCAAGTAGAAAGACTTTGGCCTGGGAAACTTTGGAAAGGCTCATGCTCCAAGGCCAACCTCAGGTTTCGTAGCTCCAGCTTTCGTAGCTACAGGTTTCCAACAAATCGATGAACTCCATGCGGCACTGCCCACTACAAAGCGCCGCTCGAGGGCATGTCCAACCACTATCAGCACTACACCACTTACATATTGACATTTGTGTGCATATTACTCGCCAATATATTGCCAATACATTGTTTCTTTCTGGTCGCTGATCAAAATTTGCCACCAACCTTCACCAGCCAACCAACCAACCAACCAACCACATCATCCAACCAACCAACCAACCAACCCCATGCCCCACCCAGCACCCACCACGGCACCAGGAAGGAGCTCTGCAGCTTCTGCCAGCAGCACGGCATCGTCGTCATGTCCTCCTCGCCCCTCTGCCGCGGCGCGCTGCTCCGTGCTCCGCCAGAGCTGGCGCAGCTGGCGCTGCAGCGGCGCCGCAGCGTGCCGGAGCTGGCCATCCGCTGGTGCCTGCAACGGGGTGCCTGGGGGGGCCGTGGGGCATGGGATGCGCATCACCCGGGTGGGCCACTGGGGTAGATGAGTTGATGACAATCAGGTTTTAGATGTGTGTAAAAAACCTGGATGAGTTGATGACAAGTGGTGCATGTTGATGTTTGGAGAACACTCGATATATCTTGCACAATGCAACTGTGTGTGCTCCCACAAAAACACTTGCTGCAAGTGTTTGCATGTGTTTCTTGAAGTTCCTGACGTTTGAATGAGCAAGTGTGTGCGTCTGCATGTGGGGATGGGTGGAGGTGCAGTAGAATCAAAGCAGTTGGCAATTGGAGTTGCAGTGTTCCAAAACCAAATGGAAAGAATTGAGATTCTCGAAGCGAAGGAGAGGTGAATGACTTTATTTCGACCACAAGTGTCCATAAGTGACCATAGGTGACGGGAAGTGATGAACAATGACTTCCCAAAGAGACAATATCTTTGTTGGATCAGAGCTTTTCATATTTCAAGATATCATCTATCTAGCAAAAATGTTTGAAGCTTTCCTTTGTTTTCGAAAGTTTGCATGTCACGCAACTAACCCTGACCTTGAACATTGCCGAACCTGCTCCACTGAGCATCCTCAGCATGGTTTACAGGTGGTCTAGGAGGGGTGGTGTGGAGTCCTTCCAAAAATGCAGGGCCATCAAAAATGTCCAGATCTCAAAAATCTGGGGGTCCCAAGCCACCAATTCCCAAAACCCTGGCAGAAATACTTATCATTCTGATGGTTTTACATGGTTATACCATCTGGTTTGCATTGCAGGATGCCGTAATCATCACTAGGGTTTGGTCGCATTACTTGAGGTTTCCCCGGCACTCGCGATCACCATTTCTTCAGAAATGAACCGAGTGAGTTGTGCAGGCTCAGTGATTGCTAGTCATTGTTAGGTCCAATGGGCGTGCCTGTAAAGAAAAGATCGCCAGTCATCAGGGTTTGTCCACAAATGGTGTACCCATGTGTACCCCAAAAACTGGTGGGTTACCTGCTTATGATGGTCATTTTTGGATGGTCAGTGGGTACCACCATTTATCACACAACCCTCTATTGTCTTTCTGGGTTTTTTGCGGGTTGTGCCAGCTCTGCCGAGCAAAGCCCAGATGTTCTTGGTGGCAGCAGACCCGGACCATCCTGCAGTGTCGGCATGGTATCTGCAGCATGTAGGCATGGCACGGCATGGCATGGCATGGTGTCGCTGCCCTTGGTCAGGTTTCGTCACTATACCCAAGACCAAAGCGCCAGCCAGACTGGACGTCACCGGCTGCGATGGGCATTCAGGGCTGATAAGAGTGGCTACAGTGGATCAAAAAAACATGTCCCACTTTTCCAACACCAGTAGCACCATATACGAACATGATGTAAAACTGACGGCAGCTGGAAGTGCAAAAAATAAAAGAGTGCATATTTATGGACAGGCAAAGCAAAAAACGCCGTGCCTACGAAGTGCTCATCAGAAAAATATTGTGCACAAAGTTTAGGCAAAGCAAATGTGCAGTGCCTAAAGCATCCTAGTGTAAGTTCGGCGCCACAAAAATGTTTTGCCTAAGACTCAGGCAAAGCAGACATGCAGTGCCTGAGATGCGCTAGTCGAAGTTAGGCACCAGAAAAATGTCGTGCCTAAGATTTAGGCAAAACAAAGATGCAGTGCCTAACACCACCACCACCACCACCATAATCATCACCAGCATCATCATCATCATCATCATCATCATCATCATCATCATCATCATCATCATCATCATCATCACCAACATCATCATCATCATC
>VSDK01028900.1:52656-70897 GCA_009767595.1 Symbiodinium kawagutii
TCAGCAGGTGACTGTCTACACATGAGTACAAAACAGACATACGTATGTACAGACATACAGAGAAACAACGATGTGTAGGTGCATGAGTGCGTAGGCATGCATGTAATTATAGGTGTACATGCGCAGATGCGCGTAAATAAACACCTTTGCGCATGTATGTTTGTAGCATGTGCATCTGCACAGACATGTGTCTGTGTGCGGATGTTCGGATCTTTGCATCTTTGTTGTATTGGCGCATTAGATTTAGTCATGTTGGATCCGGTATGATCACCTCACCTATGGGGCCCATGTTTGGGATCAATCACCAGCTATGTAATGTAAACTGGGGGCGCTTGATTGATATGGATCTACCATTGTCCCAGACGTGCCACCGGGCTCCGCCGCGGAGCCTGCTGCAGAAATTGAAGCAATCCGATCCCACTCGGGAGGTGACGGAGAGGTTCATGTTTTTTTTTGGGGGTGACATCACCATACCCTGGTTTCTCAAGTCATAGGCGTACCCTTGTTCTGTAACTTTGGGGGCACCCCTTTTCTGAGAAACCACCATATAGTGGCTGTTTTAGTATTATTGTTGGTAATTATTCCCCATTATTCACCATCATCATCCCTTACAAAACCATGGAGAAACCATCGCAGATGGTAACCCCCTTGCAGTTGGCTCGCGGCGAGGATGTGCCTTCTGCGTCGCTGGGCGCAATGCAGTCCCTTCTCACCACGAAGGATCCCACAGGTGGGGCTGTTCCGGTACGGGACACGCTGGGGGCACCAGGATCTTCTCCTGGGTTTGTCCATAGCCATGGTGGGACCTACTAACCATCCAATTATTCAAAGGCAAACTACCACTTCTTGGCCTTATCAGGATTATTGCGGGTCTTGACCCACGGATACCAACGGCCAAAACATGAAGCGTAGACGCATCGTACCTTGTGATCCCGAGATGCAGCCTCGTTGATTACTATCTTGGTACGTGCACGTCCACGGACAGACAGGCAGACAGACAGATAGATGGATAGACAGATAGACAGATTGTCAGATAGATAGATCGATAAGTGTCTGGATCGTTGGAGGCTTTCCGCCGCAAGCACGTGCAAAGCTAATTATTACAGAATTTCAGCGGGTAAATCCAGGTAGTTCCATTTGGAAGCATTTGTTCCCTTACCTATTTTTTTCATCAATAAAACATGTGATAGATCTAGGTAGTAACCCGTACATGTCATCTCATTGTCTCGTGCCGACTGGGTGCCACAGCCAGGTTTCATTGAGCGGTCCTACAGCATCTTGGCCATCCCATTGTTAGAAGCATTGGCATCAGAAATGCCATGGATATGGCTATGGGTCAATATTAACCAACCAATAATGGTGGTTAATAACCAACAATAATAAGGAAACCAATGGTTAATGATAGGGGAACCAGGGTTTTGACCCACAGCCATATGGATCTTGATCCCAACATGCCTCACTGGAATCCAACAGATTATGACAGCGATGATAGTAATTGTATGTGATCATGGGGAGAGTTGTAGTACGGGAATGCTACAAAATATACAGTAAACATCAATTCGCTTGGATACACTGCAAGCGTACGTACGTGCTTGCAGTCGCACAACAGTATCATTTGGGTCTGAAACTTCAAGTGCACAGTTGCACGGGTGGAAAATCTGCACTACTTTCTAGCTCTCTTCTCCATCTCAGCACCTTCAATGCACATTTCTAGTTGCCCATATTCACATGCGGGTTTCTTGAACTAGTGGGCCCCCAAGTTGTGGTTGGCTTATTGCTATAAATGATCAATAAACTGGATGATTAAGTGGTTCCCTGCAACTTGAGAAGCACCCAGCACTAGTTACTGAGAACCATCCTTGTTGATGACTATTCCCCTATGATGAATCTCTTTATTAATGCTAATGACCTACCATAACCTACCATAACCTGCCACAATCTACCATAACCTACGTCATTTCCCCCTGGTCCCAGCCACCGCCCCAGGCTATGTCACTCCCAAGTTCTTGGAGCCGCGGACTTGTCCAGCTCAACGGGTGGAGACGGTGAAGGCGGCTGCCTTGCGACTGACGGCGGAGACCCTCAAGACCACAGCTGAGGAGACCACGTGCCACCATGGACCAGGTGCCACCCCACCACCATGGACCACCGTGGACCAACCACCATCAACCACCACCATCACAACATCACCCATCCACCCATCCACCCACCAACCACCACCACCACCAAATCTGGGTGAGCCTTTGGAAGCTCAACATGTTGGGAACATGGCACAGGAGACCGGCGCCGAAAGCAGCGTGAAATGGGTACAGTGCTACATCCACTTCGATGGCCGGGCACCCTGTTACTTCTTGGAAGCTTGGCGCGTATCATTTGCGGGGTTCATGGGTCTATGTAGCGCTTGCCGGAGTAGCCTTCATTGGATGGTATGTTTGCAGGTGTGCAGGGCAACATCTCATGGTCAGCCATGTTAACCTGATCGATTTTAAGTAAAAAGAATGGTATGAAGATGTGTAAAGAGGCAAGTTCCTGGGACCAGCACAGCATCTCCACCCGTCTCCGACTCTTGGTCTTGTAGTGGCCTCATTGGCTGAGTGGTTGCCAATACAGTATTGGATATGATGCACTTCCACATGTGATTCTTCGAGTTTTGAACAAATCATTGTACATCACCATGCTTAGGCCCCACGATCGCTGAACCTCTCGTTGATGATTTCTGTGATAGAGGTACCCAGCGAACCTACGCAAACCATTGGAACATTTCCCTGCCAAAATCTGAATGGTTTGCAGCTTCTTTCATTGCTTCCTGAGGATGGGTTGCAATGTTGCAATCATTCGCCACCATTGTTTAATCGCATGCTCCGCCACTCTTGACTTGTTTTCGAATTTGCAGGATGCCTGTCCGCCTTGGATGACCCTGGTCCTAAACAGCATGGGTAAACACATGGTAGGCAGGCAGTCCAAAATTTTGCAAACCAGACCTACACGGAAAGGATGGGGTCCGAGAAAAACTTGGCTCTGACAACCAGCATGCTGAAAACCGTTGCTTCGTTGATGGCACGCAAGCCACGAATTCAGCTCCAGCTGAAGTTGTTGCTGTAGGAGTTTTCACGGCTGTTTGCTGTTTGGTAGCCGGAAGTAATTTTGAATAGGTCAAACATAGGGGATATCAATGGATATCAATGGATATCAGATATTTGAATTTGAAGGAACCTTTGCCAAAGACTTTTCCAGCGATGGCTTTGCTCACATTTGCGCGGAGCCTGGCCCAGGCGGCCCTCTCCACTTGGTCAACTTTCAGTCATGCCAAAGGTGACCGAAAAAGATCACCCACGTGATCATCATGGCATCATCATGACATCATCATCAACAACATCATCATCATCGTCATCATCATCATCATCAACAACATCAACATCAACATCATCATCGTCATCATCATCATCAACATCATCATCGTCATCATCATCATCATCAACATCAACATCATCATCGTCATCATCATCATCAACATCATCATCGTCATCATCATCATCATCATCATCATCATCATCATCATCATCATCATCATCATCATGACATCATCATCATCAACATCATCATCATCATCATCATCAACATGGTCCTGCTCATTTATGTGTCACTTTCATATTCATTTCTATCTTAGTTTTTATTATCGTTTTACAGTGGCTGGAGCGGCCTGGCACAGTGCCGCTGCCCGCCTAGGATTGGCAGTGGGGAACCTGGTTTTGGTATACCGGTCGTCGCTATGCTATGCCTGTGGGCTGCTTGTCGCTGCAACAGGGGTTTCACATTGTAAAGGGTGGAAGGAAAACATGTTTGGTCGGAAACAATGATGAACGGGCTGGTCTTTTGGGGTGATTCAGCACTTCAATTCATCAGGTGTTTGAATGCATGCGCGTTTATCTGGCCTAGATACATGCGGACATCACGTGCTGAGGCTTCATCTTGATGATGTTCGCCCTTTTGTGCAATCTCGCCGACTTGGCTACCGCACCCGTCATGGGCATCATGTATCTCTTGATGGGGAAATCTGTGTGCCTTGGCGGGACCGGGGCTGGCTGACGTGGCTTGTGTCAAGTCCGGCCGCAGCATATTCTGCGGTTGTGAAACTTGTCACTGAAATCCTTTTGTTGATATTTGCTCATTTGATAGTTGAGTTTGATATTGTATGCTTCGAATCTGTCCATCTTCGGTGGTGCCAATATGAGAGATGATCTTTGTTATGTCCCTCAATATTCTTGTATCGGATTATTGTTTTGTATGGGAAAGGATGGGTCCAGCCGATCTTCAACTAATTTCGGTGTCACCAACGGAAAAAGTGCTTTGTGGGTGGAAGATCCTCTCGATAGATATAGATTTATTTAATTCCTAATCTTGCCAAAAGTTCTTTTGTGTGTGTGTGTGTGTTTTGGCTTATTTTTCATGACTCTTGCTTATTAATCATGATAGACTATGATATACGTATGTCTATACAATGTGATGCATATACACACATGTACATGTAGATACACTCACACACAGAGGCACATACGAACATATACATACCCTACACTAAATGTACACATATTAAAAAGAACAGGACTTGTTTCCATCAGCGAAGCAAGTTGAGGCCGTGACCACATGCACCCTTTGTGGCGAACACATTAAACTCTGCATTCTCCCTTGTTAAGCTGTCAAGAGCGGCATGTCCGAGCCGACAATTCATTGTTGAAATCCCGTGTGTATGTTGAGGAACCATCAATTCACTATTGATTGGTCATGCTTGCCCATGGTGAACGCAACCTTCCATGGTCAAAACAACCCTTCACCATCCATTCATCGATGATTTGTGACACCAGAGATGACAAGCGCCGCCATGTTAGCCAAGACGTTTCCGCTGAGGCTGCAATGTGACTCCGAGGGCAAACACGAAGTCAAGGCCGCTCCCTGAACTTGGAGAAATTCGACAACTGAATTGCTGTCCAGGTTCATGATTAGTTGAGATTAGAAGGGATTGATCGGAAGGGAATTTCTAGATTAGAGGGTTTGGTGCTTGATGATTTCGGTTGATTAGAGTTGATATTGGGGATTTGTAAACTATGATAAAGTATCTGTGTGTAGCTTGCTTTGGGGATGGCGAAGCCGCGTTTTTACAGATTTAGTCATCAAATTGATGAGCAAAAGGCGGAGTTGATTGAGTGAGCAACATATTGATTGGGGTGCGGGTGCACCGTTGAGTCTTTGATTCCTCGCATATGTGGGGATGTGGGTTCTCCCCATGACTGCACACAATGACACGATTTACTCACGCTTGTTCACCGAACTAAAGTGGCTAGTTTGTCACAAAGAAGAGTGCGTCCACTCTTTGAGGTTGGGTTTACACGGTTCAAATCTGACACCAGACTCTTGAAGCACTGGTTGAAACAAAATGAGTTCCTATGGGGCTTCTTCAGCATAACTATATAAGGTTTTTGCCAGTTCTGCACCCAAATAAATTGGCCGCAGCGGCCCCCAAACTATAAGCTGACTGCAACTGCATTTGAGCCGCTTCTCTGCTTCAACCTGATGCTAGGCATATTTGTACACCCAAGACCAGGGTGGAGAAGGTGTGGAACACAAGATCGAAGGCGCGCAGATGGCGTGGCATAGCCTGGTTGAGTGTGATGAGTGTGATAGTCGGTACATAAAAAGAGCCAAGCCTGGTTTCCTTGCTGTTTGGGCATATCCATGGGGCATTTGAGACCTTCGTTTTGTTGCCACGTACATGGCACTTCAACAGAGGCGTTCGCTTTGTTGCAATGTGATATACATGGCACTTCAGCGCGCCAAGTTTTCAAATCCGAATCTTGGTTCTCAATTTTTAGACCCCCCAGATGGCTTACCTGGTGAAACTCTCATGATCAGTAGGCGATCTTATCAATCCCGCTGGAGCTATAAAACAGGTTAGCTAACAGCTGGGGCTCCACCTTGCAGTTGTTACCCCCAAAAAAACCGTCGCACCCGAGCACTTGGAGCTCCAGCATCGCCGGACCGACATGTTTAGGTGATTTGAACACGACATGGGTAGTAACCATGGTTAGCAACCATGGTTATCATCATTAATCATGGTAAATAGTCATGAATAGCCATGCTTAACTATCATTGATCATGGTTGAGAACCATTTTCAGGGTGATTCGAGCAGTCAATGGTGCATCCGCCACCGCTGCCGGCCGTACCTTGCAGGTTACATGGCGGTGTTGCGCAGTGACTACCAGGCAGCGGGGCGATGCTGGGCGAAGCTGCTCACCCCATGGCAGCTGAACAGGGTCAGGACATAGGACATATCGCTGGGCAGTGAGATGGTTCTCGGTCACCATACTCAAGTGACAACAGGCGCCAGTACTAAGGCCTTTTGAACAGGACAGGCCATCAGGATCATTTGGAACCATTAGCCTATTGTTGAACCCCCATTTTCTCCGAAGTTGTTTGGGATTTGATGAGGTTTGCATTCCTGATCTGATGAGATTTGTATCCAAAATCGGGTTCTCAACTCCTGTTGTCAGACAACTCTATGCCTGCAGCAGATCCAAGCTGCGTCACGCCTTGCAGGGGCCCAACTACATCACCGGCTTCAACAAGTGCTGCCGCGGGAGCTACCAGCGCTGGGCAAAGGCTGAGATCATGCGCAACTTCGAAGTTCCACAGGAGGTGAACTTGTACCAGGAGAGATGCCATGCGCTGGGCGACCCATGGGGACCACATGGGGACCACATGGGGGCCCGGAGAGGCCATGGCAAGGGGGAGCTCGCGGATGCAGGCACGTACAGTATACAGGACATACATTTTTAACGTACAGCATAAGTGAACAAGTAGACACATATAATATGCATAGTAAATCATAGTAATATGCACGTATATACATCTATGTGCATAAGTGCACATGGCAGCAACGATGTGTACATGTATATCCAAGGCGCTTGCATTTGTTGGCTGGCAAGCTACTAAAGCTTTGCTGTATGCCACGCACGGCAATTCTACAGTTCTTAGCGGCGGTTGACACCCCCAGGCTGATGAGAAAGGTGTCGTTTGCCATTTCGGGGTCATGAGGGCCGCAGTGGACAATGGAAAAGATCTTGCCCCAGATGTGGCAGTGGTAGTTAGTTGAAGCTCTTGAAATCTTTTAAGCAACTATCAGCTGTTGAAGGATTTACCCGACCACTCATAGTTCGGTGGTGAGATATCACCCTGCCCAGGATTCAAGGGCTGAGTCAAGCCATGCTGGGAGAGGGGATCCAGAAGTTCGATTCACCGCAGCTCATCTTGTAGATTTTGCTTTTGTTCAACCACCATTTGGATTCCACTTGGGCTGTCCATAGATATAAAGCTGAACGCCATGGTCCAGTGGTTCAATGGAAATGGTATTGGAAATGGGATGGGCTGAAACATGCTGAAATTGAAATCCCTCGATCGACTCCCAGATTTCTTGCATATGGGCAAAGAAAATCAACGAAAACATGATCCATAGCTGTCGCACTCCACAACAAATCGGCCACTTGTTTTCTTCGGTTATGGGGGCTGACCAAGCAGTGAAGATATGAGGCCTGGTGCGGTGGGTCACCGGCAGGACTATGGTTCCTATCACATGACCCCGGCCCTGGAGCTCATCACATGCAACTCGGCTGGGGTGGAGCCCTGGAGCCACGTGGGGAACCAAAGGATCACCACAATTCCCTGGCTACAGCACGCCACAAGCTTTGAGAAGCTAAAGGTAGGTTACTATTAGATATCTTTCGGAGGCATCTGCAGGGTCCTTCCCCCGACCTTCCCCGGGGTCCCTTCCCCGGGGTCCCATCCGTGGTCCCATCATCGCGGCCTTCCGAAGCGTGGGTCGCTGAGGTGAAGAGATGCGGCAGAAGATTCAGGGGATCCAACCCACCTGCAGCTGTTGTTGCTGAGCGTCACGAGCGGTTTCGGTGCGCCGTGCGCCACAGGGAGTGCGACATCAATGGCAGTTGGGAACCGAAGGAGCACCAGGAGCACCAGGAGCACCAGGAGGGGATAGGTTGATTCACTTCTTCATGATTTCAAGCGCCATATTCTTCAGCAAGAAATGAAGCACTGCTTGAAGCACCATGAATCCAATATGAATTCAAAAGTTGGGCTCATCTTAAAGATGTGGCTCTGAAATGCGGCCAATGATGCCCTCAACTGCCCCAGCCGACTGTTGACACAATTTGCACATCAACAGTTCCTTGGCGGCTGGGATTTCACTTGGTCTTCTTTTTAAAGGTGGCATTCAGCAGTCTGTGTTGGTCTTAGTGTAGCGACCTGGGAAACCACAAGTGCTAGAGATATGAACTGGTGCTGTCCCCCCTGGCAAGCTGTAGTGTACCAAGAAGTATAGAGACATGTGACCTATATTCTACCACTGCAATCTGGGCAAAAGGTCCTTTTTGAGTCAGAACGAAAAGGCGGAAAAGGTAGGTTGTGAGTCATGTTCTGGATAATTCGGCTTGGTGCAAGCGCCAAACCATGAACACCAAGTCATTTTAAGATTGATCTATCGCCCCTTTTCCATGTTTCATTTTGGCTTGCAAAGTTTCCAACTTTGCCCGGTAACCTGCCACAAAAACCAAATCATATGGCCATCAAGTGTTTGGAGCTGAAAGATCCCTGTCAGCCAGGAACACATGAGACAGAGAAACACGCGAATCCACAACGTTCGCACAGTTTCTCTATTTGTCATGATCCCTGTTGGTTGGTTAAGGCTGCCACCATGTAACTGGACTATCCCAAAAGATGATTCTTGATGGTATACATGAACTGCGCACCGGTGCGGCAACTTCAGCAAGCCTGAACTTTCTCATTTTGTAGTTGGCTGGCCGTGGGTCAGCCTATCCATATTGTATTTCTCGATGTTTACCCCTGCCCAGATATCATATCTCGTGCAGCTTGGCGCAACCTGGGATGTGCGCGGCCTCTGCCCGGCTTCACCCAAGCTGCTGTTTTTCAGTGCCATCCAGTGCTGAAAGATGGCGCCGGTCCCCTATCAATACCAAATCGTGAAACAATCATCCTAGTATATAGTTTGTATGCTCCTGGTACCTGGGAGCTTCCCCAAAAAAGAAGAATCAACAATACAAAACATAGATTCGGAAAATGAAACCATCCGGAACCCCCAGTAAGAACATAATCAAGAACATCAAGAACAGAAATTACAAGACATAGTGACATAGTTTCACTAGAAAACATGGGTTATAGGCTGTTGCAGGTGTGTTTAACCTTGATATTTTCTACTGACGAAGCACTCGGATGTAACGATTCATGGCTGCTGAAGACGATCCACTTGAAGACTCGATCTCCAGCCATGTGCCGGAGCCGCGCCCAGGGGAAAAAGTCATTTTCAATGGGTAAAACAGCTCTCAACGATGGATTTACCACGCAACCAGGTGAGTGTGCCAGAGAGTAAACGTTTCACCAGTTTCATGTACCATCAAAAACTATTAACTGAACTGCTTGGCGGTTCCCCACCTTTGACCCCATCATGACAAGCAGCAAGCCATCAGTAAGAAGTTGGGTTTGTCAACATGCATCAACTGGGAAGGGCTTGGTCCGTGAAACATGCTGGGAGCCTGAACTCCTCACATGAAAACTCCTGAACTCCAAACGTGATTTTTTGCCAGTCATCATCAGTGATGGTTAACAATCGAAACTCCGAAACTTGATCCATGCAAATGTGAATGTATTTAGTAGTTTTTATCTGATTACACCTTTTCGGCCGGATAGGTTGCTTGTCAACAACTGCTTATTTGAGCAGTTGGTCCTTCCCAAAAACTTTGAGTCAAGCTTTGAAGGTGCAGCTAGGTTCCACTGGGACGGACTTGAAGAATCGCTGATGCCGGGCACTCCGCTGATCCTTGGAGTTTTTCACGAAGAAAACAAATCTGAAAACACTTCTGTTGAGCGGTAAGATCTCCTTGTTCCAAGCCGGGGAGCAGCTCGGGGTCACCATGAACCACTTGCGGCGTTTCAGGGTTGCGTTTTAAGCGATGAACATGAGTCGTATCACCGTGGGGTCGTTTTAAGTATCAACCCGAGTCGAGCTGCACGGTGAAAAAAGCAGTGAATTGGTTCAGGTTGCGGCAGGTGCCGGAAGCATAGCCCAGAAATGCCGGTGGGGCTGCCATGAATCGGCTGCCCCAGCTGGTGAAATCGGCGGATTTGTGCTTGCTTCTTAATGGTGCTTTCTCTTTTTCCCCATGTGGGTGTTTCTCAAAATGGGCCACTAAATCATCCAACCTGAGTCACAGCAATAAACCATCCATTTTTTGGGTTTGACTTGAGAAACCTTCATGTAACCAACCCTTGTCATACAATGTTCCACCGTTCTTCGCTGGTTAAACCACCACCAGGACAGCTCAGGTGACCGTCACAACACCGACCTGGCAGGACATGAAGTTTCTCAGCACTTTGGATGCCAAGTGGGTGGCCAGTGCCCAGGCTGAAGCAAAGCATGTGGTGCGGCTTAGCAGATCTTTCCCCAGCGAAAAGAGTCATGAGATAACAACAACTACTGTATCTAATGAAGAACATTCATGAACAACATTGATGAACAACATGGTTAACGACCATGAATGAACCAGAACATGGTTCAAGTATTTCAAGTACATGGCAATGAATAACCTTAATGAACAACAAGAATGGTTCAACTCAAGTTGACAGCGCCCGAACCTTCAGCCGTGCTCCCATGGATCTTCCTCAGGTGCTCAGGGGCAGAGCGCTATGGAACTGCCCTGGGACCACTTGGTGGGCGAAGTCTCTGAGGCACCGTTGATCTCCAATGGTGGATCCAGTGGGTTTTGATGGTGGGTGATGGTGGGTGATGGTGGGCAATGGTGATGGTGAGTGATGGTGAGTAATGGTGAGTGATGGTTAAGAACCAACTGTGTGGTGGTTAGATATGAAATATTTCGAGAATCAATGGGTAGTGATGGCTAATGGCTGTCAACGGTGGATTACTTGAGTGAAGTTCCAGCACCACCATGGCAGTACCCTCGCTCAGGTGAGCGACGGAGACGTGGGGGACGACGTGCCGAAACAGCGGCGCCGGCGGCGCAAGAGGGGCAAAGGAAAGGGCAAAGGGAAGCGACTTGGCAGTAGAGCACAGCTGGCCTGGCGCAGTTGGTATCACCAGGTCAAGCTTGCACTTAGTAAGGCTTAGTAAGGCTTAGTATAGCTGGTTTGGAGAATGTTGTTTTAGGACCAGACGCATGATGAGGATTGTTATTGGCACCCCGGGTGGAATTTGTATCCCTAGATATCTCTCCCATTCGTGGCGGCTTTTGATGATCAATGAACCGGCAACACCGGATTCCAAATGGAGGATCATGTGGGGACTACAGTCAGAAACAAATCTTAATCTTGCCTACAGATTCCATATGAAAAGCAGCTGATTTTCGATGGGTAGAAACTGCACCCAAAAGTACGGGGTTTCAAACCAGCCACATGGGACCCATAGAGCACGTTTCGAGGCGTGCAGAACTGGTGACTCAGGTCAAGTGGAAAGGGCGCCGGTAAGGCCCCCAGTGGAGGCCGGTTCGGTGACAGCGGGGCCTTGGTTGATGCTGTTTCACCCCCTCGATGACCTGCTCACAATGCTCATTTGATTTCGATCAATGGATACTAAGTTAAGCTGAGTTGTATAAGAAAAGGCATCCAGCAATTACCATCAGGAATTATGAAAAACAACTATAACAACTGTTAGTACATCTTCCTTCCCCTTCTTTTGTGTGAATTATATATTCTTTGCATGAGACTATGTTGTGAATCACTCATATGGTGGTGGTTCCAACCATTTTTTTCATGTGCTGCAAGTAATGTGGCAAAGGAAACCTATTCAATGATGGAATGCTGGGTGATCGAATGCAACATCAGGTGAGGTACGGATCAGGTGATGTAACAGTATGTCATGCTATGAAATGGTCGGTTATAGCCATGTTCAATTGATGGTTAAGAATGGTCAATGAGCTTTGATCAATAGTGCTTACAATATGATTGTGGATTTTATTGTATATCCAATAAAATAGCATACAATAACAACAACAATGATTAATAATGATAGCAATGATCATGGTTAATTAGTGATGCTATGCAATGAAATGCTATGTGTTGCAAGCTGGCATGGTTCGACTGCCCAGATTGCCACAGGCGGCAGCGCAGCGCAACGTGCTGCGGACACACTCTTCCGCCTCAGCTGATGGTGACAAGTCTCCAAGTGCGACAGAGGTTGGGTGCAGCACATGGTGGCGGATGGTTGTGGAGCGCATCTTCGACCGTTGTAGGGCCCCTCATCGGCCCCTTATCGGCCCCCCCAGTATAGGCCCTGGCTCTCAAGGTTTGGGTCAAACATCGGCCCATCGCGGGCGAAGTTTCGGCGAGTCTGCAGCCCTGCAGGTTACGAGCGGACAGGATGGACAGTGGCATGAAGCTCTAGAAGATGTGGATGAGGACCCAGGACTCGCTGCATGCAGAGAGCAGTGGCAAAGGCGCCGATGGAGACAGGAAAGCGTCCCAGCATGTGAATCGTGTGAATTCCCTGCGGGCTTCAGCCACAGTATGGCACCTATTGTTCGTAGAATCCATCCCTGGCAATAGCAAGTTCGGATGTGACCCAAATGTTAGTCCCGAACAAAATAGTGTGTGCCCATATAAACAATTGTCTACATAGATAAATACATGAAGTAATAAATAAATAAATAATAAATTGTGTGGTGTGCGTGCGTGCATCTGAATGCCAATGTGGAGATGCAGTCCTCAATGAAAGTACCTTGACACATGCAGATTTTCGTCTCTGCGTGCGCGTCTGCGTGCCCGGACGGGCGCAGCGGAGCCGTCAGAGCGTAAGGGCCGAGTCCTGATAGCGACAGCGGAAAAACGAGTCGCGCGACGCGGAAAACTCGACCAAGGGACACTCAGGGACCATCTCAGACGTTCAGAATGATCAATCGCCATGGCCATTCATCATGATATATCATGATATGATATATCATGATCATTCATCATGATTATTCATCAAATAAATCTGTCTCGTTTAATGGAAATTTGGGATGCGCATGAAGTTTCCCGCTGTGTGAACTGTCTCCCACATGTCTGATATCCGCATGTTCGCTGCGTAGGGCGTATGAAATGAAAGGATGACCACTGAACACAGGTTGTTTTCGGGGTTTTCAGGCTGTGACCTGGTTTGCTAACTTGAAGGGATGATTTTGATGATTTGTTGATTGTGTTTTTAACGGGAAATCAAAAGTGATTACGAATCCAGGGTTGGCATTGAGAGGCATTCACTTGTCATTATTTGTAATTGTCAATAGGCTGCCCTTTCATCAACAATGTTTGGGTCTTAAGATCATGGCGCCCAATACCATTTGGGTCGCTGCTCAAATATTTAAGGGCTACCGCCCCCTGCCGCCGACCCCTGGAAAAGAGGAATCCGGGGGTCGCGCGGCAGGGGGGCGGGAGCATGTGGAACCATAAACCCACACATGTGGCTCACTCGGCTCAAACGCTGTCGCGCTGGCATCTGACATGCATACGCCCAGTCCTCAGAATTAGATTGCACAAGCACGGTGGCCCATGCTTCACCCTGTTAATTTACGCAGGCCATAATGGGAGTGGGATATGTCAAGACATAGGTCAACAAATTAGTCGGGATAATAAGTCAATAGGTTTGTCAAGGTTAAAAAGGCTCCCAAGTTAAACAAAGTTTTTGGAAGGGCTTCAGGGTATAAGATTGTTATTCGGATCTCTTTCTCAGGAAATCAACCCCCACAAAATGGCCGACTAAGTTCGGCTAATTGTCTTGGCACTTCTGAACTGTGCTTTGCAGCGGATCATGTATCTTTCGAGTGTCTTCTTGCTCGTTGTAGATGCGTGCACGGCACGGGATGCTTTGGCAATTTTTCCAACGAAGTCTTCGTCCATTTCACAGGTTGGCATGGCAAAAGAGAGCAGCGTTTGACATTGGGCTAGCCACGGATCCACTAACCCCACTGTAGATTCCCAACCAGCACCATCACGGACATCCTCAAATTGGTAGCTCTCATGCCCGGCCAAGCACTCCCAGCAGTAACCTCGATCCATTTCGAGGTTCATGAAAATGCCTCCGCTGCAAAACCACATGGACCTTGGTAGGGACAACAATCAAGGTATGGGTTGGACCATCGCTTGGTCCATGGGATAGATGATGGGAAAACCATGGGCTGATATGGATTGAAATGGATTGGAATATCGATATGGAAGGATTCGGTAGGCATAAGTTGATCAACAAGTGAGACCCAAACTCCATCAGACATATACTGGGCCACCCGGCAACAACACGGGATTATGAATGGGCACAGAGAGATGTTCAAGGCTGCCAAGTCCAGTGGGCTGGTTTCTATGAGCTTGCCATCGCTGTCTCCCATGATTTGCTGCCAAAAATTTGAATGCGATGCAGGATTTCGGCCCCACAATTTTATAAACAAGCGATTGTTCAAACAGTATAGTCCCTTTTTGTCGACAGTAGATTTAATTTTCTAATATGATCCAAACTTTCTCTATTGCAGTAACCCTAGCAAATCAAACTCTCATTTGCCTCCTCCTGGTTTTGACTGCGCGTGCTTTTGGAGCAGAACCTGACTCTGCATCTGCTTCAGGCGTAGCTGCTTTAGCCTGGGCCTTTGCCTTCCCCGAGGCCTTGGGAGCAGCCTTCGGGGTGGCCTTGGCCTTCGGCAACGGAATCGTTTTCGCTTGGTCTACTTCACAAATGATAGGAATTGCTTGGCTTCCCCCGCTGGATTGGTTGTTCGTTTCGAATCACCTTTTACTATCGTGGCGCTTGGGTACATGCCCAACTAGGGGCGGGGAACCATAAGCTTGTCATAATGGTTGCGCATCCCAACATCCAAAATAATCAAATGATTATTTTTGAATAGATGCATTTTTTGATTATCTAGAACTATAATTTGAGTTAATTCCATCAAACATTCAACCCAGATTCCCCCAGCAGGGCTGGATTCTGTTGTGTGTTGGAACCCCGTGTGGTGTCAATATTCGTTTCGGCGTGGGAACCTCACACTAAGTATTTGAATATAGTTGATCAATTGAAGATGCATTGAGAACATCAGTAGTCAGCTCAAGTTGTTTATCAAACGAGATGGATGACCCCCTAGATCCTTATTCCGAAGTGACTATGGCGAAAAAGGCATGAAAAGGCAAAGGTCTCAATCGCCAACACAAATCACTCAGCAAGTCGACTTTGAGATTTTCAGGAGAGAGGATGGGTGGAAACGCATCCCTGGTTTCGTCCTGTTTGATCTCCATGATCTTCTGGACATACTTCCGAGGATAAAGCCTCGGTGAGCAAAGGATATTTGGATGGTCATCCAGCTTCATAGCTGGTGGGGAGCACCCATGGTCGGGAACTGCCATGGTCTTTGATATTGCGTGGCTTACAACCATGACCATGGTGATTAACCATTTTCTAAATGGGATGATTACCAAAGTACACTATTCAGGTCCGATTCAAACAAGGTCAGGGTAGGCAACCTCCCTTAGAAACATTTGATTATGGGTATGTCCTGAGCAGGGTCATAATATGCCATTCCGGTACGAATTGTTCATTCAAGAGTAGCAAACAAATTAAAGCTGGGTGGTCCATCTATCGGGTTTACATCATTAAGTACCCTTTAAACAATTTTTAAAGCCCTTTTACTGCTATCTAAGATCTCATTAAATCGGGGAATAAGTATCGAATCGTTTTTGCACCCCTAGTGGCCACCATGTTGAATTTAAGGTACTGGGTGCCCTTCAGCAATTTCACCCCGGAAAATCTGATCCTGCCCTCTTTCGATTGGTAGCGATGCGTGGTTGCAACTTGGGATTTCAATTCGTTACGTCTCATGGGGCCACTATTCAGCAAGCTGACTCAGCGCGAGTAGCTGAAGACCTTCGTAGGCTTGGCTATTGCGTGGCCGAATCGCTTCATCCAGAAGTCCTGGACAAAGACCCTAGCTGCAAATCAATTCGGCCCCCATCATGTTCTGAAGAGTAACAAAACAAACATGTTGACCAAAGCTTCGTAAAGAATTAATGCTTCCCAAATTATATATCACACCAAAAAAAGAACATATGTTGTTACCCTACAAACGGATTATCTTGTATCCAACCACGGAGATCAGATGTTCTAGAGATATTTTCCACCAAGAAAAGGATTCCAAACATTTGCATTTATACCATCCAGTTGCTCTCATGTATGGTAGTTAGACTCCTTGGTTTTGTTACAGGTGAGCTCCAACTGCTACGCGCCGGTTGGGCACTGAGGAGATGAAAATGATGATCAGTCTACAGCTGCAAAGTATTTTGGCGAAATTACCCCGACCAACCAGATTAAATGGTTGGTTGACAAGTATATTTTTCATACGGATAAAAGGGCAGCAGGTCCTGGCAGAGGATGTCATTATTGAGGTGACTCGCACTAATCAGGGGTTAACATTCACGATAAAAGAGTGGTGAATGATTGTTGGATTTTAATGGTCAAATCGTGGGGATGATAACCCACGATAGTGAAAATGATGGTTAGTGGTAAAATTGTGACTGGAATACAATGGCAGATCATGGTTAATTAATCGGTGTGAATGTGTAATGTCGCTAATGGTATTAGTGGCATTAATAGCATTAATGGCATGAATGGCAAATGGATTATGCCCAGTGTTTGTTGGCACATCAAGTTTAATCCTATGAGTCACTGCTATAAGCCATCACTTAAGTCGCTCTCAATCGTCATGAATCAGTAGTACAAACTACATGAAACCACTATTCAAACTTTGGGTCCATTCTTATCCTCCCCATGCAGACAGTGGTTTCGCGGCCTAACTGGATAACAACGTGGATTGGCAGTCGCAACTTGATGCCGCTTCAGCGTTACGTTGTTGATGCTCGTGGTGGTGGGATGTGAGGTGGCAGTGGTGGCATGTTTTTTTTTTTGCCGGCGCACTGCGTTAAGACTCAGGGTTGCAGAAGGGGGAGGAACCGAACCAATAGGAAAACACTGCTATATGTAACTTTAAACGGTAAGTTCAAATTTGCAAGGTTATGGCTGCTGCGATAGCACCATGATTGGACACCAAATCACAGGTGGTGCGATAGTAACCGTATGTAGTGGCTGCTGCGATAGCAGCGTGAGTAACAACCATGGCACAAAGTTGCTGCGAGAGCGACTTCAAGATCATTGATCATAGTTAAGTGCTGCAATAGCGACCCTAAACCAACCCATCATTCACCAACCGGCAGCCATGAACCACTAAATCACGTTAACAACCCGTTATAACCAGCATTAACCACCACTAGCATCATTAACCACCATACTCAGATCAACCCATTATAACCCAGTCACTGCTAACAAAGTACCATCATTGTCAGTTGCTGCAATAGCAACTTAAGTAGTTGCTGCGAAAGCAACCTGATCATAGTTTGTTGCTGCGAAAGCAATCTAATCTAATGGAAGTTTGTTGCTGCGAAAGCGACTTGACGGAAGTTTGTTGCTGCGAAAGCAACTTAATGGAAGTTTGTTGCTGCGAGAGCAACTTAACAGAAGGGAAATTTGGTTATGGGTGCTGCGATAGCACCATGATTGGACACCAAATCACAGGAGCGGTTTTGGGTGTAGGTGATTTTTCCTCAATTTCGGAGAAGGACGACCTGTCCTGGTGGATGTAGATCTTGCGTGTATGTATGTATGTATGTATCATGTGCTTCTCTCCTCCAAGCAATATGGTTGTGGGTACCATCATGAGCAGTCACTAGTCCAACGGTTGGGATGTTCACCTGCCCATGTGTTGGTAATTAAATATTGACCTACAACCATATAGAAGTCGAAAGGTTGCAGTTTCTAGAGATTAGGTCAGCTGGAGTTGTGTCCGCCGGTCGCCCCACACTTGGCATGGGAACACCACCACGAAATGGGAATCAAATGTGATTGTATTGGATTGTAGGATTTATAAGCATGATTTCATGATATGGCTATGGGTCAATAGCCCTGGGGCATAACTAGTTCCCTTTTCACACCCCTGGGACATAATTAGTTCCCTTTTCACACCTCTGGGACATAACTCGTTCCCTTTTCACACCTCTGCGACGTAAATAGTTCCCTTTTCACACCTCTGGGACATAACCAGTTCCCTTTTCACACCTCTGGGACATAACTAGTTCCCTTCTCACACC
>VSDK01028905.1:4850-7350 GCA_009767595.1 Symbiodinium kawagutii
TTCTCACGTCTTGCAATCCCCCATTCGCTCTGGGCTTCCCGGAGGGCCTCCCTGAGCTCATGGATATGCTTTCGCTCTTCACGAGGTGAATGACGTGGGGACCGGTCACTTCGTCGAACACGGTTCACTGGAGTCAATGCCCTCGAAGATGATGCCAATTGTTGGGATCCTCTCGATGCCATCGTTTGGCTTCCAACTGGGGTCACTCGATTCCAAGATCCGCTCGAAATAACTGTCCCTTCGTCACCAGGGCTGTCCGCTGGGGAACTCCCTGTATGTAGGCTCGCGGCAGGTGCCGCAAAGGTGTAGTTAGTTCCAGATCCACCGGATCCTTCAGACATTCACTGGAGCCCTACGGCTGATAACCTGTGGAAAGAAGTTAACCGAAGGTTCACTGCTCTCGTTGCAGATTATATGACTATCCTACCTGATGGCTTCAGTCCTTTCTCCCACCAGTGCAGGCAGCGCAGCGCGAGCCCATTCTATTTTCGCTCCGGCCGCTTGAGTGACTTGAGCCAAGCGGCAATTGTAGTATATGCATGTTATGTGCTCATAGCTACCTCTACTGTCGTGGCATGTACATTCGCAAAAACCAATAGTGATCCCTGGTTATACCACCTATTATTGGTCATATCCCCTTATCATCCCTAGATACTAAACCACTAGTTCCCAAAACCAATAGTTATTCAGCCATGAGTTAATTAACCACTGTTCAACCACAATTGAACCAGTATGAAACCACAATTACACCATTATCAACAACTATCAACCACTACTAACCACTATTATATAACCACTATTGAACCACTATTAAGCCATTGGTGATGCTGAATTTTGACCCACAACCGTATCCCATCACTTGGGGGTTGGCTACTGCCGCATCTCCCCAAAAAGCTCTGTGCTCTGCCGCTGAGTGGCTGAGAAGAAGATGCAAATGGCATAGAACGCATAGGTGTAGCCACCTCAAGGAGCATCAGCACGTTGGAGTTGTGAGTCTGAAAAATGTATACATAGGTCTAGCACCTCAAGGAAGGGTCTAAGTATTGATGTAAAAAAGGGGGACACCTAAAGCATCCATATACATAGAATACATAAGTGTAGCACCTCATGGAATTGAACATATATCTAATGTATTTCATGTATGGGTGTTTCTCAAAATGGGGGACCCCCAACATGGCGGATTTGGTAGTATGTAAATGCCTAATAAACTGGTTGATTTAGGGGTACCTTATTTTGAGAAACCACCATATTGCTATTAGCAAACATTGGCCAAAAAATATTTGTAGTTCATAAACGTTGCTATTGAATGCTATTGACAAACGTTATCGAATTGCTGCACTATTTTCTCTGAGAAACCAATCTCTCATGAATTCGAACGGCTTAATGCATGGTTGCAATCGTTTTGGTTCAATGGTCTGACCAGGCGTCTGGCTCAATGGTTGTTTCTCAAGCCATGAGGGACCCCCAAGTTGTGGATGGGTTATTACTGTCAATGGTCCACGACTTGGAAGATGGTACGTACGGGGTACCCCCCATGACTTGAGAAACAGCCAGTCGTGGGTGTCACCCGGTGCAAGGTGTCATCACAGCAGTATTCCATTCTAGCAGCCATGAATAGGGATATGATTTTCAGGTAACGACCATATCATGATGCCAATGACATCAATAGGGATATGATTTCCATGAAACGACCACGATAGGGACCGAAACAATATGGGTATCTAAAGCATAGTCCAGGCAAAGGAACCATCAAAATCACTGACAACATGCTGATGAGTGGTTCCGAACCGGGGGCTCATGACCAACAGCACAAATTACCAACCCGATTGAGGCCCGATTGATTGCCGATTATCAGCGAATTTGTTGGTGACAGCGGAACGCATGCCATTCCATGGAGCGTTGGTATGGGCTAACCACTTGAAGTTGATTATTGATCATTCTTAATGTCAACCTCTTGGCTTAATAAATTCATCGGTTTACTAATTGAGGGGGAGTACTATATTTTCATGAAAAAGCAGAGCTCTTGGGGGATACCCTCTATTCTTATCAACCGGGGGTTTAGGTTGATGCAGGTTTGGCATTCATCATCAGTCACGGCTCCAACTACCACATTCAACGATGGGGATGACAAACCATTTCCGGCAACCAGTACTTCTGGATCATCAAGGGGCCAGGTATTAACCAGTATGATATAGTGGTTTCTCAAGCCTCATTACTATAACTGGTGAATACAAAGGATGATTTACGGGGCACCCCTACAACTTGAGAAGCACTCATATACAATATAGAACAATATGAATCAATCAGAACTACTGAGTGCATTACCTGCTGGATCTTGCTTGGTAAGCTGCATCTCCTGACTGGATCATGACGTCCCAGGTCTATGACAGTATCCAAGGACAAGAGATGATCCATGGTGAACCCCAAGAATAGCAATGGTGAATGGTCCGTTGGAGGTGGTGAATTGTGATTGTCATGTTGGTTAATTGTACCGATTTGA
>VSDK01028905.1:12350-67170 GCA_009767595.1 Symbiodinium kawagutii
TGATCATTTGTAGTAAGAAACTACCATACAAAGCAAATAATCTGTCGTAATCATATGAAATCATCAGGAATGCATGAGGATGCCAGGGTCTTTCACAATGCGTGCATGGAAAGATCGCGGCACACTTTCTGGACAAAGTCATGCTGTAAGTGTTGGGCAGGAAGTAAAGCGACCTATTCACGACCTTCTTGACCGACTAGTCCGTCCCCAACACCAAGAATTGACGAGCGGACCAAGTACAGTCTTACTAGTCACTCACCAAAAATCAATCAACCACTAAATAAAGATCGATGCAGTATTCATGCTACGAGACCATGTGCAAAGTACAGAACACCATGAGCTCGACATCTGGCTATGGGTCAGTACCAACCAAAATGGGGTGGATGAACATCACAAGAGCTTGACTAGTGCAGGGTCATTTGGTGGCTTCTCAAAATAGGGGACCCCCGCAAGTCATCCTTGCCTTCCTTGCTTGTTTCGATTTCAGGTCATCTTTTGATTTGGGTGTTTCTCAAGTTGAAGGGTACCCCCACTTATCATCCAGTTAATAAACCATTTGTAGTCATAAACCAACCGTAGCTCTGGGGTTCCCTATGACTTGAGAAACCCACCATTTATAGGATGTTCACCGAGGCTACAGGGGCCCCACTTCAACTTAAAAGGCCATGCCTAGCAGCTTCTGCCCAGACGCAATAGAGACATCCATTGGCCATGGCAGCAACCACGGCATCATTGGAGCCAGCCTTGCTGTGAACGGGAGCTCTCTGGGGGTGAAGGTCTGGCAGAAGATTCTGGGGCGGTCTGACACAAGAGGGAGGGGATTATGTTTACCATTTACACCACTCGTGTAGCTCCTTAGCTCCCCCTGTAAAAGGGTGTAGGGATGCCCCTGGCTCCTTAGCAGCAGGAAAATACTTCCATTCCCCCCTGAGCTCATTCCCAACCACCAGCCAGATATAGTGATATAGTGGTGAATGAGGATTGTGATGCACAGTGATGCAACTGGAGCAAAGTCTACAGAAGGGGAAAACCAACAAGTATCTGGTTGGTGGTTTCTCCTCACCCGCGGCCCATCCACGATCCACTCGCGCGACCTCTGCATCAGCACTTCTGTGCTAACACAAACAAATTACATGCACAGGGAACCTTGAGAAATAAACACAAAAGAGACACCAAGCGAACTCTAGAAAATCTAATGGAAGAAATCCCATTCACTGAGACGGCTTCATTTTCCGAACAATGGATCCAGGCGTGATTGGCACAGCACTTTTACGATTGAAGAAATTCATCACTTTACGAATACAGGTTGCGATTGAAGAGTAGGTGTTGCTTCCTTCAAGTCTAAGGTTCATGTCAACAGCCATATTCTGGTTGGTGGTTTCAACCCCTATGAAAAATATTAGCCAACCACCAGCCAGATATAATCAAGAGTTGTTGTCATATGTTGATAGTTGCGGTTTTCCCGTTCGTAACCCTGGTCAGATGTTGCTCGATTCCAATGACAACCGTTGTATATCCAACCAGGGTATGCTGTAACCTGGTTGTTGTTGGATATAATGCTTGCGAGCCTATTTCATTGGGTGTTTCTCAAAAAAGGGGTTCCCCCAAATCATCAAATTGATGAACCATTTACAGTATTCACCAACCATTTTGGGGGTCCCTTATTCTGAGAAACCACCAATTGATATCCTCCACCAGTTGAGAGCACACTTCTACTGGATTATACGGCTGTGGGAGTACCTCGAACGGCTGTTCACATGTCCAAACTGGTCGAGTGTTTGGTTATGACCCATAGCCATATGCTAACCGTCAATCACCATGAACCATTCTTCACTAACCCATAATCATCAACCAATATGTCAAGCATGTGTTCACCTACCCATAACTATTAAACATCATGAACCATCATTTACCATCATTGACCATCGTAAACCATCATTTACCATCATTATTAATCGTTCTATTCTCACCAGTTAACCATATCCTTAACCATTCTCAACCACTGGTAATGTTTAGGACCCACGACTCCTGCCGCCATTCAGCGCCAGCGGCGTTTCCCAAGCCATTCAGGGCATTGAAAAGTCCAGGGCCGCAGAATGCCAGGAAGCCAACAACCTCGGTTGACGGGGAAGTCTCGGGGTAGATGCCTCCAGAGTTAGTGGGAAAATGATTTCTGGACATCGAAAAAAGGCGCCAAATGGTGACTAGATGGGTGTTTCTCATAATGAGGGTCCCATAGAATCACCCAGGCTGATCATATAAAGCAGACTATGACTGGGGATGATTTGGGTGTCCCTTATTTGAGAAACACCCAAATGATGGTTAGATGATGGTTAAAGGCCCCCTAATGGGAACAACGATTGGAGAAAAACTATGGGAAAAGCATTGCACTAAAGAAAATACAGCAAAAACGAATGTTCTGGGACGGCGAAGTGAATGTATATTCCCCCAACATCAGGGGATTCTTCTAAGATGTACCCAAATCACGAGGATGATGGAGAAAAACGGCCAAGAAGTGGAGGTGTTCTGTTTGTTTGATCTTTTGGCGATTTCTTAATAGCTGGGGGTATCCCCACTTAATGAGCATTGTTTGTAATAAATCATCCCTTTTGGGAGGGAGTTTGCCAGGATACAGGGTCGCAGAGCCACATTTGCGCATGAAAAGACAAAGGTCTCGCAGAGTCACGACGAAAATACAATCTGAACAGCATGCAAAATGTCATGGTAATAAGTTCTCCCACTTACCAAAGATGCACATGTATACACCTGGATATTACATAGGTATATTATATGTATAGGTCAGTGCATGCAAATACTAATAGCATACATAAATATATCTATGTATGTACAATATATACATACATAGGCGTACATATACATATTATGTTCATGAAAATGCATATCGACAATATGTATCTTTCAAAAAAAGGTTCATGTACAGATATCGGACTGTACTATACTATATGGGCTCTATAAATTGCGTATCGCTGGTTGGTTTCCCTATTAACAATGGCTATGAACAGCTGGTTGGTGGCTTGAGATACCACCATGGTGAACTGGACCGTGATGTGACGACGCTGTTCACCAAGCGACCACGATTTGCGACTTGGCATCTGATGACCTGGCAGCGGAGGCTCCCAGCTCCACCGATTTCGGTGAGTGGCATGTCTGACTGTTTCAGTTACTGCAGTTACTGCATGGAGTTCCGTGGAAGTTACTCAAGGTACTGCAGTTACTGCTTAACTGGTGACGTACTTCTCCAGTTTCAACTCAACTTCACTTGAACTCCGGGTTGGCGGTTTTTGATCGAGCTTCATTGAGCCTCCTTTGCGTGTTGATTCTTCGCCACGGTTCCTCCACCATGAACCAACCAGCTAGTGCAACTAGGTCCATGGCCTAAGTCTCGTACAGGCCAAACGTTGGTATGCTGTACATGGTAATGCGTCATGTGTTACGACTGGCGGGAGGGAGGCTTCTTTCCCGAAGATACATCAACAGGAGTTGAATTAGCTCGTTGCAAAAAGAACATGTACTACCATTTGATTAGGGCACTACTGGTAGCTCCTTGGCGCCTGTTTTAAAGTGCTATAACGATCTATCAGGATACTCCTGGCTCCGAATCGCTCCCTGCAAACCACCAGCCAGTACAGTATTTGTTGGCTATTAACGAGGTTGGTTAATTCGCCCGATGACTCACTTGGAGAACCATTGGATAAGGCATCGTTGCCACCTGGCTTTCGGGTCATCGTAGCCCATGGAGGCCTCGGCAGCGATATGGGAGACTCACCTCTGGAAAGTCACCAGGACTTTTGAATTTGGGAAAGCACCCCGCAGACCGCCAGTTTCAGGAGAGCTACCGACAAGTGATTTTTCTAAAGGCGCAATATGTATATATAGATACATAAATATATATTTTAAAAAAACTATATATATATATCACAAAAATATATATATATATATGTAAATATGTAAATATGTAAATATGTAAATATATATATATATATTTATTTATCTTTATTTGCTTATATACAAATAGACAATATAATCGCAAGCAAATCACCATGGGAACATTATGAAAACAAATACCAGCGTGCAACAAACTGCATTGGCAGTTTCGATTCCCAAGCTCTAAGCAGCTACAAGTACGTGGGTGTCATTTGATCGCCACAATGGTAAACATCATCCCGAAATTTGTGAAATGAGGGTTTCTCAAGCCATAGGGGACCCCCAAATTATGGTTGGTTTATTGCTACAACTGGTTCATAACTGGATGATAACTGGGGGCACCCCATCATTTGAGAAACGCCCGGATGAAAACATGACCTGCAATGGAAACCAGCAAGGAAGGCACACATCCGTTTGCATGTACTCCGCTATAGGGTCCCAAGAGAAAATGGTCCTAATGATGGTTTTCGTAAAATTTTGCATAGCAGCAGGGCGTGTGGAGGTAACCCCATCCATGACCTGATATAATCGCACAACGACTACCAATGGGTTCCAAATTACAGGACTTTGTCTGCCCATTTGGGTGGTTGGAAGCTAAGTGACGATCGCACCCACGGTTCTCAGTAGTTTACACAAATATAATTCATATATACATATATGAATATCCTACTGCTTAAATGGTTTGTATTGTTTTAATTTGTTGATTTTTTCCACACTGACCCCTTCCTAGCCCCCTCCCTAGGGTCTCGGACAAGTTCAACGGCCATGGGCCCATGGCTCAAGCTGGTTGGTCGTCGGTAGCGTTGGTTCACGGGATGACGAACAACGACAAAAAATTATATTCAATAATTTGGTGGATATTCGGTGACAATGGTTACCAGTCAGGGATGACAACTGCAACAAGAAGCAACGACATGATCTATTTCGACAAGCGAAGCATGTGTGGTCAATGGTTGCTGAATCATCGGATTTCAACTATCAAAATGTTGAATAGCCATCTCCTATTGACAGTTCATCGTCGTGAAGCGTCGGAAATGTGTAAAAACATGGGATGTACATATATACATTTATGCAAAAGATCGATAAATAGATAGATATAGATATAGAGATAGATAGATAGATCGATCGATAGATCGATAGATAGATAGATAGATGGATAGACAGACTCAGATAGACAGATAGATAGATAGCTGGATAAACAGATCGATAAATACATATTTTTATCTATTACCTTGACCTATCTAAATCTAAATGTGATCTCCAGCAGCAATATTTTGCTATGGGGTCTTGAGCCCTGATAAGCCTTTGTGCGATCCGGAGCAGCTTCAACACCAGGTTCCGGACAAGGTTCCGGAAGGTTCCGGTGCAGATTGGCGATGAGGTTCCAGAGGGTTCCGGTGCGGATGGCTGATAAAATTACGGAAGGTTTGGGTGCAGATACCTGGTCAGGTCCTGGAAGGTTCCATGAAGGGTTCGAATGCAAGTAGATTTTGAAATACCAGGAGCGTTCCGGCGCAGATGGCTTCCGAAAGGTCCGGTAGATACTTGGTGAGGTTCCGGAAAGTTTTGGCGTCAATACCTGGTGAAATTCCAGTGCAAAAAACCTGCTGAGGTTCGGACTGGTTCCGGCGCAGATACCTGGTCAAGTTCCAATGAAGGGTTCCGGTGAAAGATTCCGCTAAAACGTTCTTGTGAGGATTCCGGCGCAGATGCCGATGAGGTTCTGGAGGGTTCCTTGCAGATATTGGTGGACGCGATATGACGCGATTACGTTTGTAAATCCTCCGCCGTTGATGTGATGGTAATGACAACATGACATGACCACATAGAATTGCACAAAAATCATTTATCCAACATGACTGTGTCTTCATGTATGGTTTTCTTGAAAACACTTTTTTGGCAAGTGGCGACATCATTGCGCGATTGTATGATTCTGTGCTCACTTTCTTGCTGTTGGGGATAGCGCCTGAATTTATGCTTTGGTATTTTTTCCGTTTATTTAACTCGCTATCTATTCATTCATATTCTAAGCCTCGCAAAACCTACCTCTTGCCACTTTCCAACTATCGCCTTGCCGAAGCCTCCGTCCTATGATTTCCAGAGAAGCAAGACTACATGTAAGGTTGAAACACACAAAGAGCTGGTTGTGTCTTTGAACGCATACGGCATATGATCAACTTCTTCAAGTTTGTGACCGACTCTAGTCCTACATATCGGGCCACAGGTTAGCTGAAGACAAGTGTTTATGACATACAGAGCGGACGATGGGGCAACATCAAGACTTGTGATATACAACGCTGGCGTCTTACCTCTTTGGATCAGCGGAGAAAAGAAAGCCCAGCGTGAAGAAAAAAGCTGGTGTAACAGGCCAAGAAAACAACACATAGCAACAAAGCAATGTGCAAGGAAAATGCCCATCATGGATCACTGGCTTTCCAGTGTCCGAGGGGCGAACCCATTAAGTCACCGGGCGTGCGACGGGGAGAAAGATCATTCCAAGAAGGTGCGGGCGGAGGTGGCCCGGGCAATGTTCCTGGAGGGGTGCTCGGAGGAGGTCCTGGGAGTGTTCCCGGCACTTGTCGAACCAATGATCCCCGCAGAAGAGCCTCTTCTCCCTTCTTATCAGTCCCAAACGCCCAACCGGCACAGACCTTAACGAACAGCGGCCGCCCGAAGTGAACCTTTGAGCGCTCCAAGGAATCATAGAAAGCACCTGCTCATTTTTTTGATGCCGGAACTTAACAAACTGTGAAGCTCAATGCGTGCAGGTGAAAACAAGGGACTCAAAAAAATGCAACTTCCGAACAATCACTTTCAAACTCGTACTCGCAGACCGAAATCTCCGAAAGATTTTTGTCTGCCACCGGCGTAACAGGCACAGATTCTAAAGGCGGCGGCGGACACGAGGCTGGAGGTTCCAGGAACGCAAGTGTGGGAGCATTTCCTTCCAACACCGGCTCTTCCGGCATGTCCTCCCGAGACCGCAGTGAAGACTGGCTGTCCTAAACAGATCAACATGGCAGAGTCCTCTCCCAACCTTGTAAAAAAATAGTCCTGATGCATCTAGATAGTAAAACAAGATACACTAAAACTTCATCTTCCAACTCTAGAACTTCCAGGCAGTCAGGCACACCACTTGCACCAGGGCTTGGCCGCAAAGGCATTGCATCGTCGAGACGCAAAAACCAAAAAACAGTCCGAAATCTGAAGCCCAAATGGCTTTCAGAGTGCGGCGTCGGCTTTTTATCATGCACATGCTCCTATATTTTGCAAATGTGACGGTGCTATGCATGCTGCTGAAAGCCTGAAATGGGTGAGGATGCTTTCTTTTTGCATGGGCGAGTTTCCTTTTTCCAACACTTGCTTTTTGGCACATTTGAAACCCAGTGCGGCGTCGAGATAGGGCTCGACCATGCGCAGCAAACGTATGCGGATTTAAGCAGCACGTCTTTGAATCTAGATTCAAAGAGTACGATGCACAAGAGACATGATATGACGCGAGAAACTTCCTCCAAACCTTTGAGCATCCTGCGCGAACCATCAACAGTAATTATGCCAACTGGATGAACTTAGTCATCTCCGAAGAGCACAAATTGCCAGCGCCAATCCCAAGGTCATTTTTTCCATGGCAGCATTCGTCGTATTGTGCCGAGCGAAGCTTAGCTCGCAAGGCAGCAGATCCGCCTCGGCACTGTGAATTGACTTCGGTCCTGTCTTTTACTAGTCTCCAAGCCCTATCAATCACCTAAGTACCGGCCTTGCATCGGATAAAGCGCTTCTCCCCCGGAATTTTGTGCTTGACAAGTCTAACGCTTTCGCCAACACCGCTTGCCATTGACCTTGACCCACTTCTGGCTATGCACCACATTGTCGTGCAGTACCCCGGGGGCGCGGCACTTGTAGCTCTTGGCAGCATCGGTGTGGAGGATTACTTTTTCTGCAGCAGCAATTTGTTTGCCATACGCAGCCACTCCATCTTTCGGATGGCGCCTGGGCCTGGGGCACGGGCTTTGGACATCTCAGGCTTCAACCTAAAAATGTCAAGCAAAACAAAAAAAACAACGCTTGTAAGGTTGACCAGACATTCTGTTTGGTTTTTTGGTCTTTTCTTTTTTGGTTTTCCTTGCAAAAGATAGTCCTTGCTCCACATATACTATGTTACTGTGTGTGACCTCTTTGTCTTTTTTCAAGTCAACACATATACTCTCAAAATGCACCATAACTATGGCAAAAAAACACTGAAAAAAATACGGATCAAAATAAAAAGGGTAGGTTTTGTGGGGCCTACCATGTATATGTATATTTATATATATATATATGTATACATGTAAATATGTACAATACATATACATGGGGGTTGACATGGGTTTGGGGCTGTGATAGCCCCTTTTGCTAGGATTCGCCTATTTCCCTACAAAATGCTTCTCGACCCTTGTTGGGACCTTTTGTGTCGACCCTTGTTGGGACCTTTTGTAGGGAGCCAAGTAAAGGGCCTACAATTTGACAACTTGCCAAAATAGAATCATGTTAACTCGAAAGTTTTCCAAGCATGCTCCTCGTCTTAAACTTGAATGCATTTTGTAGGTCGAGAAAGTTGCCCTAAAATGGACTCCCAGCATCATATCTTGACTCGATGGGGCGCAAGTTGTGTGGGAGGGGGGGGAGTCACTAGAAAAAACCATTCAAGTTCCAGAAATCAAGCCTACAAATTGATTCTGAGATCATAGAAGGTGCTCAGCATTCCAAACTGTTCCGGCCCTACAACTTGCATCATCAGGACATGTCGGAAAATAGAATCAGTTGGTAGCTTCAAATCCCTACATTTTACACCTGGAGCACACATCTCTGACTACATTTTACCCCTTTTCTTCTAGCTAACACAAGCTAGAGCAAACTGTAGGGGTAATGTCATCACCCATACATATACATAATGAGAAAAATAGTATTTATCGAAGCTGACAATTGTCCCAGCAAGAATAGTATTCCTCGATTAACTCACCGTCTTTTGGGTTCTATGAAGGACGTGTTTGCAGCTACGACAGGGGTAGACGTGCTGTCGTGGGCTGGTGAGGCATCCAACACTTCGAGGTTCGCAGCTGCGATTCGACGGGCGGCGCTGGCGGCTGGGACATGCGGATTGATTGACAGGTATTAAAAACGGTGGCTTAACGAGTGGCTGATCGATGGTTGCAAACATGAATCGACGATTATTTTTACAAGTTGGTCATTCAAAGTCATGATAGTTGACACAAGTTGGTTATACAAACCTCAATGCAATTGGCTACTCAAATTTGGGTCATTGATAACTAGTCGATATTAATCAAGGGTTATAGCCAGCATTACTCAACCGATATCAAACAGGGCATCTTTGATAATTGCCAAGCGGCTAATTGTCGGTTAGCTACATGTATATAAGCTGATATTAGTGAACCATTAATCACCCAATTGGTTTACAACTATTGTCGTGTGTCTCCAACAATGCCCAGGATTGTGAGACTGCTTGCACATATATACTTATACAAGAAATTTTGTGGGTAGCAGTGTAGCAGTGGGTAATTATAAAATACATATCACAATCAACCAACCAACCAACCAACCAACCAACCAACCAGCCAACCAACCGACCAACCACCCAACCAACCAACCAACCAAGCGACCGACCGACCGACCGACTGAACAACAGACCGACCGATCGATCAGCCAACGCGGGCAACTTGATCAACCAAACATCAATTTCAACAAAAGCTATGGAAAAATGTGCGAATCCCCCTCTTAGTAAACTGTTGCATAAACCAGGCTGCAACACGTAAGGGATTCACTATCATCCCAGCTTTTTTAGTAAGACACGAATATAGGTAATATATGGAAATATATGGTAATACATGGTAATATATGGTAATACATGGTAACATATGGTAATATATGGAAATTTATGGTAATATAGATATAGTATATTATAGTAATGTAGACATTTTTCTAACAAATCATAGACTTTTGGGGTATCAAAATCTTCAGAAATCCCCACGAGTTGCAACATTGGGCGATCCATCAACTGACTGGAACTCTCCGCAGGTGATGCGCCAAAATTGAGGGTTACAAGATGCTACTAGCAAATGATGGTTCATGAAAAGCCTCCCAGTTTCTTGTAACATCTTTTCTTGACCAACATTGTTGCTTGTTGCTTTGATGTTGGCAGCATGATGGTCAATTTCTCAGTAAAAATCCTCCCAAGCTTCACCATTGTCACCGACATCCCGTGAATACGCGCTACCTCGTAGTGAGCCATTTCTCGCAACACTGCCTTGCAGGCGAACCAAAGGGACCACAGTCCCGTGTGTTTTCGTTGAGCTCCCTGGTGGGAATGCAGGGCGTAGCTTGGGCAACTGCCAGTTGCAGATATTAACCATAACATGGGTATCTAGTGATGTGAACACCCTTATTGACTGGTATGACATGGGTCTTGACATTTTACTACCAGCGGTCTTCTATATTTGTTCTACGCAGAATTCACTAGCATGGATATCCATAAACTCGTCTTGTGTCTCTGCTTGAGTGTGCATCTCCAGGGATCGTAACAGGCAACTAATCATGTTTATAGGAGTTATAAGCTACCCTATAGGGTTTATACCCATGATTGACTATCACTATAACCCCAGCTGCACCTCCAAGTACTACTACCTACGAACTCATGAACTAAGCAATCCTCTGAGGGCAAACCATCCTGCAAGTTGGTACCTCCAAAACTGGCTGCTTTATTCAGAGCTGGATCTTCCGTTTATTACCATGATCAAGCCATCAATCACAACCATCTTCTTCAGAGATCACGAAAATAACCATCACTAAGCATCCCTTGATTAGAAAAAATGAACAATCAAATTAATCATCATTAGCGACTATAATCTTAACCACCTGGACCACATCAACATGCTTCATTGACCAATCTTTACTACTACCAACTGTGATAACCACTGCAATAACCATCCTTAGTATTCAGTAGCCTTACCGTCACAAATCGTCACATAACCATCAACCATCATTCAGCCATCCATTAACCATCATTCACCACCCGCTGTCGTAATTGGTTCCAATAACGCTGAGTATCCCAGAGAACTGGTCTCGAGACCTTCTGCAAGCCTGCAATGAAGAAAGCTAAATGCTATAACAGCTATACCAAGCTATCAAGCAACTTTCTACTCAATCATAGCTGTATTACGAGATAGGCTAGTATGTATATCATGATTATGGTTATTGAGCCTCATTATGATTAACACTCATTTTGACGCATCATTCACAAACTTGATTAAGCATTAACCATCAAAATTATGAGGTCACTATATCAGCAGCTATACTTAGTCATGATACAATGTTATTTTTTTGCGCACACTTTAGTCCAATATGAGTTACATGGTGGTGGACCATCACTAACCAATAGCTATGTCACCATGGTATCACCATCATCACCAGCTACAGTTAACCATCATTATCAACTAGCAACGATCATTGACCACCGCTATTGACTATCATTAACCACCAGCTATATCACTGACAGTTTGTCAGACCCCATCATTGACCAATGTTTACTTAAGCATGTTTCACCAACATCTAGTGAATGACTGTCATATCAACCCATCATTTTGCCAGGTCTCATCTTAATTTACTAGGAACCATCATGAAGCAACATTAATCATCATTAACGCAATTGATTTCCCTTTGGCTACTGGTCTCCCAAAAATTGATGGTTAGAGCCTTGACCCAACTCGCCGCATGTCAAAAATATATTGTTTAATTCAGCACTATTCTCAGTTGTCATCCCCATAGCAGGTAAACAAATATCACAGAATATCACTATTGGTTATAATCCCATATGCTTATCATTAATGATAACCATAAATAATCTACTATAATCATAATATACTCTCATCATGGGTCATCATCCCCATAATGGTTCATATATACACTCCATTGTAATCCCCAGAATGGTCCATACCATTACAAGTCGAACTACTGGTTTTAATTCCCATATGGCCATTAATCCCCACAATGGTTTGTATAATCATATACTCCCCACAATCACAATCATATAACCGTATTATCTCCATAATCATAAATATAGCCATTCATCCGTTATAATCAGATTATAATCATATCATAATCATATTATAATCAGATTGAAAAAAATATCATAATCATATATCATAATCACATTATAATCAGATTATAATCAGATTATCATCCATTACAATCCCACATGATTATCATTATCCCCCCATCACCCAGTCCGCTTTTCTCGACTCCTTGGCCCAGGCGCCTCGGCCTGTTCGGCTTCGCTAGCGTCGATCAGCTGGTTGAAGGCCATGGCGTTGGGGCGAACGTCACTGGGCGGGCGCTGATGGTGAAAAATGATGGGGATTGATGTGCTTTTTATAGTGGTCAATGATGGATGTTTTATATGTTTTGATAGTGTTGATATGTTTTTGATCGGTTTTCATAGTGGTTAATGATGGCTGATGATGGTTGATGATAGTTGATGATAGTTGATGATGGTTGTTCTAATGGCTAATGATGGATAATGATGGTTGCATCGTGGTTAGGTCGATGGTTTTAATGAGGAAGAATGATGGCGTACGGATGGCTCTTTTAGAGTTCAGTTCAGTTGACACTATTGTAGGAATGCCCAGGTGCAGCTATAGAGATTTATATAATTTATGTAAACCTAAATATAAAAACTATATACAAATGTGCATGTTCGTTCATGAAGGAACATATGTAGACAAAGGTCTCGTGGTTTGAATTGATCTAGCTATGTTGTAGTTTCTTAACATAAGGATAACCCCAAAGTTATGGTTGGTTCATTACTGTAAATGGTTATATAATACAGGATGATAACTCGGGGTACCCATATTTTGAGAAACACTCTTATACAATACAATGCAATATGATTAAACAAGCACTACCGAGTCAAGTAATATACAGTACAGTAATGTAAGTAGACAAAGTTATCGTGGTATCTATGAATTGATCAAGCTATGTATGACAGTACCGTATACACATGGCACGCAATCACTGGACATGCTTAGAGGTGAATAGTTCTACCATGTTCTACCCCTACCCTGCCCCCCGGCTCAGGGCTTGTCAATACCAAAACAACCGAGTGATATCACGACGTCAAATAGCAGCTCATGGCGGTCCGGAAGGGGCTATCCAATACTGGCGACCTTTTTTGTACAGTCTTCATGGCAGCACTCATCCAGAAAATCACTATGAAGAGTACTGATAGCAACATGTGTCTTCAATTGTATCAATACAGCATTTATCAAGAAAACAACAATGGGAATGGTACTTTGATTGGGCGCAATGTCACTGACACTGCGCCAACACTATCAGCAGTATCTACAACCACAATGTTCTCCCATCGTGCTCTTTGTTTGCCTTTGACGAAGCCATCGGTTTCTGCAAGCTCTAAAGCTGTTGTAAGATTCGTAACATTGACGATGGTGGTATCACCATACATGGATTCTTTTCAATAGCAGCAGGGTATCCGTAAACGGTCAAAAACAGAATTGTAGATATACAGCAATGGCGATTCCCCTAACACCTTTGGGATGCTCGGGGTCACCGCCATTGCTGGTTCTCCTACTTCTCCCACAAACCCCCTCCAGCAATACTGAAAACCGCCACACTTCGTACCTCTTCCTTGCTCTTGTGCTCTTTCCATGGTTTCTGCGGCATGGTACTCACTGATTGAATTTCTAGCACATGATCTGGCGGCGATTATTCCGCTTCAACAGCAGACTGCATGATGAAATACAAGTAATGTTGGTTTCTGATTAGTATCTACCTGTTGGTTTCATCTATTTTCATTACTTTAGGGGGGGGGTTACACTAATCAGAAACCAACATTACATGAAATTGCCTGCTTGGAATCTACCAGCTACCCACGCTTCTCCTGGGATCAACAGCAACACCACAACCAGCCCCGACGGATCTCCGGAGGGGTCGCCTAGATCTCGACATCTCCCGTAAGATCTCTTCGGCCCGATCCACCGAAGCAGCCTCAGGATCCCTCAGATATCAGTTGGTTATGCCACTGAACTAATTGGAAGTTGTTTTGTTAGTATATCTAAGTGTATATAATCTATATCTAACTTTAACCAATGGTATACTAATGGTTGTATATAAGTAAATTTACCCAATGATCTTGCCTAGTGTTAAGCCATTTTGCCCTCAGATATAAGTTGGTTAAAGCATTTTACTAGCCATAATCTACGTAAGTTGGTTAATGAGGTGATATGTTTGGTTGTTAACTACAAGGTGGGGCCCCCCTGTTGGTTAACTTGGTTGATTACCAGGGCAACTGCCAGTTATGGTATATACAACTGTAGTGAGGTGTCTTACTAACCACCAAATAGCTGGGAGGTCCACCTTGCAGGTATTCCCATTTTTGTCAAGGACGATGATTGTGATGACAATGATGATATGACGATGATGATGATGATGATGATGATGATGATGCTGATGATGATGATGATGATGAGGATGAGGATGAGGATGAGGATGAGGATGATGATGATGATCATGATCATGATGATGATGATGATGATGATCATGATCATGATGATGATGATCATCATGATCATCATGATCATGATGATGATGATGATGATGATGATGATCATGATCATGATCATGATGATGATGATGATCATCATGATGATGATGATGATGATGATGATGATGATGATGATGATGATGATGATGATGATGATGATGATGATGATGATGATGATGATGATGGTGATGACGATGACGATGACGATGACGATGATGATGATGATGATGATGATGATGATGATGATGACAATGACAATGACAATGACGATGACGATGATGATGATGATGATGATGATGATGATGATGATGATGATGATGATGATGATGATGATGATGATGATGACAATGACAATGACGATGACGATGATGATGATGATGATGATGATGATGATGATGATGATGATGATGACGATGACGATGACGATGATGAATGTGAATTGTTCGTTACGATGAATTTGGTGATTGTTCACCCCCGATCAAACCCGAATCCCTTCTCAGTCAGATCTCAGTCTTGGGGAAGACTGTGAACGCCCAACCATCTTGTGATCCACCTCATCTTGGCTCTCAATCAACCAGAGTGAGAGTTGTTTGCCATGGTACTAACATGTAATAAGCGTCCCCGATGTTCAAAGATGGTTGCTACGTGAATCAAATGTGCAGTCCTGTTATTTCTTGAGGTATCAAGGGAATCAAACAGGAGCAACCAAGGAATTTCCGGAGTAGACTCCTTGGTGCTCCAAGTTTTGAGGTGCAGGTTTGCGAAACACTTGTTCACGGGATTTGGCAGTTGGAAAAATGATCCCTTGCTACTTACCACGATGACCCACAATCTGGGCTTGTTGGAGGACTGATGATGACTAATTATGGTAAACAATGGGTATTGACCATGTTTCCCAGTGATTGACAATGATCAACGCTGGTCCTACACCATGCAAAATAGTTGTTGCTTTGATTATCTCACAATATCCAATCATTCTTGATCAACATGGTAGGCTCCAAGAATACTGAGATATATAATATCAAGATTATTGTCCAACTATGATTGCCAAAAACAAATAAAGAGGGAAACTCATGGTTTTATGGGCGGCTGAAAAGACAACAGAGATTTACTGTTGCAAATCTGTGATGGTTTATTGATCGTGTAGTCTTCAGTTTTCTTGGTGTAAATTTATATGTGTGACTGTATGTATGTGATTAATTACGTATAAGTATATGCTATACGTGATTAATTTCATATCCTAGGTATATATCTACATACACTGTATCATATATATCTAGATAGGTGATTTCGTGCGGAGCTGCCTCATGCAGTAACCAACCAACATCCGGCCGGATTCCAATGTTGTGGACCCTCTCCATGGATGGTCGTCTCTCTTGACGACGGCTTCGTGACACTGGTTTGAACCCATCCAACATGAGTGCTTTAACGCGAATAGGGCTCTGTATTGCGCGTACCTCGTTTGGTATGACCAGGAAGTGACTATGACTGGTTCTTCCCTACTGGATTCACCACTTGCCATGACGCATCTGTACCAAGAACAAACAAAACACAATAGTCACGATCACCAAATATAGACTGTACCCGGTTCGATATATTGATAAACGGTGGTGTCCCAGCCATTCTCCTCAAACATGATCATTTGACACAAAAACCAGTCAACTTTGGGGGATATGAGTGGACATTCCCGCTCATCATTGGTATATCCCTGCTGTTGTCGGTTCGTGTCCTTAAGTGGTTGATTGCGTCCCAAAATGATTAGCCACCATGTCTGACTATCTCTTCAGGACTTCCTAGCCATTTGCTGGCCACTTGTTACACAGCGATTATGAGTATGAAGCATTACTACACAAAGCTGTCAATTCGATTCTGTTTAGCATAAATAGCGGTTTCTCAAAATAGAGCTACCCCAAATCATCCAATCTTCATCATTTATAGAAATACAATAAGTGAAATAAACCAACCATTTGGGGAGCACCCCCCATGTGAGAAACCCCCTAACGTGCACCACTTCTCACCATGTGAACCACTCGTGCCTTCCCCAAGGCCGCAGCGCACCTTCGCATAGCCGCTGATCAGCGAACCGTAGGTGATCACATCTGGCCTGCGCTGATCCCCTGGTTTCAGGATCCCTCAGTTGTTGACTGTGCAAAATTGAAGGCATGAAATAATGGTTAATAATAAGGGATAATAATAGGGGATGATTTTCATCCATTTGAAAACCAGTTGTTGTAAAGCATGTGATTTGGTTTTGAATGGTTAATAATAGGGGATGATAAGGACTAAGAATGATGGTTGAACAACTACATATGGTGATTTCTCAAGACAGGGAGCCCTAAAGCTGTGGTTGGTTTATTACTATAAACGATTAATATAATGGATGGGGGGCTTACCCGAATTTGGAGAAACACCCATGTATAGTTGTTTAACCATTATTGTTAATTAGTTATGATCTCCTATGACTCACCATGATTAACTATCTTAAGCCATTATTCACGGCTATAACCCCTATAAAACCTTATAAAGCCCCTATAAATTCCCATCATGAAGTTAACCCAATAGCTAACCCCATAATAGCTTAGTAGCTCGAGAAGCCACTTGATTAACCTTTATAATTTATAAGCCACTATTATAAAGGTTAGCTTATAAAGGTCAATCAAGTTAACTTATAATAGTCATAATGGTTAATCATTATGGTTACTATTCAATAAGCTACTTGATTAACCATTATCATGGTCATAACTAATCCCATGTACTCCGCTCGCCTCAAGTCCTGCTGGCAGAGTTCATGTAGCAAATCTTCCGCAGTGGCCAAATCTCCTGGCCATGTCCCGACTCGTTGAGGATGCCAAGGCTGTGGGTGAACATTGGGCTTTGCTAGGAAAGACGAGGGTTTACCCTAGGTTTATCCCAGGTTTACCATGAAAAAACCAGGAGTTCTGGCGAAGCATTCCTCACCTCCCAGTGGTTTGAAACAAAGGCTCGGCCTTGCTCATGCAGCCAACATGCGACTCCGCCAGGAAAAAGATTTCTACCAGAACAAAGAAGAAGCTTCAGCCAAAGGAGAGAAAAAACAATTCTTGCTAGAGAAACAAAAATATCGAAAAAGAGATTTCCGGATTCTGTCAGCAAAGGCAGATTTAGAGAAACCCAGCGACCCAGCGTCACCTAACGGGTCCCTAAATGGTGGCAGCCTTCAACCAACCGATATCATCACTGTTCTCAATCACCATAGTAACCATAATTCACCATATAAATCACTACGAGTACTATGAATCACCATTATTTAGCATATGATCAGCGGGGAAAGTGCAACAGTTTCACTCGTTTTGGGACCATGGCGGACACCAGACGTACCATCTCAGGATCCCGCCATCGAGCCACCAAGGAGCGGGGTTACATAGCTGTGTTCATGGCGTCATATTGCCATCACGCGCGTCTCATTGCGTATCAACTTACATATCATGCTTTACATATACTAGTACTATCTAGTACTCGTATTTTCATTGGACTTTTGTACATTGCATGATATTGCATTGCAGTCCATCAGGTACATCATTACACCTGTACATGACTACATGTCGATGCGTAGAATATATATACATGGCAGTGGGTCACAACCCTGTACCCCTGGTTCCCCCATCATTAAGCATTGTTTTCCCTATGAAGTTGTTGATTATTATCCCCAATTATTGGTTGGTTAACTGCTTGACCCATAGCCACATAATGCTACGAGGACATCTGCCTGTACCACGTTGGAAATATTGGCTTCTTCGTTGCACTTCGCTAGTGACATGTCTGACCCGGGTCCGATCCTCACTGAGGAATCCCCAGCTCCACTCCCGATCCATTGATCCGCGGCTTCTGCGTCGTGATCATTAACATTCATTTACCAGGTAGTCATAGTCAATCAGTCAATCTTTGTCAGTTAATGTGAATTCATCTGACGGTGGATCTGAGTTATGGATGCAGTCATTTACCATCAAGAATAGGAGATCTACCGGTTAAGCTCCCTGTCATCCACAGCTGATCGGTGTAATGGGTCTCCTGTTTGCACTGCAGCATTCACCGCTGTATTGTAGGTCACCAAATTCGTTAGGGACCTGGTGGAGCCGATCAAATCGAGTCGAACCACAATGGGGTCAATGGTTGAGTGGCACTTGTGGTTAGGTTAATGACTACTCATGGGTTGGGTGAATGAATGACTAATCATGGCAGAATGCTTCATGGTTGATGGTGATTGATACTTTATGATTGATGATGGCTTAATCCCTAGGCGTGGTCAGGAATGGACATGTTCGGCCGATATTGCCAACAAACCAGGGGCATGGGGTCCATCAGTGCAAAGAATAAACATCCCATGCAGGTAGTGATGTGTCTCTGTATAGAGATGTCTGCAGCATGAATCTGTATACTTAATACATTGATTTATCTTAAATATGTGTGAAATATGAATGAATGTATAGAGCAATACATACTATATAGATAGTATAAAGAATATATGTAAAGTTAAATGATGAATGGAGAGATCAACCTCCCCCGTACTTCCTCTGTGGCTCAAAGGGTGTGCTGGACAGGGGTCCCTTTAGTCATTCATAATTTGCAAACTCGAGACCATTAGCTGTTAGTGGATTTCCGGCTGGTGGTTTCGATCCCTCTTGAAAATAGTTGTCAATCAACAATCCCAAACATTGCGGAAAACAGAACGCTCTTGAAAACCACCAGTTTTGACTTAAAGTCCTCCAGTTCAAGGGGGAACAAGAACCAGGTGATGAAGTCACACATGAGTAGCCACTTGCATGTTGACGAATCGGAGAGCGCAATTATGTAGCTGATGGTTTTCAGAGTGTCATGCCAAAAAATGATGGACCAACCTGGAAAGCAATTATATATCACCATGGTCAACTAGTAGTTTTTAGTGGTTAACAATGGCTATAATGGATAGTGATGATCATTACTGGTTGGTCCGGTTGGTGGTTAGTTGCCCCATCCCAAAAACATGCTCGTCAAGTAGTCAGAAGCCATCATCTCCAGGTATGGTTTAAAAAAACATCTTGAAACCACCAAACACAAAAACGCAAGCAACCTACAAGGTAGGGGCCCCTAGCTATATGTGTTGGTGAATAAGCCACTCAACTATGGCTATGTCTACCATTAGTCTGTTAGTTACCCTAGTGAACTAGGCAAAGTCACCCAACTGATCCAATCCTCCAGCGGATCATGCTCTTAACGCGGCACTCCGCCTCGGCATCTCGCGCAGGATCTTCTGAGCAGTCCTCGCGGGAATGATCAGCATCTGATAGAAAGTGAATGCTGGAAAGAGGGGAATGACCCGGATCGTCCTGAGTCAACACTTATACACTTGATGTTGATGAGCTTGGAAACATGCTAGACTAGATCTGTGCAATGGTTTGAAATGCAATATGAGCTAAAAACTGTGCTTTGTTTGAACACATTCAGTTGGAGATATGCGGTAGCAACAAAAGATCAAACAACGAAGAAAGAAACAATCCAACATAATCCAACAACTCCTTCACTGATTCACAACTATTGTGTGGTATTTTACCATGTTTATTACTACACGGGTATGGACTGAACATGTCTAAACTATTGCTCACAACCAGTGGCAATCACCCATCCCGCCTTGAATCTCCAGCCTGCCAAGGCAGGAAGGATCGGATTCTGCTGATGATTCATCCCACTTAGTTGTAATGACCAACTTGCAGTCACACAACTGAATAGACGATCAGTTGCGACCAGCCCAAGCCAGGGTAGATTTTCACCAACCTGAGAATACACGCGAGCACTAGAAGGCGAAGCAACAACTATCTGGATACAATAGCTGTATCTAATAGCAGTCCCATCCTCGTCAACGTCGCGACATAGAACTCTTCGCCATTGCCACTGTCGTTGTGACACGCAGTTTTTCGCTGATTCTGGATCATCAATCATGTCATACTCATGGCCACGCATGGTGTTCGAGCTTTGCCATCAACTGATCAACCTATGAAAATTCTGATGCAACCTCTTATCAACCTATGAAAATTCCGATCCTCTCTTCATCCATTCCTTCCTTCATCACCCCAAACCTGACATAACCCAAACCCGTGTCTTCATCAACCCGCTTCAGTCCACAAAACCTGTCCCTCGATCCAAGCTACGGTCAGTCTCCCATGGCTGCGCCACGCCTGAGCACAGGCTGCCAAGGCGCTATTGAAGCTGATGCTCCCTGGACTCACGCGCCTCGGTGCACCGTTGAGGTGGGCGAACTGTTTCTCTGGAAATTGCCTGGCTAATTAGTGGTCAATAATCACCATTGACAGTGGTTATAACGGTTCATACATCTTCACGATGTTTGACACCGGTTAATAACAATCAATAGTGGTAAAGATCGATGAATTGCAATGGTTATAATGGCTAATCTATATAGTTTCTTTGAGTATAACCATTATAAGCATGGCAATTCAACACTGTTATCAACCATTATCAACCGTCCTTAACCCTTGATATAGTCCGATAGCCCATTATTAGCCATGATCAACAGTTATTCACCATTATGGCTAATAATCAACCATTGTTAAAACCATTAAATGACCATTTATTAAACATTATTAACTGTTCTTCTGGCAAAACCATTTATACACTTTATTCAAGTATGAACCTTTATTAGCCATGATTCTAGAGTATTAACCAATGGAATCTTTAATTAGTAACCATTACTAATCCTTATTAAGCATTATTGACCGCTATTAACCATTATCAGCCATGGCCAAAATGTTTTAAGTTTGCTCTCAAGCCTTCACATCTTAACAAGGTCACCATGGGAGCAGCCAGTGGGGTGTCCCAGTCGGGGGTGTCCCAGTTGGTTGACTTAGCTTAGTGCACTGGGCTAGGATGACTACCAGTAGCTAACTTAGTTCACTAGGGTAGGGTAACTACCAAACTAGGTCACGGGACCACAGGTCGCCTGGGTACGACATGGTTCCGTGCCTATCTATGGCATGCCATCGTGTCAACTTGACATGCAAACTTTACTCATGATTCATTTATGTGTTCCATTTGTGCCCGGTCGATCCCGGTCGTCCATATGCTCACAAGCATTTTCATCGGCACTCTCTTTGCAGCTTTGCCAGGTGTCCTAGAAACTGAGACGCCACAGGTTTTCCTGAGGATGTGCGAAAGCCATCCCCTCAGCAAGCACCTTGCAACGTACGCTAACATGGCATCTTGACACGACCCTGCACCCTCCCGAAGCAATGCCCTCAGCACCCACCTTGCAACGTACGCTAACATGGCATCTTGACACGACCCTGCACCCTCCCGAAGCAATGCCCTCAGCACCCACCTTGCAACGTACGCTAACATGGCATCTTGACACGACCCTGCACCCTCCCGAAGCAATCCCCTCAGCACGCACCTTGCAACGTACGCTAACATGGCATCTTGACACGACCCTGCACCCTCCCGAAGCAATGCCCTCAGCACCCACCTTGCAACGTACGCTAACATGGCATCTTGACACGACCCTGCACCCTCCCGAAGCAATCCCCTCAGCAAGCACCTGCACAAAAAAAAATCTGCGAAAACGCATTGTCCACTACTCGTGCGAGGTCATGCTATGCTGCGCCTGCCAATCAAACAGGAGTGAAAACGAAACGCAGGGGCACGGGCAGTAAAAGGGAGACAAAAATGTCACACGTCCATCAAACATGGCGCCTGCCATACAAAATGCACTGGCGAAAAGCACACCAAACTGTAAACATCAGCTAAAACACCAGGCGACCTATGGTCCCGCCAGCAACTACCAGCTATGCTGGTTCGTTATATGTCTAGGGTTTGCGGCTAGCTATCGCAGCCACTTGACTATGCGAACTGCGACTGGTTATATCTTGATATTACGACAGTTCAGTGGCTTATTGGCCCTACCTTGCATCACCCCGTTCCAGGGCTACACACTGAGTCAGCAGTTTCTAAAACCTGTTGAGGATCTGTTTGACTTGTATTTGTTTCATTGTCCTGTAGTTAATGATAGAGTGTGATAATCGCTTAAGCCAGCCAAGATTGAAATCTTGATCACAGGAAGCAACCTGGGGACTGTCGCTCACTGATCACCATCATCAATCCATTATTAGATCTACAGGCACTGCTCACTGGTAACTGAAACTGGTGACTGCTCACTGATCTATAGCCAGTAGCCTAGCCCCACTGGTCTATAGCCGTTCGCTTTGCCCCATCCCCGGGTAAGGCCCCACACCTCTCCACCATTTCCTTCAAGGTCTCTTGCGCCTTTTCCGCATCGCCGCACCTCATCCCACAGTGATGGATGTCGCCCCTTCCGGAAGGGTTTCACTGGGCCTGGGTGGTGATACCTGGGCTCCACCTGTCTGATTTTAATACCGAAAGTATATGCTTGTTGCTCAAGGGATAATAATAATAACCACAAATTTAACAGGGAATATGGGAGGATATATCAACCATATGATAGTTTCTCAAGCCATAGGGGACCCCAAGAATAGTTGGTTTACTACTGATCATGGTAAATAAGCTGGATGATAACTGGGGGTACCCTGTTTTGAGAAACCACCATGAAACTGAGATATGCCCTCTGGTAGTCTCTAACCTGGCAATGGAAAATCCGCTATTTGTAGCTCATTTCCAGGGTTTCCCAATGGTATTGCATTGCCATGTTACGGACTACCAAAGGGTACGTGGCTGAGAAACTTTGACATGAGCGAGAACTTGCTGGTTGACTTGTATCGATCCATTTTTCGTGATGCAACAGTTTAACAAAAGTTGGATACAGCTGCTGGCTGGTGATTGTTCAGTCGCAGGACAGAGAGAGCGGTGCTTGAGCCGATTTTCCAACTGCATTGGTGAAGTTGGTAGCCAATCTCGGTCCAATAAATCATGGGGGGTGTTGCCATGTTGCAATTATTTATATGATTGGTGGATATACTGTAAGCCATCCCAAAACTATAAGTTAATCAACCAACCATCCTTACATAAAAAATATTGGGGAACATAATTGCAAGATCTTCAAGCCACCAACTAGTAGTCGTTGACCCACTATATTGTTGCTTATGAATCTCTATGTTTCATCATTTATAACGGCTATAACCCATCTAACCCCCTATGTACACACGACAAATGGACGCACTGAGAGATCTCCGGATCGCGCCTGGCACAGGCCTTCAAGATGGAGTTGAAGGTCCTGGTTGCGGCGCAACAAGGCCCCGGGACCGGGGCGCTGGGGCAATTGGAACTTGCTGTGGAAAGGGCATAGGAAGCCTGGAGAAAAAGTGGCGGAGCTTGGCCATCAGCTTCCCCAAAACTCTGCTGGCCACGTGGTTTCTCAAGTGATTGGGGTAGCCATCATCCAATACAAAAGTAATAAAGCATGTTAACTTGATATGGCTATCATGGTAAGAAAGCAACCGTAACTTTCGGGTCCCCACTATGGCTTGAGAAACCACTGCATCCGGATTTTTCAGAAACAGTGGCATCCTCACCCCTGTTGACAATGTTTATTCTGATGTGCCCCTCAAGTCTGTCAAATGCACAAAAGGTGGAAAGACCACAAAATACACCTGTTTAAAAAAAGATCTGTCTGGATGGCATAGTATTTCACCGCCCTACACTGGTCCTTGCTTTGAGCACAACTGAAAAAAATGCTTGTGTGTGTGTTCGCCATTTCAACCAAGCATCTATGTACACAGATGTACACAGGCAAATCTATGCAGTGTGAAACCTTAGCATGCATACAGTAGACATATCACTACCGGTTGCCGGTTTAGTTCAACCAGTATGCAGTATAATTGTGAAATCTTAGATGCATCACACTACATTTGAATCCAAAACCACCAAGAAGATCATTTGGCTGTGGGTCAGTTCACCCCTGTACCCCTGGTTCCCCCATCATCAACCATTGTTTTCCTTTTTATTGTTGGTTATTATACCCATTATTGGTTGATTAATATTAACCCAGCTCGCCATTTCAGTGTCGCAGTGGCTTGTACCAAGCAAGTGACAGCAGATCGGACAGTTGCCATCTGTGTCACTGGCGAAGCACCTCAATTCTTCATGTCATGATTTGAATGAAAAAGTCATAGCATGAAAAAGAATAGGCAGAATTACTCTTCGTGTTTTTCAATTATGATTTGACTGATTCAAAAATTGATAATCAATTGAAAGACATGTCTTTTTATCACTCAAAATGGCCATGGCACATTGATGGTGCACCCCCAACGGTCGTCGCTTCATCGAAGACATGTCCGTTTGGGGCTGGTTGGGGTCTGCGCGAGATACCAATCGCCACCGTGTTCTCAACAACTAGTGGTCTGCCCACAGGGCGTGTGAGAGCTCCGTGGTCTGGGACTACCCTGCATAATGACAACATCTCCTCATGGATGCTTCACTGCCATGTGCCTAGAAGAGATTCTTGGTATACCCCCCTCCCATTTGTTGGTCATCATCTCTTCTTAAGCAGATGCTTGTGGTGATGCTTCTCGGAAGCATTGCTGAACGTGCTTTTCCAGTTTAGTCGAACATATGAGGTTGAAGGTCGGATTTACCTATACATCTATTGATTGTCCAAAACATATCAGTTCGTGACATCTATTTCTTTACCAAGTAAACCTTTCTTGTCGTTTTAAGCAGAAAGCTATTCACCCCTGCTCTCCCTGCCCCAAGGCTTCCGGACACTTCTGTGGGCACCAGCCGATGGCATTGCATCTCATCCACTAAAAACTGCGCCTGGAGTAGATCAGCGCAACAAAAACACTGGATTGGAAAGAAATGGCCGAATGCTGGCTGTAACAAAATCGATGTTTGAAACTTTCTGGATTTGAGAAACTGTCACTTCTGGTTGTACAGTAACAACATACATTGTTATTTTCGGACATGGGAGTTTCTCAAAACAGGGGACCCCCCCAAATCATCTAATATCATCCATTGATAGTAATAAACCAACCATTTTCTAGGGGTCCCTATTTTGAGAAATCACCAACTATACCAATAGAGAATGAAATTACTGTATACATATCAACTTAGCAATGAAGCAAGCATATCCACTACAACAGCACAAGCTGCAACAACATGGATGATGAGATTTAAAAAAAACTAGACACAAAACAACTGCAACAAAAGGAGCATCACTTTCACAACAGCAGGAAACACAAAAGCATCAGCAACCACAGCAACAACAGTAGACAACGTCGTTGATGACCAGGAGACTGACGACATATCACAACGATAATGGATGATAATGGCAATATGAAGATGAACAAAACAAATGGTCGTGTCTTAAAAATAGGGGACCCCCCCAACAAATTGTTGGTTTATTAATTAACATTATATAATGGTCATGAATGGATGCTTTGGGGGGGTCCCAAAGCATAGTTTGAGAATTGCCGACCATCAGTGGTTCTCAAAAAGTACGACCCGCTGAAGTCAGGATTCCTTCCAAAGAGCACTTCGAAATGATCTCAGGCAGGGATTGTTTCCAAGACCTTATTTTAGGCAATATCGAGCAATTTCCAAGACCTTATTCTAGGCGGCAATATCGAGCAACCAGTTGTTATCCGTATGGATCTCCCAGTTAAAACCTTAGCGAATCACCTATATGGTAGCGCCGTCTCGGTACAAAGTGTATCCAGTCAGAGACCTGCTCAATGATACCGTGTGTTGCTTGCGGAATGTCATGGAAAGGTAGATGGATGGAATCGATAGAGAGATATCTAGCTAGACAGGCAAATAGCTAACGAAAGCTAAAGAAGTAGATTGGATAAGTGGATCGATAGATGGAGAGGTGGGTAGATAAGTAGAAATGATAAAAGAAGATCCCAAAAGATGCGATAAGTTTCGACCCAGATAGTGATGCACCGGTAGATAGGTAGGTAAAAGGCTTGGGGTGAAAGATCGCAACAGATATGAGAAGTTTAGTTGATAGAGATACATCGCATACAAGGATAGGATGCGATAACATGAGTTCCGATTAGAAAGATTACAGAGTACGTAGATTCCATTAGATTGGTCGGATTCAGGTAGATGGATCGATAAAGAGATAAAGAGATAAAGAGATCATGATACACATGGATAGAAAGACAGGCAGATAGATAGATTGGAAGGACATATAAAGACATGATAATGATAAGAAAACAAACGTTTAGATGTGACTGATAGATCAGAGCAAATGGATCAGAATAGAAGGATAATAGTGGATTGATAATGCATCACAATAATTAATACGCAAAATACCCAGAGGGCGATGATGGAACTATTCATTCAAAAAAAGATGGATAGATGTAGATAGAGCAGAATATTATGAATAATTCTACTAGACATATAGACCGGTAGAGATCTAGAAAAGAGCGATTGCCAGACAAATAGAGTGCAAGATAGATAGGCAGCTAATGACACATGGGCCTTTCTCAAAATAGGGTACCCCCAAATCATCCCATATTTACCATTTCTAGCAACAAACCATAACAAACCAAGCATTTTTGGGAGGTTCCAGATGGCTGGAGAAACTCCCAATCCATAGATAGATAGGCCATCAGCACATTGGGCCGCAGCCTCCTACAGCGGCCTACAGGTGCATCCACAACGACCCGTGGCCTCATGCATGCAGCTTCGGCGAGCACAGGCATTGACCGCCGTGTTGTAGCTGACCACATCAGGCCTCGCAAGTTGGATGCCGTTCATCACTGATCATCACCTGCTGGGACCCTTCCAGTTATTCTCCTTTACTAACCATTTATAGGTAATTAACCAACCATAGCTTTGGGTTTCCCCATTTTAAGCAGCCCTTTCAGTAGCTGAGCGGTTTTGCTGATTGTGGTTGCAGGTGGTCTTGACTGTTGCTGGCTGTTCATGGTACTAATCAAAATTACATACCCAGTGATAACTCTGAATTACCAAGCATCATGAATGGCTCCCGCGTGTTTTTTGTTGCTGGTTTGGCTGATTTCGAAAAAACAACCATCACATTCGTTGTCAGTTCGCAGTTAATCGAGATTCACATGCTTGTCGATTACATCTTTACTAATGAATGATCAGTTCGAGCAACCATAGTTGGTCACAATAGGTTGGTCATAGTAAACAACAGACTGTCCTTCAATGACGACCAAACAATATCAAACACCTAATGAATCAACAGCTATTGATATGACCAACAGAGCCTTGGGCTTGTCTACCAAGGCCCCAAACCGCAGTTGGAAGGCAGGCTACCACCATATAACTACCCTTTGTTCATCATCGATCCAATCAACCAACGAGTGGTTCTTGTGAGCTCATACCAACTACAACTGTTGACGTGGTCAACCCTTGATGTTACCACGTGGGTTGATTGTTGATTAGAATTAGATGGAAGTGACAAACCACCATTTTCATCTTGCGGCACCAGCAGCGACGGAAGGGAAGGGGGCTCCATGGCGAATCATGGATCATGGAAGATTGATCCCTGTGTGAGCTATGAATGAATGGTGTAGCCTAAAAAGGATCGGTGTTTTGGAATCAAGATGATCATGGTGTAGCCTTTATGCTACAAGTTTGATTGGATTGTGGACCATGAATGGATCGCCCAACTTGCTCAGACCCATGATGGCACCACCACATGATTCATCCTCGGGGGATGATCTCCGATCCATTCTTGGGAATTCGAATAAACGTGACAATGAATCTCTATTGTTGGTGGATGACCATATCTGCCATGAGTTTGGTCGTGGGTTCTGTGGGTCACATTCGAAACGACGAAACGTGGTCGTTGCTGGACAAGGAAACCATTGATTTTTTTTGATCGGGAAGCTCTTGTTGCAGGCTTTGCCACGATTAGAGATACCCCCAGTTGACATATCCAGCATTCCAGGATGGGGGACGATCATGCTTTTGCTGCCGCACCATTTCGGGCAATCTGGTATCAGAGAGCATCCGTCAACCATGAACATTTTAAACCATCATATCTGATCGATGACAATGGACAACCGGCCATTTCACTGCCGATCGGTGGCTGGCTTGTGATCAACCACTATCAATCTGTATGGACCCTGCTCATGATAAAACACTACTAGCATCTATTCGCAATGTTCGTCTTTCCCATGATCCACCAGTCTTGACCATGATGAACCATTGTCTAAGCATCATAAACCAATCATGAGCATGTCATTGTTGTCGACCAACCATGGATCACCCAGCAGCCCCACCGCCCTGGACCGCTCACCTGCACCCCACTCGGCTTCCCGGACGTGACACTGCGATCGCGCATGAGCTGCAACAACGACACAGCTCGATCTGAGGCACAGCTCCAGCAGTCGATCCACAGGAGAGCCGTCGTTAAGATCCAACGGTAGAGAAACCCTGCCCTGCCAGGTTCCTGCCCTGCCAGGGCCAGGAACACAACAGTTCCTGTGAAAATTGAGCCCTGCTAGTCATGGACCCTTATTCTCAACATGTTGTTTGGACCGGACAACCGAGACTCAGGCAGCAATTGTTTTGATGGGTACGTGTTTGCCAGCAAAAACGGAAGAAAACATCAGGAAACCATCAATTTTGGTGGAATTGAGTCCATAAAGACAGCCCTGTAAGCTATGTGAAGCTGTGGCAGAGTTAGCATCCAACCTGCCCAGTTCAACCTCTGGTGTTTTTCTGTCACTCATGATCTCCTGTTAAGGGCTGGATCTTTGTCATCTGGAGTTTCTTGATGCTTAATGAATCATTATTGTGATGAATGGTGATCTTAGCATGGTCATTGATGCTTAATGACGGCCGCATGGTTTATAATCATGGTGAAAATGATGGTTAGAAATGATGCTCAAGGATGGTTGATAATGATGGTGAATAATGATGCTTGATAATGATCGGATAGAAATGATGCTCAATGATGCCGGTGATGAATGAATCCCTACCCTCTTAGAGGGCGCCTATGTAAATGTAGAATGCATATTTGCCTCATGATGCTTGGTAGTTGTTTAACCATTGTTGTTGGTTACTATCCCCTATCATTAACCACTATTAACCATGGTTGGGGGTGAACACTTTTGCCTAAATGTAGATGGTCGAGGACGGTTCATGAGCTCACGATGCTGGCTGATCATTCCCAGCTCTGTGACCTGCATCATCTTGCTTCGCCCAGCGCTGAATCACCATGGTACACTCCACCCTGGCACGGGCGATGCGGTGATGACGCTTGCAAGTGGTGAAATCAATGGCTTTTGGGGATGCTTTCTATGACGTTGACTGTAAGTTTTGAGTGGCTAGTAGTGGTTTGTAGTGGTTAATACAGTGCTTTTTAACTGTTTGATTCTGTTGATTCTGGCTGGTTGATTATGATTGATAAAAACTGGTTGATTCTGGCTGGTTTTACCTGGTTGATTACACGATTGCATGGGTTCTGATGGTCATGCGTTGTTGACCAGTTGAAGCCAATCGGGTACAATATTGCGACCGCCAGATTTCAGCCTGGGAATGCCATCAAAAAAAACAAACGTGTATGCACAAAAATCAAGTGTCGACAGCTTTTGCAATTATCTCTACGGGGTCTTAATATGATTCAATGGGTTGAACAACTGTTGAGCGCGGGGCGAGAATGCCAAGCTTCCAATTTCAAACAGTAGCGACGTGTAGGCATCATTTTTTTCTCCACTTGCTGGTTTCTCAAAATGGAGGCACCCATGGATACCCCCAATTATCATCCAATATTGATTATTTATAGTTTATAGTAGCAAATTCACCATCACTTTGGGGTTCCCTATGGCTTGAGAAGCCACGACTTGTCATGTGAGGGTCTGTACAGCTATGCAACATGGATGTAAGTGAGCAGTTAGCCAGGCATGTAAATACGTCCATTTACGTATAGAGAAGCAATCAAAATGTAGACATATAGATATCATCAGTAAATGATCATACATGTAATGTAATTATAAATATGTACAAACATAAATGTCTGTGCTACCTCACCATCTTTCTTCATATCTATAGCACATTGAACCAAAAGACCTGAATTAAACGCCTCGCAACAGCTCAGGCCCGGACAAATCCGGAGGTGTCCTGTTCAGCTGGCAGTTGGAACTGATTCTTCTGGACGACTGACCGAGCCGAACTGACCCGTGTGAAATTTGCATCAGTCCACTTAGGAACTACCCATGACCCATGGCGATTAAACAAATTGGCTTGTCCAGCTTATGAGTGGTTACTTGGGATGATCATTCCACTCAGCAAGCGGTAACCATGGCTAGCAACTACCCTTTTTGTGGATATCATTGAGAAATGGCGGAACAATCCCTCTGGCTACTAATCACTAACCGGGATGATCATTCAAGAAAGCGATGTAGAGAGAACTATTGTCATATGAGAATGTGCATACGTATATATGTGCAAACATAATCAAACATATGCCTGTACGGTACGGTATGGTGTGGTGTGGTATGATATGTATATATATATGAATATGTATTCTTGCATACATATATAAATACAATGTGTGACATACTGTATATTCATTTAATACGTGTGTGATAGATATCTGTAAATATCTATGAGTATAAATAGACATATTACATGTGGGGTTCTCAAAATATGGAAACCCCTAAAATGACTGATTACTGTAAATGACTAATATTGGATGATTTAGGGGTCCCCCTTAACTTGAGAAACATCCATGTGGTGGTTTCTCTAAATAGGAGCACCCCCAAATCATCCACTTATAACCATTTAAAAGTGGATCAACCAACCATTTTCGGGGGGTCCCACATGACTTGAGAAACACCCATATGGCTGTTTAACCATGTTTCCTTGCTACTATTAATCATGACTACCCATGATTAATCATGATTAACCATGATTAACCGATAACTGACCATTATTAACCATGGTGGACGTCCGCAAGTGCCAATCATTATCAACCATGATTAACCATTATTAACGAATACATGTATTTATATATATATACCCATTATTAACCATTATCATGAACCATGTTTATATAGACATCTTAACCAGATGTCACCCACCATTATCATGAACCATTATCATTAACAATGTTGATATAGACATCAATAACCATTATCAATAACCATTATAAATAACAATGTTTATCATAAACCATTATCAATAACCATTATTAACCATTATCAACCATTATTAACCATTATTAACCATTATTAACCACGATTAACATATTCACTTCCCAACAAACTCGTTCGCACCAACCCTTTTCACCTGTCACCCGAGGTCCTCGCACGCCAAAGCTCCAGGAGTTTCTCTTCCGCCTCGGCCGCCCCACGCGCGACGTCCTGGCGGTCACGGATGGCGATCTGTGGATGGTCACTGGTAGATGCGGTGGTTTCTTAGTAAATCTATATTAGTTCATAATGGTTTATAGTGATTTATAGTGATTTATAGTGATTTATAGTGATTTATAGTGATTTATAGTGATTTATAGTGATTTATAGTGATTTATAGTGATTTATAGTGATTTATAGTGATTTATAGTGGTGTATAGTGATTTTTAGTGGTTTATAGTGGTTTATAATGGTGCATTATGGTTAATGGTGGATTTTGTAGGGTTTTAACCATTAAGAATGGTTCATAATGGATAAGAATAGGGGAGAAAAACTAACAATACTGGTTGATAATGGTTCATCATGGTTAATATCAGCTGATTTTATAGGGCTTTCAAAAGTTTTACAGGGGTTGCAGTGGTTTTATGATGGTTAAACTTGTGGTTGATAATAGGGGATAATAGCAAATAATAAGGCTTAAACAACTGTATATCGTGATTTCTCAAGTTGTAGGGGTACCCCCAAATCATCCGCTATGAACCATCTATAGAAACAAACCAACAATCAATATCCAACAATAACTTTAGGGGTTTCCCGGTTTCCTTGAGAAACACCTATGCCCGTTTGATACAGTACTTGTGGCTGCTACTCTTCAGAGACTGCGTACAAACTTCCAGCTTGCTACATTCAGTAACAAATGTGGGATCAAAATATAAAGAAATGTAGAAGGAAAAAATCTGCCTCCTACACATATCAGGTTGCTCATAAGTGTGTACTTTCCTGAGACCGGGGAAAGTGGTAGTTTGCCGATCAAGCAAACCATTGTTTGGTCGCTGGGGAGAGCGATAAAGCACTCAGCCATATTCATGATACTTCTCTACTCAAACATTTCGTACACATTTACCTATGAATTACGAAAAGAAACTCAAAATCCCCTGCGCATGTTCACTAGAAAAATATCTGGCTGGGGGCTGAGGGGGTTACCCTGCATTTTCACTACTGGCTGTGGGTCAAAACCCTGTACCCCTGGTTCCCCTATCATTAACCTTTGTTTTCCTTATTATTGTTGGTTGTCATCCCCCATTAGTTGGTTAATCAATATTGACCCATAGCCTACCTAACCTTGTTCCCCCAACATCTCCCACTGTGGGGGGCGCCCTCCTGAAGTCGCATGGGCACTGCAAACGCAGGGCACGGCCAAGCTGGCCATGCATGGCTGGAGAATGCCTGGGAGGGGCTGGTTAGAAGCCTCGTGGTCACGATCGCTCCCCCGTATCAAAAGGCCCTTGAAAAGGCGGCCCGCACTGGATACCCCTGGCTCCCAAGCAAGAGCCACCAAGTTGATTTGGCTGTGATCAACTAGTTGTTAGCTATCTTTTTTTGTTCTTCATCCAAAGGATGATGAATGATGATGGATCATGATAATATATGGCAGTGGGTCAGTTCACCCTTAGTCCCCCTGGTTCCCCTATCATTAACCATTGTTTTCCCTATAGTTGGCTAGGTAATAATCACCATGATTGGTTGGTTAACTGCTTGACCCAGCTCGCCATATCTCACGTCCAAGGCACGGCCACCAGTGCCATGGCCACAGCCGGGCGTTTCACGGCCCGAAACTTGGACTTGGAAACGGACCGCGAAACGGCACAGCCATGGCCCATGAACCTGGTGCCCCGGTGAGGCGGAAATGGATGGGAAAATGGATGGGGTTAAGGATGGTTTTAGGTGGTTGATGGTGGTTGATATGGTGGTTCATGGTGGTCAGTGATGATTGATATGGTGGTTAATGGTGGTTAATGGTGGTTGATATGGTGGTTAAGGATTCTTGAGAATATGGTGAATGCAGGTTTATTGTGGTAAATCATGGTTCATGCTGGTTGAGAGAAAGCTCAATGATGGTCTGCCTGTTTGTTTGTAGCCACTGACGAATATGGCAACAATGGTCGCTAATCACAGTGAATAGTAGCTGGTGGGTATGATTATGACTGGTTCTTCCTGGATTTTGATGCGTGCTGATTGTCAATATCTGTGGTCAATCACAAAGGACAGTTTTACCATGGTGATGATGGATAAATACATGCAGTGATATATCCTGGTCAATGCAGTAGTTCATAATGGTGATTGAAGAACTACGGTCATCAATGGTTCTGAATAGTTTATGGACGTATAATGGTTGATGATGGTAGCTAATAGTACTTAGCATTGCGACTGTCGCAATGCTAAGTTCTGCTAATGGTTGATGATGGCTATTGATAGTAACAACGGTGGCAGTCCATCATGAACCATCATCAAATGTAACTACTATTAGCCATCACTAGTCTAACTACTAGTACAAACCATTCTCACCATGCAACCAACCGACCAACCAACCACCAATGGGCTCCCACACCCGCCTTCAGTCCATGGCAGTGGTGGCAGCTCGCATGCGTGTCACTGATTCCACGGTATTCAAGACTCAACTTGCTGCCATCTGGTAGGGACTGTAGGGATTGAATGGAGATCACATTCCGGTTGGGTGGTTGGGGCACCCTTTTCTGCTCTCCATTGGCAGCATGTTTTGGCGGTTTTGGGTGTGCACCGATTTTGCTTGACATGTGGCTGTGGCCAAGGGCCCCCCTGTACCCCTGCTGACGCCCAAATGACCCAACTATTCTTCGTTGGGATCTTACTGTAATCTATCCCTTTATGGTTGGTCAGCTTTGACCCATGCCCATATAAAGCTTTGCAGTCATGGAGCCAAAGTGCATCACACGCTCGTGTGGATGGATCAAAGCTTGCACCGCTTCAGATGAATGACACGTCAACCAAAAATGACTAATTACTCATTGTTGGTTGTGATTGTCGTTGTTGAGGATTCATGAAGCTTGATGATTGTTGGATGTTGGTTGATTGGTGCGCTTGCTGTGGGGCTTCATGCCTCCAACAACAACAACAACAACAACAAGAACAACAACAACAACAACAACAACAACAACAACAACAAGAAGAACAACAACAACAACAAGAAGAACAACAACAAGAAGAACAACAACAACAACAACAACAACAACAACAACAACAACAACAACAACAAATGCAACCGTAACCGTAACCGCAACGACCACAACAACCGCAACAGCAAATGCAACCGCAACCTCAAGCAACAATCATGGTCAGCTGAGTCAGCAGCTCCAAATCTGGGTCCGAAAGCAATGGAGGTCTACACTGAGTCTACACGGTAACCTTCACGGCATAACAGAAAAAGAGCTCCGCAGCTCCATCGGAGAGTTGGCCGTAGCTTTGAACGAAGGGGGCAAGCGCTTCACCCGTGCACGTTGGTGCATCCCCCAGGCCATGCGCCGTTCGTTGTTGGGATGTGATGAAAAAAAAATCTTCGCAGGCCTACTACCAGGGGGTCCAACTGGAAGCAAATACCCAATGATAGTGTGTGAAGCAGAATTTCAATTCATTTCATAGATGTTTTCATCACCGGAACATATCCAGAAATGGACCACCCCGCCATCCCCAAGTTGTGACTATCTACAGCTTGGAGGCACACCGTCGCCACGGATAGTCCCATGTTGGCAAAGATTCATCATTTACGTGTGTTGCTCCCTATAGTTGCTCATGATCAATCACGATTTCCCTATATCAGCCACCATTAATCATATGAATGACCATTGTTAATCATGATCAACTCAACCACCACTAGCCACTATTAATATCATTTTTTCACCGGTCGCCGCATCTTTTGCATCTTGCTGCCGCCTTTGACGGCTGCTTTTCGCCGGGGCCTTGCCACCCGCAATGGCGGCGCCGCCGCCGCCTTGATGGAGAAAACGGTTGCATGTTGCGAGGGGTCAAACATGGGGTACTGCTTGGTTCGAGCAAACTCACGCTGACATTTCCATCAATCCACCAATTCTTAATTAAGCATCAACCATATTCAATCATCATTTTACCAGCGTTGAACCGCGCTACCTCACAAATACGAGTACTAGCGCGGCTGGATAGCAAACGAGAAAAAGAAGTCACAGAATCCGAATTAACAAATGGAGTGGCACATGTGGACTGCCGTTTGAACCCTACGGTTGTTGAACTTTTTTATTTGGGCAATTGAAATTCCAACTGTGTAGTTTTGTGGGGCATTCATTGCTCCATAGCTTTGATGGTTGCTTCATTGGTTGGTAGGTAAGGCTGGAACTGAGACCTCTCCCCAGGCAAAATACGGGTCGATCTATGCAAATCACACTAGACTCACTTCAATGATCATGCCAGTTCAAAAATAGATGGTGTAGACCCAGTGGAAACGATTGATATGTATAGAACGTTATCACTGACCTACAGCCAACTTGTAGGTATTGGTACAATTTGGCCATGGGTTTATTAGACAAGATTGTAACCCAACGACAACCCACGTACAAATGGTATTTAATATAAACCCAGTGATGGTACCATAGTAACCTACCACTTGCCGGCTGGAATGGGCATGCAAACAGCTGTACGTGGTCCAAGGTTACGGTTATCTATCCATGGCAGCGAGGTGGTCGAGGCAATACTTCAGATCTCACCACTCAGCCAACCTCACAATGCCCATATCTGTGTCCATCTGAATCCTGGCAATCGAAATCACATGCTGTGCAAGCGAAGTGTGCATCTTGCACATGCGTCTGCAATCGAATTGTTGAATCGGCATATCTCACTCTGTGAGCGGAAGAAATATCAAGAAATCACATTAATTACCAAATTTAGGGAGGCAACTGTTCGTGGACTGCTGATGGCACATCCTGGATGCACACCTGACAACCGCCCCATTCTGAGCCTCCGCAACTGGGGCTGCATCATCCACGAAAATCAAATCGCGAGGGAGGCTGGTGCCAGAGCAAAACCAACAAAGATACTTGAAGGGCAGGATCTCCTACCCAGCAGTGTGCCACTGTCGAAAAAGTGCGGGGCTCAGATTGGGTGAAGCAACAAATGGCGGTTTCTCAAGCCATACGGAGCCCCAAAAATGGTTGGTTTATTCCCAAAAATGGCTAAGCAAACATGATTTGGGGGTACCCCTACTTCGAGAAACACCCATAGGGATGTCACCAGCACGCTAGTTGCTGACAATGATCAACATCGCAAGCCAAAACCAAAAGAGAAGGCCCACTGCCTCTGCAACATCGGCCAAAGGTCAAGGCCCTTTGGATGTCAAAACCCCGAACCTACCATCATCCCCATGTCCGATGAACTGCTCACGTCTTTTCACAAGCAAGTCCCGAGCAAACCAAAGTTACGGACACAACAAATACACCAATGACATGAACGATGTTTGATCTGAGATAAAAACGAGGCACTAAAGACGTGACACCTGTCTTGACAGACAGGGTACCCTCTGGTGATCTAACATAGCAATGGAACATCCAACAGTTATAGGTTGATTTCCCAAGGTTTCCCTGAAAAAAATGTGATTTTCCATTGCTATGCTAGATCACCGGAGTGCAACATAGACAATCCGGCAGTGCTGCAATGGCACGCATGCTGGCATGCGACTGCGTGCAGCTTCTGACATTCTTACGAAGCATAGTCTGACAAATGCCTAGCACCAAAACTGACCGGCACATCTCGCTGCCATGGTAAAATCATTGAGACAGATTGAGACACATAACTAAATCGTCCTAAATAGTGGCCATCTATCATCTGGAGTAATCATCTATGTTGATGGTTGTGTATATATGTATAGTAGTATGATCATGATCGTGAGTATTAGTGAGAAAAACAATCCTAATAGCATATCTCCGCGAGTGCCAGACTTCCCAACCGTGTCACAAAATCACTTGAGATTCTGTATGATCACACATATCACCACTGGAAACCACTGAAAACCGTGTAAAAACCGCACATATTTCCACTCAAAACCACTGAAACCCACCAAAAACCACTTGACTCTTGCCCTTGCCAACACATATCCTGGCTCCTTAGCTCCCTCAAAACCACGGCCTTCGTAACGTGTCAAGCCCCTGCCCTTCCCACGGCCGCAACCGTGGGCTTTGTCCTGTCCGGTCTTTCTCACGTGGACCCTGCGTGGGATGATGGCCTGGGAAGCCATGGCGAAGGTTGCAGGTGCGACCTCAGTGCAACTAACTTCAACTGACCAGTGATGTTACTGATTCATCATTAACCACTGGTAATCGATGGTTAATCATCTACCACTAACCAGTAATAAGTGACTTAATATGGTGATTGACCATCGAGAACTAATAATGTGCAGCTACTGGTTCTACGTCCAGTGATTCATCATTCATCACTAACCATGCTCAGTGGCTGGGCTTCCTTCAGCTTAGGCTTACCATAGTTACATCTCAGTTTAAAAAAACAGCTGCAGATCCCCCAGGATTTTCACTTGGAACAGTCTGCACCATCACCAAACATGGCGGGGCTCATGATGGTCACTGCTCATTGACCAAGCATGGAACCCATGGCAGGCTGAGAATCGTTGTCCAGGTGTCCTACCCATCACTCGGTGGCGCAACTAGATACCTTGCTAAAGCCTTTACTTTTGGGTGGATATATGGTGGTTTCTCAAAGTAGGGAAAACCCAAAAATGGGTCTTCTATGACTGTAGATGCTTATATAAAGTGGATGACAGCTGGGGGTACCCCTTTTTTAGGAAAACCACCATCTGGTATGTCAATCCCAAGATTCACTAAAAATCTAAGATGATAAATGTAACCCACATAACTCTCATGTTAACATCAGTGGCGGGCAGGGGCCCATCAACCAAGAAATCCCCAGCAGAACCGACCAGTGAAGCCACGAATGGTTGGAATTATATTGCTCCGGCTACGCCTGTTGAACATACCACAAGTAACCTGTAATCTTTCGGGATGTTCACCTTTTGTGGATGGTTGCTCGTCCATAGCCATATAGCTATGATACTGAATACATCCACATGTCCATGGTCTTACCCTCAAGCATCCTTAAGGGCTAGGAAAGCAGCGGGCTGGTGGTACGAATCATTAGACGATCTCATGTTGTGGATGCCCCTAGCCATTGTGACATACGATGATTCCCAAGACATCTCCTTACTTTGGGCACACGATGTTTGATTGAAGTCAATGACAGGACAACCAACATTCACCTGAGTGAGAATTCATTGATTATCCCCACCTCACCATTGACAAACCTTTATCACTACCCGAGCCCTGTCCTGCACCCGCTGCATGTCGATGATGTCTCGTACAAAGCCTAGCGAGACGTCCACGCTTGGAAGGTTCATTGGTGCCCAAGGGCAGAGGACACATCTCCATGTTACACAAACTCTGCGACTACCTCCTAAACCACACAAAATTGCCCCTATTTGAGTGAATTGACCAACAAACAGTCACAATGTTCACACATGTTCACAACATAACTGGCCATGATGTTGACAATGACCGCTCTTTTGTGATATTGACTAATTGAGCGCATAGCCTCCAAGGGGACAGGTCATGCTCCAAAATATGTCCAAGATCAAGTGCGGATGTGTGCCCCAGCAAAAAATCGTTTCGAACCGTTTCGATGTCACTGGCTGTCACTAACATTAAGGGGTTATGATAGTGATGATGTTGGTGGTGGTTGGTGATGATGATGATGATGATGATGATGATGATGATGATGATGATGACGATGATGATGACGATGATGATGATGATGATGATGATGATGATGATGATGATGATGATGATGATGATGATGATGATGGTGATGGTGATGGTGATGGTGATGGTGATGGTGATGGTGATGGTGTTCATGATGAACAAGTGATTGTCAAAACGAAATAAATAGAAGTGCCTTTAATATACCAAGGAGAAAGTAAAAAACATACCAGTGTGTCTCATAACATATCACAATATTTGTAGATACACGTTACATGAGGATATGATCTATTGTTCATACAAGTGGTTTCTCAAAATTGGGGGCCCCCCAAATCATCCAAGTTCAATCACTGTCCACAATACACAATTCATTTTGGCGGTTCCCAATCTTAAGAACCCCTCATTAGTGCGGTGATCAGTGAGAATGTCTTTATCCTGAAACAACCCCATCTTCACGAATCGAGGCTCTTTCAGGCCGTCGGCAAGCGTTGCGTAAACTCAGTTTGTCAACTGTGCTAACAATCTGGCAATCTGGAAATGTAAAATCAAACATTTGTAGTGACTTACCATGGTATATTTGTAGTGGTTTGAGTATAGGCATGGTGATTTTATCATGGTTTACTCAGGTTTACCTATAAGATGTCATGGGGATCAACAGCTCCCAGGGTAGTTTGCCAAAGGGTAGATTCTAACCAGAAAGGACCTCTTGATCAACCTGTACTTCTTTGGCTCACATCCCAAACAAAACGAAGAAAACTGCTAAGCTTTCGGGATGTTCAGCGGGCAATGTGTTGCATGGCTGGTTCTGATCCATAGCCATATTCTCATCATCCTCAATGGCAAATATTGCTAACAATTCCTGCCGCCATTACAATCACCAACCATGACATAAATCATGACTTACTAGCCACCTGCAAGCATTGGTTGACCATGACATTCCCATTGCTGCCCCCAGCCACCTTTACTAGCCATTACTAGCCATCAACCATGCTGGCGCCCGCCCAGCCATGGTATCTCGCCTACGTGGAGGATCGAGATGGGCAAAAGCATCGCAAAGGGCTTCCCACACGACGCCAACGCGCGAAGGACGCGCTCCTGGAGACCGCTGCCACGGTGGCAGTCCATCGAGGGCCATGGTATGCCATGGTGGTAGCACCATCCGAGGTTTAATAGGGGAACCACTGTTGTGACGACCGGGGGCGAACTGGGTCACAAACTCAGTTGGTTTATGTCCTGAACAAGTGAGCCAGCCTAAATACCATGGCGGACTACGGCTGAGAGTTGTTAATTGATTCACAAAGTCACTCGTTCGGTGTTGGAAAAATCAGTGGCAATGGCATAGCCACGAAAGTTGGATGCCCTTCATAAGTTGGGAAGTCCTGAGAGTACAGCGAATGCTGTCAGTACACACCAGATGCCATGCCATCAACTGCAGCATCATCTGTGAATCTTAAAGTAATCCAAGCCAAACACAGCAAACACTTTGGTATTGTGACTCCATTATCATCGTCGAACGTGGCAGAATTTTCTTGCCCCAACCCCTCTGTTTATTTGCGCGATCTTCTGCCGCAAAATCCCAGAGCTATGGCCATATGCTGTATACGCCGAGGCAGCTGCCACGTCCCCTGGCTGATCAGCTGGTGTGTTCCACAACCCTGCGGGAACTGTGGCATTGCAAAACCACTCTTGGCACTGGACTCTGGCAATATTGCGAGCTGGATCAATATTTACCAACAAGACTGGGGGATGATAACCAACCATTTTATAGGGACAACAATGATTAATGAATGGGAACCAGGGGAACCGGGTGAACTGACCCACTGCCATATTAACTAGCCAACAAATGGCTAGGTGAACATCCCAAGAGCTCCACCAGTTTGGTCATCTACGGGATGCTCACCAGGGGTCAACGCTGCCACAGCCATGTGTCAACAGGAAAGAACAGCCCATAGATTCCTGGTCTTCGATTATTGTGACTGTGATTAGTGATTAACCCTTGTTGGTCAGTGTCATCATCAATCGGTGGAAACTATGATGATCCTCGGCTCTCATCCAGTATGAGACATTGACAGTTGTGTCCCCATGGTGGTTCTGTCCAACTATTGTCTGTGGTTTTATCCAAAGTCCAAAGATGTCCAAAGTACAGCTGGAAAATCAAAAAACGATAGCTCCAACATAGCGGGTACAATATTATTACCCACCATGGGTACATCCACCAAGCTAGTTGTAGTGTCTAAGCCGGAAAAAGTGGCTCCGAAAATCAGTCATCTCCACCAACCTGGCGTCTCACCTTCATCTCCGGTGCAGTGTAGGGCGGGTTGTCCCAAATCAAATCGACTCCTTGGACCACTCGCCGAGGCTCAGTTGGAGAGGATTCCAACAGGGCTCAACTCCCTGTCCTATCACCAAGCTGGCTGCAGCATGGTCATAGCTGGGTTTGGATTACAGCATGTTATAGCTGGGGTGTTTTTGCTGGGTTACAGCATGGTGGGAAGTGTACAGTAGTTGAGTTGAAAAGTTGTTCGGGCCCATCGTAACTACACAGATGTGACAATTACAATGTGTTGATTGCACTTCACATTTTTAATAAATAGGAAATGTAAAAAAAATGATATGAAATGTTGGACCTCCGATTTTTGTCATAAAGCTTTGATTACACAAATGTTGGCCACTCCTTCACCCCCCTGGTGCAAATAATTGAATTATTCAATTATTCGTGACTTTTGGAAATCCTGTCCCTGCCAATTACTTGCTGTACTTGATGAATGCCCCTATCGTCACCACTGTATCTCTAGAACGTCACAGGATTTCTAGAGAACACTCCGATGGTGACATTTGTCCACAAGCATTCTCGACAAATCATGGAATTTGGGTGTACAAGTGAATGTACCAGCCTGCAATGAATAGAAACTACAATGCCTTGGCTATCAGTCTTCAGGAATCATGAGCAGGTGTCTCACACTTCTGCCGCCAAGCATTCGAAATAGTCCATCCAGGTTCTAATCATTACATAGTGGCAGTCTTAATTTTCACAGCAATCAAAGACACATCGTGCAACTTGGGCTGTTCCATAATTGTCCGTAACAATGCAATCAACTCAACTTGGACGAATCATTGCCATGACTACATTGCCCCTGCTTGTTGATTGGCAGTTCAAGTTCCAGTCATTCATGAATCATCAGTATCATCAACCATGAGAAAGCATCGACCATCACCGAACATCGCACTGTCCGTTACGTTATTTGGTGGTTTCTCAAAATAGGGAACTCCCACAAATGCTGGGTTTGTTACTAAAAATGATTAATAGTCTGGATGATAAGTAAGGGTACCGCAAGCCATTAACAAACCACCATATAGACTTGTTTAGCCATCATTGTTACTTTTTATCCTCCATTATTAATCATTTTATTTTTTAAACCATGATTAACAATTACTACTGGTTATAACCCGCAAACACCTTTAAAACCCTCTTATTGTTAGTTATAATTCCTAAAAAACACCTTAAAAACGTTTAAAAAACCCTATCTGAAAAAAAAACATCAAAATTGTTTGACCATGAAACCACTATTGTAAGCCATTATCCCCTATTATCAATCACTAGTCTAACCAGTAGCAACCAATTAATAAACCATATATAAAGCCATTTTTAAATCACGTATAACCATGTATATTCCCTATTATTCAACCACTATCAACCACTATCAAGCACTATTGACCACATTTAACCATTGCTGGATGATAACTGGGAGGTACCATCACTGCAGAATCATCGTCACCAAGCGGCTGCTCAAGAAATCTTTGTCCTGAACACCTTGGCCGCCACCGTCACGGTGGCACAGCTGCCAGGCTGGCGTGGCGTCTGGGAGATCGCCAGATAGGGTGATTGATGGCTATTGAGTGGATATGTCTTGGATATTTCTTGGACATTGCTCATGATATCTCATGATTATGATGGTTAAAATTTTTAATATTGGTGATAATTGAGGTTCAAGATGGTTGATGAGCTGGCTAATGGGGGAAAAGAACCAACAAAAATGTGATGCTGAAATGTAGTTCTAGCTGTTCATAAGCCAGAAATATTTCTGGGGATCACCAGCGATGATGAAACCAGTGCTTTATCAAGATGGATCTCAAATATCAAATCATCAATAGCTGGTAACTAACGAGAACGAGGATGCAAGAACAGGACCCGTCTCAAGATGACTGAGCGCCGGAAAATCCGAATCATTCACGGCTGGAAGCCGCCTGAGAAAATCGACATGGCTTGACATGGCCGGTTTCTCCCTAAAATCAATTTGAGGGTTCCTTGAAACAGGGGTACCCCAAATCATCCAATAGGAATCATTTATAGCAATAAACCAACCACTTTTAAGGGTCCCTCATTTTGAGAAGCCACCATATCCACCAGGGTGAATCCGCACTAAGAACCATTGCAGGTTACCGTAGACTCACGCCTCAGCTACTCAAGTTCAACCAAAGATAGTAGCCAACACCCAGGTATCTGACATAGCTGTTGTGCAGGTTTCCTGGAGAGCGTCCTGCTAAAACGAATCATCGCTTACGAGACCGCTGGATGAAGTTCGTAAGTCCAAAGACTGCATTTTAGCTGAGAATGTTCCTGACTTTTTTACAGAAGATAATGACTGGATGAACGACTGCGATATTTCTTCTAAGACCGCGTATTACCAGCGCGGCTTGAGGTTTATCATTGTCATCAGCCTATACGGTATACCATTGCTGAAGAGCAACTCCCAGCTGCAGTCGATGCTTGAAGTTCGACCCATTTTTTCGGGTGCAGCCAATTGCTGTCTGATCAGCAATTCACATTTTAAACCGCCAGATCATTAAGTACCAATTAATCACTATCAACCATCATGAATCATCATGTGTTGTTGTCATCGCGGAGATTTCTCCATGGCCGTGTGCAACACCAGATTTCGTCGCACGGACTTGAGACCACGGACGTTGGAAGAAATCCTCTTGTCGGTGGATGACATTCAGAAAGCCCAGCGAACCTCACTGCGTGGCACCAACCAGATCTACCTCACACCGAAGTTGCCCAGCTGCAAATGCACCAAGAAACCGAAGACACAAACTACAAAGGAAAGAAACCTACGAAAAAAAAACAGGTGCTGATTTACCAAATATGACCTATCAGTTGTACAATGGCACCCTTGCTGTGCCCCCATCAATCACCAACAAAGATGATTTGGCTGTGGGTCAAAACCCCGTACCCCTGGTTCCCCATCATTCACCATTGTTTTCCCTTTTATTAGTAGGTCATTGTCCCCCATTATTGTTGGTTAATATTGACCCACGGCCATTTAAACAACCCTAGCTGCCCTAGCTTCATCATATTTTCGTGTCATGCGGTGACTCGTTTTGGCTCTCTTTGTGGTGACCATTCCGACACAGGTCGTGGCGAGCCGTGGCAGATCTCCAACCCGGTTGTCCCATTTGCAGGGCCACGGCGGCCATGCGACACGCTTCTTCGTGTTTTTGTTCTTGTTGGTGTAATCTTGTCATTCCACTATTGTGCCGGTTCCTGGTGCTGTTGCTATATTGCGGCTGTTGCTGTTGCTGCTATCGGTGTCGTTCTCATCTCTTTGTTGCGTTTGAAGCTGCTGACGCTATTACTTTTGAGACTTGTTGTTTTCCAAGTGTTGCTGATGGTTTGATTCCATGGTCTTCCTGACAATAGCAATCATCTATAGTAGTCATTTCCGCGTACTGGGATGTAGTAGCTTTTACTAATTGTTGCAAGTCACGGTGGTATGGATTGTTGCACCGGTCCTATTCCTTTCTGACGCATGCTTACACGATGCCACCAATCCATACAGCCCTCAACAGCTCCAGCAATTCAGCTGGGGAACGAAGATGATCTGCGCAAACTCCATCGTAGTAGAAAGGCATCCAAACCTCAGTGTTGAACTCCTTCCGGGTGGGAATGCAACTGAAATTGAAACCGTCATCGCAACAGTGACATTTTTCGATCCGCAATCACAAACCACCTAAGGGAAAACAATAGCTGTTGAAACTTGCGGTTGGCTCATGATGACCTGGGTCTTCCATGTTGATATCATCCGCATCCCCGTTTGGGCCTGGCCCATGTCATTACAGCGTATCATCTCCAGGTCCGTACCGTGTCGACTGGCTGCCCCTCTGCAGCCATGTGGTCTAGCGGCCAACCTTGGTTCGTGACCAATTTTTATAATGGTGAGGGATTAAGAATACTAGTGTTCAATGGTCTATGGTCAATGCTGTCAACTTGACTACCATTTGGTTGGGCCACTCCTGGTAGCTCCAAGTCGCTCCCGCGTTATTATTAAGGGGCGTCTAAAGATACCCCCAGCTCCAAATCGGTCCCTCCTGACCACCAGCCTCTTGATGGTCACTGCTTGATCCTGGTTCAATGACGATACAGTAAACCCTGTGGAGCAGCTGTCGAAGTCAATTCTTGGTCATGGAAGTACTGGAAACAATAGGGAGACGCCATCACCTATGGCGGATGAGTGTTATTGCTCTTGCTTGTTGTCTTTATAGTTAGGTGAAAGTCGTCATCTCCAAAACATCATCCGTTGAGTGCCACAGAGGCCGATTTACTTTTCACCTCTGGTTCTGAGCAAAAAATAGCAGTTGATGAGTTAGATCTGCTTTTCATTCGGTCTTGCTGAAGAAATTGCAGTGGAACCATGTGCCAGGAAACCTTTTAGAACACAATTCGCCCATTTGATCTCTAGACTCTAACCCACCTGCTCGCGGATCACCGATCCTCTGATCCTTTCAGCCATGCACTTGGGCCACCCATAACTGCTAGCTACAGGCCACGCTGCCCCGGTCCCAGTGGCTGTTTTCTTCTTGTAAGCAGCAAAGTACCTGGACTCGAGGGTGGGCACAGCTAAACCGCGTTGGATCACTGAACTGCTGTTAGTTCGAAACTGGTGGGTAGTCTTGGCAGCCAAGTGGCTTGCTAAGGATGAATTCTGTGCGTACCAAAAAACTACACCAGAAAGCATGCTACTGGGGACCACCTCTTCACTAAGGACTCCCTGTTGCAGGTATATGGGATGGATAGTGATTATTGGAGGCAAGGTTTTTCGATCATATCAGTGGGTAGTGCCACAATCCAGGAAGGGCGTCGTCATTTTGCACTAGTATATCATTTTGCACTATCAACGAGCATGAGCCATTATTACCTATGATTCTTAACTATATATACTATATCATCGAGTGTGATTCATCAACAATATTACACATGTATTTACTGAGCAAATACCTATACATATATGCAAAATACATGCACATATACCGATAGACCATATGACTAAATACATGTACACATGTAAAATCATATCCATAGACACCTATAAATATGTGGGTTCATATGGTTCTCTGTCATTCTGTATGACCAGTACCCGAATTTTCATTTCCATCTGATCTGGCGCACCCAGCCACCGCTTTCCAGGCGTCCAGCGTGGTTTGCCATTCATCGTTGGCGACCCTGGCCGCCAGCAGTTCACGGCCGCTGTTAGTTTTCTGTGGTAATGAACGCTTGTACCATCGATCAACTTTGTTTGTTTGCTGTTTTCTCCCTCTTTGGTGCTTTGGTCCGAGTGTGACTCAGCAACACGCACCGTCGGATCAATCAACCATTAGTCATGAGCATGTTAAACCATGTTAACGATCACCATTGGTATGATGTTACACATGGCATTCGTATAGGAAAATGCTTGCATGTTACTGCTATCAATCGCCATTAGTCATTCCTACAATGATGGCTAATGCTTGCCAATGGTAGGAACGGTTGATGACCTTGGTTGACCACTATTCACATTAAGGGTTGGTACTGTAAATATTCCATTTTGGGGCCATTGAACATCACCAAACTGGATGACTGGTGGAGCTTATTCCCATAATGATCATAATGGTTTGATGGTCTCCAATTGGGACATTTAAGGACCCCTGTAACGATGGTTGAACATCAACCAATTTGGAACTCCTGTAACGCTCTGCACGGTGTGCAGCCGAAGTTGGTGCCAGGACATCAGGCTACCGATCGTCGCTGATTCAGCAGGTTGGGACCTCCTGTGAGACCAAGTTGCCATTTCCAGTGGCTGATTCATGGAATGTATAGTGGTTAATAGTCATGGTTATATAATGATGGTTAGATTATGAGTAATGACCAATCTGCAATTTCCAATCCATGAATTCTTCCTCTGGTGTTCGTTGGTAGAAACAACAGAAAGTATCAAAAGAAACATGGTATACACGCGTATGGCGAACAGTGTTATCAGTCAAGAGCCTATCTTAAACCACAAAACTTTAATTTGGCTATGGGTCAAATCCTGTACGCCTGGTGTGCCCTCATTAACCCTTGTTTTCATATTATTGTTGGATGTTTGATGGTCATAGTGAAAACCAGTCGTATTGGCTATTAGCCATTAACCATTGTTAAGCATCATTAACCACTACCACATGAATCCATATGACCGCCCAATTGATGACTGCCGACGAGTCACCCAACATTCATCGGGGATAACCCCTATGAGTGCTGATTCAGCATAGTGATTCAGCATATCAGAGGTTAACCAAGACGAATGTTTCGTGATTAAGATTAATCACAGTAGGTGTTGAATGATGATGAGTAAGTTTTACCAACAGAGCGATAAGCATAATTGTTAAGCATATGAGGGGTGGACCACTGCCAAGGGTCCTAGCCGGTAATCATAGGGGTTTCTGACAAATATTTGCCACTAATAGGGGTTTACTAGCAGGTGTTGAGGATATCAGCCGTTCTTGCTTTTGACGATAATCCCACAATGATTGGCAAGTATGCCACTATCGCCGAACTGACATCACATATGTATTTACATAGATAGATTGATTGACAGATTGATTGACAGATTGATTGACAGATCGACTTGACCTCGATAACAAACTGATACAACTGTTCCGTTGAACCTTGTGCCGCAAGCAAGGGCGCGCCCAGGAACACATAGCAAATGTGGGCAGGGGGGGGCCCTGGAAACTCGAAATCACCATTTTCTATAGGTAAACAGCTGTGATTTCCATGGTGCATTTTCCAACCACGCAGGGCAACGTTTACTATTTCGTGTATGTTGATTTTACGAAACCAGTAATCATTGAGCATTTACTTCAATGAACGGTAAAATGAATCAACCGTTAAGCCTTAACCATTGATTCACGTTCTCGCACACTAGTCACCGTTCACCATTGATCAACATGAATCAGCCACCGTTAAGCCCACAGATTCACCTTCATGTTCGCACTCGGTCTAGGGGTCTAAGCTGCAGCTGCCCACCTGCAGCTGAGGAAATCTGACTTCGTAGCTGTGGGGGGTCCTCTTCGCAAGCCTCCGGGGCCCGTTTCTGGGCACAAAAATCTTGGGTGAACTACTTGGATGATCTTGGATGATCTTGGATGATCATTTCAGGTAAGTGGTGGATGTAATAGGCTTCGTTCAGTCACCTTACAGGGTACAACTAACCACGGCTATCTAGTTGGTAAGTGGTGAGTTACAATACTCTTAAAAAAGTTATAAGCCATTTGATGAATTGTACAACCCACTTGTGAGGGGTCCTAAGCATATTTTATGAACCATCGACCAGCCGTGGAAACAAGTCCTTCCACCTGCCACGGCCAACTCAGAGCTGGGACAAGTTCACCGCGCTGCGACCACAACCGGAGTTGCCAGGTAGCTTGAACCCCTTGCGGTGCGATCACAACGCCTGAAGTGACCATTAACCATTATAGAATATGTCTATAATCATTCATGACTAAAGTAACCATTAACCAATATTTAACGATTCATCATTGAATATGCCTACAGAATGGAATTAACATGAATCAACCATGCACCATTAAATTCGTCAACCTCTTGAATGGTGAGTTTGATGGAAACGGAATTCACTATGACTTTGACTATCGGAATTCACACAAGCAGCCAGGTATATTGGCTCCATTTACCAAATAATATTGGTCTTTTTCAATGCTCCCCTGCGATAGGTTTCCTGAACCTGACGTGGTCCAGCAGTTCAATGCTGGTTGGCGAACGTAGATGTTCGCAATCTGTGCTTTGAATCAAGCAGTGCTGGTGTCCATATTTGCACTGCTCAAAGCCATTGACTCCACCCCTGTGTTTTCACTTCCATGGTTGTTGGATGCCCATCGACTCTAGGCACCGCATGAAACAGGTGACTGGTTGGTTCACCCAGAAAGTACGAATCAACAGCGAATCCCTGCGACTCCAAGCAATGACAACCAACAATGAAGCTCCACCACCGGGGTAACAAATTGGTCAGATCTTCCTAGAAACCTGATTCTCTAGTGGGGGTTCAATACATAGGGAGCTGCAAGGGAACTCTTCGGAGACGTTACCCAGGGCATGAATTTGACCCACCAGCTCTTGGTCACAATGGATCAATAGCTTCAGATTAATTATGTCACTTCACTTTGACCGCGGACTTTTCTTCAGGGTTGCGCACACGATCCTGCAGCGTTTTCTTACGCCAACTTTCTGCCCAGTGTTATTCACTGGGCAGCTTCTGTACTCGCCCCTTTGTTTCACAAAGGAGCGTTTCTGGCCATGGAACAACCACCCACTAAGTCGTCTGGAGGTGTACAGGGGATGGTGGAGGGTCCAACTTAGATGTTAGAGCCCAGACTTAGCGGTAGTCGTTCCATGACAACTCATGAACACGTTCAATCCGTCGTCACTTCACTTTGACCGCGGACTTTTCTTCAGGGTTGCGCACACGATCCTGCAGCGTTTTCTTACGCCAACTTTCTGCCCAGTGTTATTCACTGGGCAGCTTCTGTACTCGCCCCTTTGTTTCACAAAGGAGCGTTTCTGGCCATGGAACAACCACCCCACTTTAGCCATGGTCAGTTACGATACTTTGTGTTTCTCACTATCATACCTGTTTACCATACAGGTATGCCATATGAAGAGAGTGAGAGATACAAACTTAACACCGCGTGTTTTGGCCCCTGGCTGTCCTCACCAAGGGTCTTGCCATCGAAGCTCTCCTCTCTTCCTCTTCTTCACAGGCTTCTCCGTCCTGGAGGCGCTCAGCGCTGTCTTCTTGGCTTCCTTTGACGTCCTGTGAAGTTTCAGTTCTTCATCCAATCGTCCCGCCTCTGCCATTAGATCCTTCACTGCGATGAATGGCAGCTCCTCAAAGTCTACCTTCAGCCTCCGTCCCTTGTCGAAGGCTTCGAAGCGGTTGTTGGTCAGGTCGTCGGCTTCTGAGTTTTGGGCTCTAGGAACCCAACCCAATTCCAAGTCCACATCTAGCTTGTCCAGCCAACAAGCCACTTCCATCACCAAGATGGAGAGCGGGTATTTGCTTGTAGAAAACTTCCTCAGCACGTGCGAGTTCCCCGCGTTGTCTGTCATCCCTGTGATGACCACAGACTTTCTTCCCTGGCTCCACTTGGCATCCTTGCCGAAAACCATCAAAGCGATGAGCACTCCCATCAGCTCGAGGCTCGCAATGGACCTGTAGGGATCCCCTCGCAGGTACGTCCATGAAGCGTTGCGCCGATTCAGGCGTACTGAAAACCATCGGCACTTTGCGGTATCAGTGCCATGGAAGGTTTCCCATCCTCCGATGACGATGTCGTCTTGGGCAGCCTTCGCATCCACTCGGAAGGCTTCCACCATCTCATCCTGAGGTCTCTTGGCCCTCCTGGTAGGGTTCCTCTCCAGCTCTGCTCTCACATACTTGAGCAGAATCACCACAGCGTCGGGCAGTTTGGCGTAGGTCCCCGGCGCCAGGTTTGCCGACCAGGAGAAGATGGGAGCCAGAAATGGCCTCACGTGCTTCAGAGCACCTGCCACGAAGGATAGCCTCCCCAAGGCGGATTTCAGCTCTCTTCCCACGATGCCGCCTTCCTTCAGCTTGGAATCTATCCAAGCCATCACCCATGACTGTTTCCTCTCGCTGATCCCTATCTGGTACTTGTAGACATCGAGGTGGTATCCTATCCATTGGTTCACTGTACCACCGATGACCTTCTTCCAGCTGACTGGCACCTCGTTCAACTCCAGGCAGTACATCCAGAACAAGATCTTCATCCAGAAGCAGGGCCCAGTAGCCGATAGCCAGCCGTCGTCTGCATACAGCAGATGAAGCAGTGCCAACGAGGGACCGGCCAATCTATGGTTGAGCCTGATGACGCTGGCTGCGCACCTTCCCCACCAGTATGCAGCACTTGCTATCCCAAAGGTCCCTCGGGTGTGAAGCATCACCTCGTCCTCAGGAGCCTTTGGCAGGCGAAATGCTTGCAGGCCCCAGTCTCTGCGGTCCGCTGGGATCAGCTTGTGAGCTCGGGAGATGTCATACATCATGGAGAAGCGGATGCCCCCTCCGTCTTCCATGACCTCTTCCTCCAGCTCTGCCATGACCGTGGAGGCGTCGTCAATGAGAGGGAATCGGAGGCGATCTCTGACTCTGATCCTCCTGTTGACGTCGACACTGTAGGTCCCGTCGTGGATCACCCTCACCCGGTCGGACCCTAACTCTTTGGGTACCGCGCCCAGTGCGGCTATAGCCAGCCGATCCCCGTACTCCTTCTGAGCTTCGACCAAGTGAACCTTCTTGATGGTCCCCAGCTCCACTTCTTCGAGCACCTGTCGTGCTATGTCTTGGGCGCTCTCCTCCGCAGACAAGTAGTTGTCTGCCAGAATCTCCTGGATGTCTTCCTCCGTAGCCTCCACCTTCCACTTCAGCGTCTCTTCAAAGACGGAGGGTGTTCTGGGCAGCTCCACGTCAACTCCCAACCTGACTCCAGATCTCACCATCTCTTCAAGATATCCGAAGTCCTCATCTTCCACAGCTTCCAACATAGCATGAAGCCTTCTGAAATTGATTTCGCACTGCAAGTCATTTCTTCTTCTTCTCGGATCTCTCCCCGAGCTGGCCAGGTACTCGTCCACCCTAACTCTTGCGGACTCCATGTGCTCCCCAAACGGCGAACCTTCACACTTGCCAGCCGCCATCTTCCACCACAAAGACTTCGCTTCATCTCCACTGCTCCTGATCCATTCCAGGAACAGCTCTCTCACCTTCGCCCCCAACAAACCAGCTTTGCCGGTGGGATGCCTGCGCCTCTTGGGTGGCCATCGTCCCGGCGAGCATAGGCCTCCACCATCATGAACTCCTCTTTTGAGCCCTTGTAGGACACCTCCATTGGTGGACCCCATCCAGGCCTCTTGCGCGGTTGAGCCCCCTCTCCATCCTTGAAAGTGGTGGTCTCAGCCTCCTGGTTGGAGGTCTCAGCCTCCTGGTTGGAGGTCTCAGCCTCCTGGTTGGCGCCATCTGCTGAGACCCCCTCTTTAGCGGCAGAGGGCAGTGCTTCGGCCAACAATGCGTTAGCCAGGGCGCTATGCATTGAAGGTGGATAGCAAGAGGTTCCGGTGGTGCGGAACGATTTGTCTTGTTTACCTCGTGCCAGGCTAGTGGTTGTCTGGCAGGAGCATGTTTGCTGCAAAGGACCGGTGTAGTAGCCCTCGCTGTCAAAGGTTGGCCATCCTTGTGGCCCCCATTCTCTTAAGGACCGCAGGTTTGTGATGACTCTGGTAGGCTTGCGGTAAGGTGCCCCCCAGCAGCATTGGTTGAACCAGCTCCAACGGGTTCGCGCCTTCGAGCTGTTCACGAAGCTCGGTCAATTGCCAAATGCTGGCTGGGTGGAGGACTGCTTGATCCTCCTCGCGCACAACGGTGCCCAGATCCTCCGGGCGCTCGGCAAACAGCTTCACCAGGAGGTTGTGTTGCGAAACAGGATGGGCCTGAAGGATCTTCAGTACCTCAATGCTGAACTCCACCAAGATGTTGCCCAGGTGGATGTCATGCTTGCGGCGATTGGAGGCCCAAGGAAACCCCCAGGGGTGAGACCGGGCCCTGACCATAGGTGGGCCTCGGAAGTTGGCTCCTCGCACTCGACTCCACGTGCTACAGGGGGGAGTCACCAGGACGGCGTCATACCTGCCGCTCCGCAACTCAGCGAGGTAGCTCTCTCGAACTTCCTTCTTGGAAAGATCGTGGCTGACATCCACTGCGATGTCAACTGACACCACTTCAATGGTGATACCCAGTGAGGCTGCTTTCTCTTGGAGAACGGCGGCCACGGAGGTGGCGCGGTGCTGCCCACTGAACAGGTATAGAATTCGCATGCAGGAGGTGCTCCCATTCTTTGGTGATGGGCCTGGAGCTGGGCCCTGTGGGGGCGCTAGTCAAGAGGTACCCCCCTTGTCACCGTCTCCGGCGGTGTCCTTGGGGCTGGACTTGCATGCATGGTATGGGTGATTGCCGAAGCAAATCATGCACACGTGGAGGCGTCCGCAGTCATAGCGGCATCGATCAGTGGGCGAGTTCCACTTCCAGCATATCTGGCGTCCATCCGGGGTGGTGTCGTGCAGCTCCTTCTGGTTTGGACGTCTTCGAGACTTGCCTCCTCCTTTGCGTCCCTTCTGCTTACCCTTCTTCCAGTTGTTGCGAGTCCAGGGCGGCGGATGCTCTGGACTGGAGGGGCGTTTGGAGCTCTGGGGTCTGGCTGCACTTCCAGCCGATGCATTGGCCACCCCATTGTACACATTCGGAGTGATGAAGTATCGCTCCTTGATGACCGTGTCGGTCATGGCCTGCTTCAGGCCTCATGCAGCTCAGCGCCGGCATTGCAGAGCTTCACAATCTCTCGCCTGATTTGGTAGTCGTAGCTCAGCACCAAGCCAAACTCTGGGCTTGCCACCACTTCCCCGTCCTTGTTGCGTGCCTTCAGGCCAAGGACGTGTTCCCCCAGAAGCAAGTCCATATACTTCAGGAAGTGTTGCGGAGTGAGGCCTCGCAGCATGACCTTCTGGGGGTACTTGATCTGGGCTAGGAGGTAGCTGTGGGAAACCACGGCCAATCGCCTTCTCAGCTCTCCTGGGCCCTTTGGCGGTGGACACTCTCCATAGCCCTTCTTGATTTTAATGGCCCCGGTGCCCTTCTCAATCGTGGCAACAAGAACATCACTTTCCGCGTCCTCCCGCGACACAAATTGAGAGAGGCTCAGGTTCTTCATCTCGCCCGTCTCGATCTGGTCGAAGACGAGCTCCAGGGTGCCTGACGACGGCATGATGCGGTCTTCCAGCTTATAGCCATGGTTCGTTTCGAACCGCACCACCATCTCCTGGATCTCAACCTTGTTGAGTGCTCTTGGAACCTGGGCCAAACTGGCCTCGGCTTCGGCTTTGTGTCGCACTTCCACGCGTGTCTTGCTGGATTCCCATGCATCTACAATGGATGCCACCTCCACCACGTCAGCCGCTGCCAACCTCAAGGTGTTGGTGCAGAAGGTGCGAATGCCAGCCCTGTCGTCAGCCCAAG
>VSDK01028905.1:68355-95498 GCA_009767595.1 Symbiodinium kawagutii
GCTCTTCCCCACGCATCGGACTGCTTCTTGGCCTCTGAGTCATCCTCCGAGACCTCGACATCATCATCATCCGAAAGCATTGCCACTGGCGCTGGTCGAAGCTCTGGGTCCTCCTCGAACTCCACATCGCCAGCTATTTGCCATTTCGGCACCACTGGAGGATCAAAATCTTGATCAGGCCGGAGGAAGTAGCTGAGGGCTCTACGCTGCTCTTCAATCAGCTGCTCCGGCATCCCCTGCATCTTCGATTCCACCAGGCCCAGCACCATCTCCTCGTCGACAGGATCACTGCGAGCCACATTCGCCCTGAGGAACTCCGCAATGGTCTTCTGGGCACGAAGAACGTTGATACGAGCTGTTCGCTCATATCCTTCATCCGCTGATGGCACCCATCGCCCCATTTGTTTGCGGATGTCATCGGGCACCCTCGCAGCTTGCGCCCATGTCCTCATGGTTGCTCTCTCGCTGCGCTCTGTCCACAATGTGCCGATTCCCTGGCACAGCAGCGTATGCTTGGTCTCAGCCTCGTAGTACCACAGGCCGCTCATCAAAGCTTGCGACATGGCCAAGGCGTTGGCGTACCCGGCCATTCTCCTCGCAAAGCCGTCTCGGCCTTTGTTGGGCATCGGCAGCATGAAGTCCCTCGTCTGCATGCCAGCATGCGTTCCCAACGTCTTCCAGATGTTGTAGCCCTTTGCTAGCCACCCAGGTTCCGCCAGCCAAGCTTCCCGGCACACATAGAACGGGATGATGTTAACTCGCTTCCCAGGCCCTGTTGTCTTGGAGCGATGTATCTCGCCTTTCAAGCAGAAGGCTCCCAGGTCCAGTGTACGCTCAGGTACTCCTTGTGTATCATTGAACCTCATCCCGGTCCACAACTTCACCAGCTTGTACCAGGCAAAGGCTCGAGTGAAGTCCCTTTCCTCCTCACTGCATACCCAGTGCTCCATGGCGCATACCATTGCCACCAACAATGGGTTCGCCTTCCGGGTCTCCTTCATCTCGACAGCCTCCAATGCCCGCTTGGACTCCTCTATGACATTCTGTACGCAGGGGGCTCGGTGGATGAAGGCCCGCTCCTCCACCTCCCCTGCATACTCCAAGAACATCAGTGTCTTATACACTGACACTGGGTAGCTGCGGCTGCACGGCCCAGTGAGCATCGTCTCCACGTACTCTGCGAATTGCTCCGGCTCCGCAGGCCAGGGCACTTCAAACGTGGCCTGCAACCAGGTGGCCACTTTCAGCCAGGTCTTGACGTGCTTCCTCAGCGTAGCAGGTCTTCTACCTTTTGCTATCCTTTGCAGTGGGATCTCCCCATTGCCTCGACGCCGGGCCACCACTGGCAATCTGGCTGCCAGCATGATGTTGCGCAGCTCCTTCAGCCAGCGCTCCCGTTCTGTCTTCTCTGCCTGTTCCCTGAGACTCAAGTTGTCTCCAGCTATGGCCAAGCTTCTGCCAAGCCTCGTCGGCCATCGCACTATCTTAGCCTGGCCAACCGCCGGCAGCTTCATCTTCTGTCGCTTCCAGTCGGCTATGCACTGGTCGTGGGCTGCAACCCAAGCTATTGCACCCCTCTTTGCTTCTGCCGACCGACATGCCGTTGCCAGCTGATCGGCCAGGTCCACTAACCGCAGGAAGTCGTCGAGCTCCTCGCAGAAGTCTGGGTTCTGGTTGCGGCAGGTAGTCCATACCATCTGCATGGCCTCCAGGTCATCGGCTCTGTTCCCAGCCAGAGTCCCCAGCCTGGCCAAGTTCCAGCCCAGGCTCTCTAAAGTCTGGACATCCTCACGTCCCAGACCCAAGAGTTCTGCCGCACCCTGGAGGCTGGCCATGGCCAGCAGGACCCCTAACCTCCAACTTAGATGTTAGAGCCCAGACTTAGCGGTAGTCGTTCCATGACAACTCATGAACACGTTCAATCCGTCATAGTGTAAACATGCTGGCCACTATGATATCCGGTTGGAAAGGTCATCTGTGCATCTGCAACAGTCATCCACACAGAAGGAAGAAGATGTTGGTGTTAGACGATCGATCCAAATTGTCTGAAACGATTGATCGATCCGTACCCTTCCAGTTACAGTCATATTTTTGGCAACCATCTCTACAACTGGGGTTCCCTAGGTAACTGGAAGAGAATGGTCACCAGGCAAAATTGACCAGGTGCGAACCCATTCGATCAATAAACACCTGGTTTGTCATCAGCGTAATCCTCCAAAAGGCGTTGGGTCCCAACGTTTCCCAGGATGGTATCACCTCTATGACCCAGCTGTGTATCCTGCGTTTCGACTCGACTCATTTCGAGGCTTCTCGACATCCGAAACAAGGGTTTCTACGTGATCTGCCCCTGCCTCCGAATCATGGCTTTCCGTAAGAATGGCGCTGTGTTTTTGCGATCAATTGCCATGCGTAGATAGCTGGTGCCAACCAACTCGTTGCGATGAAGCCATGTTGTGGTGGTCGCTTCAACCACCTGCGAGCAACCACCAGCAGCTGGCCACCTGCCGCTGTGCTGCGCGTGGTCTTCTTCTTCACCATGTCACCATGGTAGAGTCCTGAGCCAATTTGGAGGCCAATTCAATGGTTGGTAAATGGTTGATGGATGTTGAGGGTTCACTTAAATCCTTGGCCATTTCCAACCTGAAGCGAAGACATTGGCTTTTGGTCGAAGATTTGAGCCATGGGATGTCATGGGTTAGCGCTCCAAAAATGCTTGGTTTGCATTCAGGTCATCAAGTTCCCCTGTCTAAAGACTGGGTTCCTTTTTGGGATCTCAGGACATTCGGAAGCTTGGCTACGTTCACATCCAAGGCACACTGTAAAATGCTGACAATTCACAGATTGCCTGACACCTATGATTCTATGATGGATAACCATGGTAATATGAATTTCAGGAAGCTAAAAACAGGGATAAATGGTGGCTACATACGTGAGCAATCGGAATCGTTTCACGGAAAATATAATAAGATGTTTCATGACGGTCTATAGTCGTGGGACAAACTAACACACATGTGCAAAAGGCATGGTTTCTCTAGAAAATTACTGTAATCTAACATGGCAGATTTTCCAAATCTACTTTGGTTCATAGGTGGGTTTTTGTAAATCTACATATCATTATCCATCTGTCACTGCTGAATTGGTATGTGGGGAACAGCGCATGAGAGATACAATTAGAAACAAGTGGCTGGGGAACCAGCAAATCCAACTCAGATGCATGACTTTTTGGAGGTCGGGCTTCTAGGGATGGTGATCAGTTCGCTACCACCATCCTTTTCGGCCGATTTGGTGGTGCAGTACAGGACCGTAGGAACAATGTGGAAAAATAGGTGGTACGCTGCCCCTAAATGACCTATGATGGCTGGTCGTATCCACCATGCATAAAAAAGCGTGGCATTTTTGTCGGGGAAATCGCGAAGTGGAAAAATTCTCATGGGGACCCTAAGCGTACACTATGAAAAATGGGAAGCCATGGCATATCTGAACTCTACATCTTGACATCAACTTCCAAAACAAATACAATCCACCAACCCGACATTCCTGCCTTTCCCATCATTATTCTCCGAACTTTCCACGATCGCTTGATTTCTGGAAAAGTGAACCCTGCTTCAGATGTTCCATTCGCCCTCATCTGGGTACCGCCACATCGCTGCAGAGTTTCTCGTTGCCAAAGATGTTGAGAAAACTTCACGTGATATGCTGTGTGCTGTGCAGGGTGGGGCCCCTTGTGATGGTTTCTGGTGGCTAAACTGTGAATTGGAGAGATTGGAGCAGGACCATGCAGCTGCCGACGCTGAGCCAAGTTTGCACTGCAGGATGTTGGCACATCGTGGGAAAACCACAGGAAAGATGACTATAACTTGGGTTGGGGAGTAGCCTCACTGAAATGATCATTCATGGATACTTCAAGAAAGACTTCAAGGGATGGGGAGCCCCAAGTTCCTCAACGATTCGCTGGTGATTCAAGTTGCCAAAATTAATCAGCGCGATTGTCATCATGTCTACCAGAACTGGCGCCCAATCGGGATTAAGATGAAATCCTAGTGCAACTCGGACCCCCACGTTGTAATGTGGGTAACGATTAAGCCATTTAACATCATTCAACTATAACTGGGAGGTCCCATCTTGCAGTTTGATGATGGTGGTTGTAAGTTGGTTGACAAGCCAAGTTGTAAGACATAACTACTGTAAGCCATTTAACATCATTTCACTATCGTCATATTTACCATCAGTGGTAGTTCCTTGGTGGTCCAAGTTAACAATCAATGGTCGACACCATCAAGCCCCAGCAATTCTTCCACGATTTCATCCGCTTAAAAGCCATCCGTAGTCACCATGTACTATTGTGGCAAGTATATGCATGAAAAATTGGGTGAAATAGTTTTTGTGTAAGCAACTATAGTATACTATAGTTGCCTCTATATCAACTCGAGTGACAAACGGAATTTCGGGAATTGTGCCCACACACTTGCTACAAGCTCCACATCAGAAAACCGTGGTCCAAACTGAGGTGGGGTGAAGGGAATGCAGAAGTGCCACTAAATGTTCCATCCCACATCCCCAAAACTACAAGCGCTGGACTGAAGTTTTCAGCTGCTCAGCCGCCGCGAATGATGCGCAGCTTGGACATCTGCCAAATGGTTGGCCAAGTTCTCAGGTGATTCTACCCTGATTTCGGCCCTAGCCCAAGTTTGTGTTTTCCAGTGGTTGGTTTGCCCACCTATGGTGATTAGACTGATCAAGCAACAAGCCGTAACAAGCCATAAAAAATGCATTTTAACCGCATAACCAGCCAAAAAGTCATCTATCACAGGCAAAAGGCGAATCTAATCCACCCTGCAAAAAGGAAACGCTGATAGATCATGATATGTACATGTATGGGTATACACGTGTACATATGTTGATTAGAAGTGTTCATGTCACAGCCAAGTCTCTTGCTGGTGATACCCAGCTTGCTATGGGCATACAATTCAAAAGCAGGGTACATGTACCTGAAGCATAGGTGACCCTTGTTTTGGAGGATTTGACCTATCAAATAAGGGGTTGAGCTTCCAAAACATGGGTCACTCCGGTTCCAGGTACAGAAAAACATGCACTGGTCTGTCCCAAGAGATGCCCATCCCGACCGGCACCGTTGGCCAACATGATATGGGTTTTTGAATGATTTCGGAATCGCAATGGAGGGTTCTAGAATGTCTGCATACCCACGTACTTACTCAGTAAGCATGACAGTCAAGTTTTCAGTCCCAAAAAGTTTCCGGGAATGTTTCCAATCAAATCATACTGTAGAACAAAGGATCCTACAAATTCGTACGGGATAGGAGACCGTGCGATCACAGAAGACTACAACACATTTCAGTGAGGCGTTTCGGTGTCCGGGACTACCATAGCAATCCTGGCGTTTGTGGGTGATAAATTTGACGAGCCGACAAACAATTGAATGATCAGTTGATGGCTAGCTGCTGGCTAAATTTCCGTCTCATGCTGGTTTCATGCCCGTTTCATGCCCGTTTCATGCCAATTTCATGCCCATTTCATGCCCATTTCATGCCAATTTCATGCCCATTTCATGCCAATTTCATGCCCATTTCATGCCAATTTCATTTCGCCATGATTTCTGACTTGCGCAAATTGTGACGCCAGTCCAGAGTTGATTTATGGCGGACGCAAGACATGGTGCTGGTTCGAAATCCTCAATGGGGAAACCAATGGTCGACAGGTATCCTTTCTTCACTTCAATGATGAATACAACAGTTGCCTATTCTTAGATATGCGTGATGTATGATATACTTGTGGCATGTCCCCTGATTGATAGTGGCTAATAACGGTCAATATTGGTCGATGTTCATTGATGAAAGGTGAATACTCTGAATTTTGAACATGAAAGGTGGTAAATGGTTAAGGTTGAAATGAATCTTAACCCTGGATGAATAAACCATAGGTTGATTCATTGGGGGGGTACCATTTCAATGGGAAACCAAGGCTTCCAACATTGGCCTCTAGGCAATGAGGTAGTATCGCAACCCGCAGGGCCGCTGAGCTAGGTTGAACCACCTTGCTATCTCGACATCTGCGCTTTCCGAGCAGCCGCTGGATCAGCCCATAGCAGTAAACACACCATTCGGAGCGCTGGACGATCACCATTCTTTTTTCGGGAAACCCAGCTGAAAACCACCTGTTTCCATGTAGATTTGCCGTTGCCAGGTTACCAGAGGGTATTTGATTGTAGGTCACAAAATGTCACAAACTATTATTTATGGCAAATTGGGGGGTCGTTTCTTGATACCTAGCATTTTAAAACATTATTCGGATACTTGGACGTCTTAATGTTTCAGCTCGTTATATTAATACCAAATCAAAAAAGCACAGATTCTGAGTCAGAACATGTCTCCTGAAGCTCACTGACGAGGCTGCTAGCGACAAAAATGTGCTAAAAAAAATGCAGCTGACAGCACAAAGTTGCCAGATCTCGGAGTGCCGAATCAGAGCATCGGTTGAGATGAATTGTTCAAAGGGCTGTACGACATGGGATTCACAACATAGTCCTGCTGTGTCATGCTTGTGAACCGGGTGGAAAATGATTGTTGCTAAGATCGCAGCCGCTTGAATCTCAACTGGTTAAGCTTTGTAGAGATCTGCACATCGAGCAACTGTCCGCTGGCTCCTGTGAAATTGTCAAGTTACATCTACATGTAATTTCGCACAATCTATGTATAAAATGTGTTATATGTTTATCTATCTACATATGCCTGCATACGTAAAGCTACCTATAGCTACCATCTAAAATATGCAATCGATATCTGAATCTATACTATCTCAGTCTATTGAACAATCTATCTCTTCCTAGAATGATCATCAATGTTCAAACTAATTGCCTACAATACTGATTTAAATATGTACAATATGTACATATACAAATAAGAACATATATATATATATACATACACAAACAGATGAATATCAATTTACATGTGGCACACCGAGAGGACCCTTGCCATCAATCGCGTCACGTCCCACTACCCGGTTGCTGGTCGCGGATCGTTTTGATTTGACACCATTTGGTGGTTTCTCAAAATTGCGGACCCTAAAATGGTTAGTTTATTACTCAAAATGATTAAAAAAGGATGATTTGGGGGTACCCCCATTCTAACAAACCACCATTTGAATTTGTTCCAAACCCCCAAGAAATTGAATACGTGGTTGCTGGTTGTTCCCATAAATCGCCAGTTAGATCATCATCCTATGCCTAATTGAAGAACCTTCACTTGCATTGTGTAATTTTCAATTCGTAACTGGTGAGCACTTGGTTTTTGATTGCTTTATGTTTATTCACTTGCTAATTGAAAAACCAGTCTCTCATTTGTTTTTGCTATGACACGGTTTTGTTGTTAAACGACTGGTTTTTCACTTAGACCAGCCATTCACGGCAACCCGCTATTGATTGCTATGTTTGCGCGGCTAGCATCATAGCCATCCAGACGCGGCCTTTGGAACGAAGAGGCATCACCGGCTTCGCCGGCACAGGGATCTCGTTCGGTCGTCGAATGGCAGCAAGCTGATCTAAGACTTGCTGGTGAAACCGCAAGCAGATCAGGTGACTGATCTACGACTCAGCTGATCTCGCCAAGCAAAAACAGAAACATCCTGTTTCTGGTTGGTGGTGCTCACCACCCCTAGATGAAAAATATGCGCGGTTGTCAACCCACCAACCATAGCTGGTAATACGTTTGAAACCATCAACCAATATTCGTGAAGCTTTGTGTATGTCACGAGGTGATGGGTATTTAAGTTTAAGTCCGTGTCGACAAAAGACCCACAAGCATAGCAGTCACATCAAGAACCAGGAATTTCGGGGTCCTAGCATTTTGGGACACCCCTTGATGAGCGAAGTAGAACCATCATAGTTGGAATGATAACAGCCGACCCATGTCTGATTGGCAAGGATATATCGTCAGGACCCGACGTGAACTACTGAGACCTCCCTTTATTCGCCAGCTACTTTGACAATCCGACATTCAACTGAAAATCTGAAGAGAACTCTGCAGTCATCCCGGACATGAGTATGAAATTTCCCTTGGTACCGTGTTTCTCGCTTGGACCAATACCTATTGTACCGTAACAGAATTCGCAGTTGATAAGGACCATAATTCCTGTCAACCTGAAGCAAATCATTCATCCTTTCCCTTGGAGTCACCATCCCCAAGGTTCCACCTGGAAAGTGAGTTCTTCATTTAGCTGTTTCACTGTGATATCTATATTACTTACTTGAAGCTGATACGATTCTTATATGTACATTATTGTGACTATACATATACATTACATAATTACATCGTTGCAGCCCATGCCAACTGGGATTACTTGGGATTCCTTGAATTGCAGAAGGAGTAGCCAGATTAACCCTGTGAGATTGCAAGTTGAGTACTGAGACTCGCAGTGTCTACTCTACCGTCCCTGGCAAAGCAGGCGGTACCGGTTCTGGCCCTTCAGAAGCAGCAGACTTTTCTGCCAAATCTTGTGACTTTTCTGCCTGTTTCTCCTGGCAGACTGTTCGCGGCCAAACTTGCCTTGGGTGGTTTTTTTCCTGCAAAGCTTTGCTGACTTAACTGTAACGCAGCCCCAACCCTCCACAGTAAAGCCATCGCAGAACTGCACGACTGACAAAGCTTGCGGGTTTCCGTGTCGTTGTGACATAGGATGAGCTTAGGAAGTGGCAGAAACACAACATGAGCCAGGAACAAAAGCCAGCTATCCATTTCATTGCGGCAAATGATGTATTCCCACCATTAGTTCTTCCATTTCCTCGTGGGAGTATCAACTAACTCGTTGGGGAAAGGGCATCTCCCAATCCCAAAAAATGCTCATTCCTTCGGGAAGCCTCCAGTTCCACCCGGACAGGCAGGCCATGGGTCACGGTTCCAACGAAGAATGGTCCATGCTTCACGTTGAGATCCAGGTCCATGAAGCCGCCAGGAAAATGGTTGAAGCTTTGATGCTTTGGTCAGGGATCTACCCTGGTTTTGGGGGCCCAATGAGTTCAAGTCAGTTTTCATAGTTCCAGTTATAGTTCCTGAATTTTTGCAGTTCCTTGAGGTATATCAGCCAGAAAAGACACACAACAGACCCGTCTAGATAGAATATCCTCCTAGAATCGAAGATATCAGGCAACGTTGATATACACCCTCACGGCTGGTCCTCACCCTAGCAACCAAGCAGAGTTCACTTCGCGGCTGCTGGTGACTCACATGATGGTCTTTGAAAAAACTCGGAGACCGACCCAGCAGTTGGGTGATGGATACGATAGTATCTTCGATCTTGATCTTTTGGGGAGCGCAGCACTAGCAGTTGCTGGCCACTTCTGGTAGCCCCTCGCTCCCCTTTAGAGATGTTATGGACAGCCCTGGATCCAAATCGCTCCCAGCCAGAACAGTTGCAACCAGTCCCACCTTTTTGCTGGATTCATCAACATCTTTGCTGCTGGGCTCCTCTTCCTCAGGGATTTCTGCAGAGCAACAGCCACTTCTACAGCGATTTAGGTGCCGGGATAGGTCAAACATGGAGTACTGTTTAGCCCACCAACAGGCAATCATTTCATGAGGAACAACTAATAGGTAACAATAAACCCAATGACTGCGGTTTATGATTGGGCCACAAACTAAGCCAACAACCCCCCTCCTCGCACAGCTATAAATTCAAACAAAAGTGACCAGTGTCCCTGATACTTTTCTTGCCCCACTTAGACCTGGTAGTTGCCTCCAAGTTGTTCCAACTGGAATTGCCTATGTTGACATGCTCAGAATGGTGACCACCAAGCAGGACGATCTACGACATGTGTAAGTCTACGCAATGACAGAAACAAACACTGCATTGACACTGAAGGATTGCCGGGATCTTCAAAAAGAAACAAACCCTAAGAAATGATTTAGGAGAGTCACCTTGAGAATTCTGGTGATTGTTCCACAAGTTTCCGCTTCCGCCCTCTCCTGGAAAACGCAACAATAAACTCTTGTACCCTCCGTCAATCTCGCACAAGCATGATAGAAAGAGGAAAATGGGGGTTCCCATCTTACAATATTGGATTGAACTGCCAGCTGACCATGGGGCTTGATGGGTGGATGTCGTTTCTTTCATGCGAGCGCCCATCTCTGCCCGGGGTGCGGGGACCCCACCTCCACACCGTCAGCGCTTGCGCTTGCACCCCATTCTTCTTCGATTTCCCTGCGCCGCCGAGATTGTGAGAACTGCCTCCAAAGGTACTTCCACAAGTGGGTTATACCATTTTATATATGGCCTGCAACTTATAACTATGCTTATAAACAACTTACTAACCAGAAATCATCGTGAATTACCTGCATTTCATCCCATCGGTGGTCATTGTGTGTTTGTGTGTATGTGTGTGTGTGTGGTTGATGGGGAGAAAAAGCAGATGTTTTGCCGCCGAGAATCTGCAGGGGATTCCTGAAAGCTGTCTGTCAACATTCAAGTCCGGGAATAGTTGCACCAAATATCAAACATGTACATTTCCCACGGACTTTTTCCAACTACGAGTTTGCAGTTTTACTTGGCATCCGTTTGTTGGCTGCAGAACTCATCTGTTTATCAGGTAATCACAGTTTCTCATGCAGCAACACCCAACTCGTTTGGCCACGAAATAGGCACGGAGATCTTGTCGAGAAATTGTTTTATATGATTGGGCAATTCGCAACCCTTGTGAAGCCATATCAACCATCATTACCGGTACCTAACCCGTTCTGAAAGATTAAGTTATGCAGTCCCGGCATCTCGGCGAAGCATATGAGGAATTATTTTTGGGGCTGGGAGGGGGGTGTATGTCCAATGGGTAGCTGGTGGCTCGGTGGTTGTCAATAAATCCTGTATTTTCACGACGAATTTTGGGATAGTTGGTTGACGGATATTGTTTTGGATGGCTTATAACCACCGGTTGACCTACAGATGGCTTACAACCACCAACCAGATAGGAATTCAGGAAACAACGACAGTGAATCCTATTGGGGAAATATCAGCAACTTGGACGCACCGGAAGATCCCACTCATAGGATTACCAGACACTTGCTGGTTGGTGGTTTCAAGCCTTCCGAAAAATAGTCCAAATTCTAGGGAAAATCAAAACATGATATAAAACACTAGGGAAAATACAAAACTTTGAAACCACCTAGGAGTAATTTTCGGTTGGTGGTTATAACCCCTGTGAAAACTATAAGTCAACCAACCATTGATAGGGTCCTGTGGGTCTGGCTGGGCCCTTTCCAATGGCCTGTTGAGCCGAAGCTTGGTTGCAGAGGGGCTCTGGTGATGGCTGGGCGTGATCAATATGGATCTTCCATGAGTTGTTTCACCATTTCTGATCAATTTTTGCGTGGTCTCTCTGTGAAACGGGGGTGCCAAAGCCAATAGTCTCTGTTGTGGAGAAATCGAGAAATGTTGGAACATGTGGAGAAATCGAGAAATGTTGGAACATGTTGGAACATGTTGGAATATGTTGGAACATGTTGGAATGCGAAGGCATTTCTGGAGACCACCTGATGGACAAGTTCAGCACTGCCCGGGTTTCAGCGATCCAAGATCTGCCATCGGGTGTCCTGAGCCTGGCCTCAAGCAGCTTGGAGTGAATATCACTGGTGAGAAAATGGAACACCAACTTGGCAGCAAAAAAGCTAGGGCTACCGACTAGGGTAAGCAGCTATAGTAAAAATATCTATATATATATAGTTGCAGCTATGGTAGAGATATCTATAGTTCAGTGGCACATCTTAACCAAGTATAATCATTACTACCCATCATGAACCATCTTTAATCACAGACAAACGGCGAATCTTAAGGAACTTATAATCACTAACGATTCAACATTATGACCTAGGTTAAATAATACTTACCCTAGTCAGAACCTACTGGTATTACCCACAAGCTAAGTTGACATGCTCTGGGGGGAGCCGACATGCCCACAGGGGCGGCCTTCGTAGGTTGGGTTTCCAGCACAGCATGAAGCTGGAAAGGCACGTGAGGATCACGCAAACCACGAAGGGTTTGAAGATGAAATCCTGGCCGCTGGGGAACATTAGATTCATTGGTTAAGTGAAGTTTTTTAACTCTGGTATAAGTATGGTGAATATATGTTGATATTGGGTAATAGTGGTTAATAGTAGTTTTCAGTTGGTTAAGATTTGCAACGCAACTATAGTTATATTATATCTACCATACCTATCCATACCTGGTACTTACCCTGGTGAATTCAGCTAAGTTCACAAGTTCACTAATCGGTGGCCCCCCAGCCTGCAGGGCGAGATCACCACAAATCGAGGGGGAGGCACCGGATTGATGTTGGACACCAACTAATTAAGCCAACCATGTTTGCGATATGTTTTTGCTTGTTTATAACTGGGGTAGTTACTGGTGATGGTAGATACGACCATACTTGAATGGCTGATTAACCAACTTAAAACTGGCAGGGTGGGGTGGCCTTTTCCGCAGAAGCGCAAAAAAAGACAAACGTCAGAGTTTCATGAGGCACGATGTAGGGCCAAACGACAACATCTCCTCTGGAGCGCACTTCCCCACAGTCACGGGATGCGTTGGAATGTGGGTATCCTAAGCTGTAGTAATATACCTATTTTGATATGGGTGCGGTTCAAGAGTGCTGGCTGTGACTCACATGTCTTTGAAGCCAGCAGCCAGTGGGACCTTTTCAACGATGACCGTTTCAACGATGACCGATCGACAGCGGGCTAACCACGAAGGCAGGACTACTAATTCCAGTGAGGTCAGTGGAAATGTGTTTGTAAATGCAAAATTTAGAGAAAAAAATAAAAACTACAATTCCTAAATTTTACCAGTGAAAACACAATTTTTTTTACTTTCTAAAATCTCAGGAGTGGATTGGATATAGGTATATGTATGTATGTGTGTGTATTAGTGTGTATGTGTATATTTATGTGTATATATATATACTTATTCATTTATACAGATAGATGCATACACATAGATGCATACATAGAATGGATATATATATATATATATATTCATATATGGTTCTAATCATGTTTAATTAAACTTCTAGTATATCAATTATTCATAACATGAATGCAATGCTTCTGACTTCTGCCAAGACCAAACTGTAGAAGAGCTTTGAAGAGTTCAAAATGTCAATATCATCTCAGTGATTTATCGATCAGAAGTAAATGCATATTTGCGTGACATTGGGTTCAGGTTTGGGTTTGGGTCTCTTCATGATGATCGAATGATCCCAGAAATGATCACAACTATGTCTGCGATTCAGTGAATCCGATTCAGAACTCGCAAAAATAAACCTTCAGGTGCATCACATCCACGATTTGTTTTTTTTTCCCTCTCTTGTTGTCCGTCGTCTCGCTTTGGACTACCGACCGCATTCCTCAAGCTGGTGGGTAGTTTGAAATCCACCCGAGAAACCTTAGGTCCTTGTAGTGATACACAACATGATTCCCAAATGATTGTGAACAATGAACAAATCAATAAGAAAAAATGCTGGGTTGATTGTGAAAAGTACTTCACACCACTTCATACTGCAGGAGGAGTGTAGAAGTAGAATTTCAACTACTTCAACAAATCGGGTTCAGGAAGGACCCAAGTGTAAAGCACGAGACAGGTCAAAGCATATTGCCTATGTGTGCTGGCGTTTCTTCAGCACATAGCATTATCATTTACTGAGTACTGCCTAAGCGTACTGGATCTTGGAACACCAATGAATTTCGCTTGAAACACAAGTAAAGTCAGCGATTGCAATTGCAGCCGGCAGCCGGCTAGAAAATCTACATCGCAGAAAAAGCACAGTGTGGATACTTGATACTTACCATGATACTTCAGTTCAGCCAGGGCAATCAAAATCGAATCAAACTCATAATCAAAATCAAAATGAGATGCATGTGGCATTTGCCTTTGTATCCAAATCACTTCACTCCACCAAGTATTGCGACATAGAAACTGTGCGCACCGGACCGGTTGACAACTGAAGGACTGGCAAAACCAGTCTCACAAAACAAAGCTCTGGACTCTGGGCAACTGAGAGCAAAATGCCCTCACACGCATATTTGCAATTCACTTCTTTCGAGTGGACTTGGTCTTGGATTCCTGTGTTTGGGACAGAAGCAGAGGGAGATAGATAGACATACTCGTAAAGATGGATGGATGGATGGATGGATGGATGGATGGATGGATGGATGGATCGATGGATCGATAGATCTATTGATAGATCGATAGATAGATTGACAGATAGATGGATAGATGGATAGATGGATAGATCGATCGATAGATAGATAGGTGGATAGGTGGATAGATGAATAGATCGATCGATCGATAAATAATAGATAGATAGATAGATAGATGGATGGATGGATGGATGGATGGATGGATGGATAGATAGACAGATAGATAGATAGATAGATGGATGGATGGATGGATGGATGATAGATTGATAGATAGATAGATCGATAGATAGATGATAGATAGATAGACCGGTAGATAAACATATGAAGAGATATTGGAACATAGAAAAATGCATAGATAAATGAGCTATTAAATATGTACAAATAAACCTTTGGGCCATGAACTTGAAAACAATTTGAAAACCAAAATGAAACTATTGAACCGAACACTGACATATTGTACAAAAGACTTGAATTGAATGGTAGATTTGTTTCACCCAAAATCTGCCTTCTCCTTCTCATCCTGTTTTCTTGATTTTGCTTTGCTCTTCGCATCATCCGCTTTTGCCGCTTTGGCATCTGGAGTAGTGACCGCCTCACTAAGAAAACAGCAGCAAACCAATATCAGAATTAATGCAATTGATTGAGCTTTGAATAAATGACCATTGTATATTGCTACCCTAAACCGAACTACCAGCTGAATCCTTGATTGCAAGATAGTGATTACTTTAAACTTTAAAACTCACCCAGAAAAAATGCACACTATAGTGTATATATGTACAATGTAAACAATGGAACATTTAACAACAAAAACACACCACAAATCAAAGTTCCGAATCTCCCCCGCCTGTGACCCACCCCGTCCACGGCCACGCATAAGTCCAGATCCTCTAGCTCTACCGGGTTCGCTGCCTGTGCCCTTGCGTTTTGGACAGGCTTTCGGTGCTGCTTTTGCTTTGCCTTTGGGGCTGGGGCTCACCGGGCTCGCAGAACTGTCAGCCTCAGGCAAGTTTTCTTCACCGGACTGCTCAAGCTCGTCCATCATTTTCTCCAAAGCTTTCTGCAATCCAGTGGGTGAATCGGGTGATGCAGGTGGCTGAGATGTTTTCTCACTTTTCTCTTCACTCTTCTTCAGTTCAGATCCCTGCAACTGTTCCTTTTCTTTTGCCTTCAGAAACGTAGTTCTGATATCTGCTTGTTTTGCCATTTTTTCTGCCACTGCTCCCGCATGAGAGGAAGGTCTTACCACAACTTGGGCACTTCCATAGCACTTCTCAAAAGCGAGTTGGCGAGCAGCCTCTGAAAGTTTGTTGGTATCCTTGTTGTAGTACTGCATCAAGACCTTTTGGTTGATGACAGGCATTGGAACATCTTTGCCAGCTTGGCCAGGATCAACAAAGACCGTCAAAGGAGCTAACCGTTTCGATTCTGTTTCTGCATCATTTGTACTTGCTTCAGCTGCTTCTGTACTGGAAGGAGTAGCTGCATCTGGGCTCGTAGCTGTAGCGGGTGTTGGATCAACTGCTGGGGTTGCTGCTGTAGTAATTTCTCCTTCATCTGCTGGGACTGAACTTGAAGCTTCTGTAGGCGGAGTCGGAGTAGGTTTTGGTTCAGCTACTGCGGTTGAGGTTGCTTCTGTAGCAGTGGAAGATGTACTTTCTTTTGCTGGGACTGCACTTGCACCTTCTGCTGCTGGAGGCGAAGTAGCAAGTTGTGGTTCAGCTACTGCACATGCTTCTTCTGTAGCTGGAGCGGTGCCAAGTGTATTTGCTTCTGCTGAAGCAGCTGGACCGAGTTCATCGGGGGTTGCAACGGTTGCATCTGCAGATGGAGCCATGGTCGGTGTAGCAGCCAGAGTTGCTTCTACCGAGCCTTGTTGTGCATCTGCTTCTTGTGCTCCACAAGCTGCGTTTGGCGATGCAATCGTAGCTGCTTCGTCTGCGGGGGTCGTTTGTCCATGTGCTTCCTCTTCTTCTGCAAATTGGCGAACTTCTGGACCTTCTGGAACTGGAATTCTGGCCTCAACATGTCCTGGCTGTGGAACGGAGGATTTCTCCCTTGCACTGCGATCAGCTCTGTGCTTGCGGAGGAACAGAAGCCACGCGATCATGTCATCCAAAGGGTCACCCTCCGAGCCCCCAAACTCCCAATCATCACTACTAAGTCCTTCAACCAGTCGCATGTGTGTCATGTAATGCTTGAAGTCAGGATGTTTTTTGGCATCCACAATGTCCAGGTCAATGTCAGACACACCCGCATTAGCAGCGTCAAGATTGTTTGCCTGAGCCAAGAGCAAAACACATGTGTTTTACTATTTCCTTTTTGACGTCAAAATCTAAATGAAACATAAGAACAACGATACAATAAATTCCCTTGTACTTGTGCCTTCTTGTAGTGTCGGTGGATTGCATTTTCAAGGTCACCACCCGTGAAGTTGGGTTCAAGTCCAAAACCGAAATCCACCTTGGAATAGTCAATGTGATTCACATCATTGCCACAAGGCTGTTGATGTTCTTTCTGTGACACTGACGGTGACGGCGGCGGCGGTGGCTTTTGATCTGTGGTTTTTCTCCATGATGTAGGGTGAACGCTGCCATCTTCCTCTTCCTGGACATTGGACAGCAGCAGCAATCGTTCCACAACTGATACACCAGTTTGAAGTTCTCCCAAGATAGATTGCACTCGTTCATTCGATCCAGGCGGTGGATGAAGTAAGCCACTGTCACTGACAAATTTGGATTCATCTTTCCAATTGCCATCAGAATCTTTTGGGTGAACGCATGCCCAGGTAATCACTTCCGCACCGGTAGTTCCCAAACAGCATTCCAGAACCATATGGCAATTTGGCACCACCAGAATGTCCCCTGAAGCAATCATGCAAAAGAATCCATGTTCCATTACTTCTTCCAGAGACCATTGTCGAAACCACATAGCACATTCCCCTAGGATTTTAGGCTGCTTCCGGAAATGTCGCTTGAACAGTTGAATCACCAATCGAAGCGACACTCCCATGTAGAATCTGCTGCCAGTCACACAGTAGACAACACGCCCAGTAAGCATCTCGGATACACCACAAGTGGACGAGTTCGATTCATGCTTCTGAATCGCCAATGACTGCAAGCTTTTGACCTTCATGCATTCCCCTTTCTCTGGGAATTTACCCTGCAGCATGTGGGCCTTGATGTTCAGCCAGTCAAATGGAGCAAACTTTGCTGCAACATTCCCATCAGTGAATACCTGAGCAGCCACGACTGGAGATCAGCAATCACCAACACCAAGCAAAATGCAATTGAAAATGTCAATCAGAACGCTACACAAGCCTAGTTACATATGATGAAGGGAATTCGCCTGGAGGAAGTGTTGCTTCACATGTCTTTTCAAGCTGGGAAGTGCACTCATCCCACCACTTTGGAGGCTCCTGGAAAAAGCCTTTGTTGGAATCGGTCTGCCCTGACTGGAACAAAATGGGATGGAAGTTCTTCTTGCCCTGCAATATTGGCGTCTGTCTCTCCAACGTTTCAGGATAAAGAACGTCAAAATTCGAACTGGCCTCCATTGTCAACGATTGCGATGTGATCACACCAGCGTCGATCAGCTCGAACAATGCAAAGCACGAATGAGTAAGGACATTTTGGCAGGATTTGGGGATTGTGTCCATCTCGTCGTCGCTGCCCCGCTTTTGAATGTGTGCTTCATCATCCTCCAAATCGTGATGCTGTGGTGGTTTCAAAACCTCTTGCTCTCTAGCTTCTTGTGCAGCTTTCCTACGGCGTGCTTCTTCTTGAGCTCGTTCGACATCCCCTTAGTCAATGTCTTGCTGCCACTGCACAACGGATTTGACTGATTTGACCAGCAAAAGTCAAGCGGAGTCAATTATCAGTTTATTCAAAAGATTAGATATAATGGATGGTGCAACTTGATCAATATTTGGGTCCAAGTATGTCCAAGCGGCACTGTTTCTGCAGCATTCTTTCCAACTTCTTGCGAATGGTCTGAACATCTGTCAACTTGGTCTTGAGATTCGCTTCATATTTTGCAAGAAGATCTGCATCTGGCGTGGTACTTGAGAAGAACTCTCGTCGAACGTCAACGGAAGTAGGACTGAGAGGTTCTGCATCGTCAATATTCAATGATGAGGTTTCACGGAGAGAATCTGGACCCATTGTCAATAGCGTTAGAAGCCACGATTGACATGTACTGCAAAAACTTTCCATGTCACTGTAGGGCTTGGCTGACTGGATGGCAGCCGCCACTAAGTCAACTTCTGTGGATATGTTTGTCTCCTGGAAATGTCGACAGGCAAATCAAAAGTTGTTTTAGACTTTAGACTCTTGATTCATCATGTACAAGCTGTAAGTGACAAAACAAAATCATACAGAAAACATGTCTGACTTCAAAACTAGTGTCCCACTTGTTGATTGCCCTCAGAGCTTTGCGCTCAAGCTCCATGGATTGCAATTTGGCCTTTGCTGACAAAGATATGCCAGTGCCAGCTCGGTTGCTCCCCAGTGCGCCAGATCCCATAGCACCATTCGTAGGTCCATTGAGAGAGAGCGACCTGAATCTGAAGTCCGTTGTGTGTTACCTATGTTACCTGAATCCAAGTGCACGCTGATAGTGCAAGCAAGCAACGGGTTTCCCGTGTTTGCCAACTGCGGAATGTTCTCCTTGTTATCGCTATCTCCAGTCCTTCAGCAAAAAAAGAAACAATCGCTGGGAAACGGATGGTAGTAGACGTATTATTGTTCTTGACTCTTTGAATAACTTTGAATCATGGTGTTATCGCTCCTTTTGTTGGAACCAGTGTTGCCTTGTCCTCCTCCTGAAAAAATTCTGCCAGCCTTGGTCGTGCGGAACAAAAGACATGTCCGAACTACCGCTTCGCTATACTTTTTTGTTATTATTTGCATGGCATGGTTGATTCTGCAGCCCAATAGTCCAAGAGGCTCTTCCTTTCACCTTCATGTTTTGAGGCGCTAGTCCCGGAAGTTCCGACATGAAGGCGAGGTTGCCAAAATCAAAGATACCGGAATCGATCGCAAGATTATCTCCCACCACCAATCCTTAGATGTTTCTGACTGCAACAACAAGAAGTAACAGTAATGCAAAAAAGTGTTTGCCATCATTCTAGGGAACGAATAAATGATATATCTTTGCAAATCTTGACCTGTTTAGCGTCTCTTCTTCATTTTGTGCAGATCCTCTTCATCACATTGCTGAATCTCTGACTGCGACATTTGCCTTTTGTGTGCAAGTTCACGTCCCGCCCTGATACACAGCTTCTGCAACTTCGCAATTGTTTGATGCCCACGCTCACATCAACACCTTGGATAAATCAATATTTTCTGTTGTGCAAAAATCTTCAAATTCCTGCAAAAGTTTGCCATGGTAAGGATGGTCATGTTTCAATAGTTCAACATGTTGTGTCTTTCATTGATACCAAGATACCCTTAGGAACGGAAGAATCGTTCGCACATTCCATCCACCAGGTGTCGATTTCTTCGTTCGTCATGCCCCATCGTTTTTTGCATTGCGTTCGAAACCTCAGTGCAGCTACACGGAATTGATGCATACCATTGAGTTATAATTCACACACTTTAATATTCAATACATTTGAAAAATATAAGGCCCCCGCTCAATTTTGTTCGTGTGATAAGTTTCTCCATCCAACCCCAAGCGATCCGTCACTTCAACCTTAGGGTGTGATGTGTGCCCGGACTGCTGCTGGATCCAAAGGGATTGTTTAAACAATCAAGTTTTGTAAAGTGAAGAGTACATGATTGGACCGTAAAGCAAATGCATACAAAATGGGTAAGGCTACAATTTGAAAACACTGAATGAAACACAAGCACCTCTTCTGTGAAGCGGATGGTGCGCTCTTTGCCACGAATTCCTCCTCCATGTTTATTGTCCTTGATCAACTTTTTTTTCTTGGCCTGTGGCATTTTCTCCCATTCTTCTTTTTTTCCACGTTTGCGGAAATGATCTGCTAATGCCCTGGTGGCGTTGTAGCATAGTTTGCACACTCTGAAGCCAGCACGACCAGCCGAGAGAGTCTTTGAAGTGGGAACTTCTTCGTCGCACTTGGTGCAAACCACCAAAACATCGATGGGATCCAATGCCTGTTCAGGTTCATGTTCGTCAGACATGGCGTTAGTGTAGCCAACCTATCCAACGTGAAATCAATGAGTCGCCAAAGCTTGGGCCCAAAAGGCTGTATACAGAATATAGCTTCATCTCTCAATCAAGGCTGTATACAATGTATAGTTCCATCTCTCAATCTCTGTTGGTCATATGAGAGTCACATGTTTTGCACTGCAACTTTTGTATGATTGATCGCAATGTGTGGAGAAGAGTGAAGAGCTCGCTTCAGAGTTTTTTGACATCGTGCGCAGAACGAACGCAAAGACTGTCATTTTGTTGTCTGTTAGCTGTGAGATGTGATATCTCCTTTTCATCACTAATGTTTTTTTCACTTCCGGTGCTGCAATAAAGTCTTTCTTGCAGCATTGCGCATTGAAAGTCCAAGCAATGACCACAACACATGTCTTTTTTTGTGAACAATCTAGGTGAATCTACAAATGAAAATCTTGAAATTTTGATCATCACTTTTGTCCACGCACTGTTCACCAGTCAGGAAGACCGAATGAATTTGGAAGATCCTGAGAACAAAACACAAAGACAGACACTTTGATAAACAACATCAACAATCCACAATATTCAATAAAGCACAAATGCCAAGTTTCTGCCAGGATCCATATGGTAATATTCTTCCGATCTACTCCTGTGTCCTGTCATGATTTTTTTGCAGCAAAAACTCAACATAGCACCGTGCTATTTGTTTGCTTTTGCCAGCACAAGTTGTTTTGTTTCAGAAGTCCTGATCTCGGAACCAAAAATCGCTGCCAATAGAACTGTTCCGACCTAAGCGGTTCACATCAATGATTCACAACTCACAACCATTGTGGAGGTGCACAACCATTGTGAAACCAATGCCGCCTAGTCACAGAGACCGCATGCATAGAATTTCCAGCGAGTCGTGCAAGTCCGCTGTTGGATAAATCGCTCACTTCAAACTTCGACACTCCCATAGCTGAAGCAGCCCATGGAGCAGTAGGTAGACCATGAGCCAGAAGCAATTCCATGCCACCTCAGCTCATCTACGTAGCACAATATTACACAGCATCAATGAGATTAAGTCACAATTTTCACATCCGTCAGCACATTGTTTTTTCTTTGAAACCGAATGAAGTACAAGACACTCACAAAACGGTGCTTCTCTTCAGACCATAGATAGCCACATGTTTTTGTCAAAGTGGGAAACGCATTGACTCCATAGCGGGCACGATGTCCAGGGCGTTGGGACAGGTCGAAGAACTGCCCTGCTGGAAACAGATTTCTAAATTCCGACAATCCTCGGATTGTAAAGAAACATAAACTCATTGTTAAACTCATCGCAAAGAAAAAACAAAAAACAAACATCTTCTACTCAAGTGTTTTCTGATTCAAAATTCAAAATATCAACTAAGCCATGCACTGTCTGACATCGATTTCGACAGACCAATTTGTCGTGGTAAGTCTGCGCAAAGAACAGCACTGGCACCATCAGTGAAGGGAATGTTCAACTTCTTCAAAAACGAATTTGCAACCTCGCTCAACGAAATGCCAGCTTTCATCCTTGGTATGACACCAAACAAACATCTGAATCTGAATCTGATTTACATATATCTATGAACATATTTTGTGATCAATCAAAAAGCAAAGCTACTACACAACCCTAACCCAGTGTTCTCTTACATAAATCTTATTCTTCTGCAAAGCAAAAAGGCACTTGATGCTCTCGGACAATCGAGCAATAAAATACATCCGTCGTCGTTCAATTGGAAAGCCCACCATGTCGGGTCCCAAGATGGCTTCGTCAATGGTATAGAGTGGACTCAAGATTTCGGTCACCATTCTCAATGGAAAGCCCACAACATTTTCATGTAGGAACAGGAGCGGACGATATTCCAGCACTATTCGAAGAAGAAGTAGTAGGTAAATCGTAGTTGGCCCTGCCGATGCTTGTTGGTTTCCAAACGTAGAGTAGTCAGTGCATGCACTGCCGGCCAAAAGTGCCGACACAACATCATACCCTTCCGGCACCAACTTCGGGTCGATCGCGATCGTCCGATTGCATTGTTTGTCATGCTTCAAGCACCTACATCGTTGTATTGTATTTCCCCAATATGCAAAGTATACACATGAACCAAAGTGAAAACAAAACTTATTTGTTTTGCAATGTGATTTCACCTGGCCTGCATTCTTTCAGGATAGGACACGTAGGATCCAGAATGACCCGCTTCAACTCCGCGAATGTCTGCCTGACACAAAACATAGAATGCCATACACCAAAACTACATTTCTAAATTTTCGAACCCTACAAAATCAGAATGCCATACCAGAATGCCATACACCAGAATGCCATACACCAGAATGCCATACGTATGGCATTCTTTTACATGGGGGTATGGCATTCTGTATGGCATTCTGGTTGTATGGCATTCTCGTGGTATGGCATTCTGGTATGGCATTCTCACTTGTTCACTCCCAAAAAATTTAGAAAATTTTAGAAAGTAAAATTGTATGGCAATGTATGGCATTCTGTATGGCATTCTGTGTGCAAACCACGTTTCTCTGCTATCGGCCCGTCCTTCTCAGAAAAACGAATTTCTTGGAGGCAAGATTGTTGTCATCCCGTAGAAGTTCCTAGTCACGCACATCAGTCACGGACAAGAAACACACTTTGAGACTTTGAGAATATCTAAAGCTGAGTTCTCCAGAAGAATCAAGACTCAAACTGAATTGAATCAAAGAATCCACCAGTGCCTTCCTGGCATTGGAAAATGCCGGCCATGATGGCTTGTTCTCTGTGTACTGGGTATCATCGACCACTCGAACAAGCTGGTAATCCTTCAAAGCATTGCCCAAGAAACGTACCTTGAGAAAACCTTTTTTGTCTTCTCCTCGACATTTTTTGAACAGACTGTCAATGTTGAAGGTCGAGAGATCTTCTGCTTGTCCATCGTCATCAGCATCTTGGCTGTTTGGCAAGGAACCCTTCATGAAGTCTGAGGAACCAAGGGCCCTGAGAATATCCTGCTTCGATACTCTGACCTGCATTGAAACAGAACATTTTTACATAAAACAAAACACAATTTAACACAATCCAAACAGCAACAGATGAATTAATTTGAACAATCTAGAACCAAAAAAAGCCGACAAAAAACCTTTTGTTGTCAATCCTGGCCTCCACAGCTACTCTTCTTTGGGTCCGCTCTTTCATTTGGTCGGACATGATGTCGCCCAGATTTCCGAACAAGTGAGATTCTGGTTCACTGACACTGTTGTTGAGCAAGGCTGTTTGAGCTGCACCATCCCAGTCACACTGGCTCATCAGTTTGATGGAAAGATTCTGCGGTAGAGCCGATGCTAAAGCCTTTAAACTGAATTCTGGTGTACCTGCCCCGGAAAACTCTGTCCATAGTTGTACTTGAATTGGTCTTTCTGGTGGATCGCAGTGGGAGAAGAACTCTTTGGTCATTGCATCAGGCCAGCCAAACAATTTTGTCAAGTTCGTCTCTTGCATGTGGATTAGAGATGGTTCGACGGCATCACTGGAAGTTGCCTTGGTCTTCTTTGGTTTCAATACTTTTGATTTGCTCTTAGCAGTCTTCTTCACACGTGTCTTTGTAGGTTTTCCTCTAACCGATCTTCCAGTTCGCTTTTCTCCTGGGGCAGCACGCAGACGGCCTCGTCGGTTCCTCTGTTTCTGATTCTGTTTGCTGTTCTTATCCTGGACCTCTGCCGATTGACCTCTGGATTTGCAATCAAGAGACGGAACAAGAACAGCAGGAGTAGGAGCATTGCTGGAAGATGGCACAGGCACGGGCACCAAATCCAAACCGCAGTCCACATTCATAGGCCTGGAGGTACTGAATTGGCCTATGAACGAAGCTGATCTGGTGTTGGCATTGGCATCCACATCAAAGGGCACAATTTGAGCAGTTGTCAAATCCACATTGTTTTCCCCACCGCCACCAAAATTGAACATTGCAAAGGTGATCAAGAGTCAAGCGGATTCGTCTTGGTGGTGAATTTGAGCCAAACCTAGAAAGGAATCACAACGCACAAAAAGCTTCAAAGTTCATGATGAGAGTGCATGTACGAAGAACTCAAGGACCATAGGATTGTGGAAGAAATTCTGATTCTGATCTCTTAGTCATGCCATTAGCTGCACAAAAAGCGTACGTTGTTTTTCTTCGATTGCGGCAGAGCAAAAATTTCATCGTCACTCTTGAAGTGAGCTTGCAACTGCATTATAATACAGATTTAAAATGGCATTCTCTAAGTTGCGCTTCGATTTGTATACACCGTGTGGTCCCCAGCAGTCTTCAACTCCTGCTTCTTGAGCTCGTCTCAATGCCTGCTGTACATTCATCCTCTCTGGATTTCCCAAAGCCCCGGGAGCTTGCAATTGTTGCTTCAGATAGGGAAGTATTTGACCAATTGCATCGCGATGTCTTTGGCCATGACTTCCGTATAGTCCACGCAATCCAAGCCCACCATGAAGCTGGCTGAAATCGTTATCATCATGATCGGAGGAGCTGTCGGACGTTGATGTAGAACCGGCAGAGGAAGAAGAAGATGAAGACGATGAAGACGATGATGTTGTATCTTCATCATTCGAGGGCTGTGATGGCGCACGCATAGACGATCTACTACTTGAAGGCACTTGCACTGACCCAGAAGCCTGAAGATTAAAACTTGAGTTGGGTGAGAAATAAGAAGCTTGGCTGATTGCACAAAGATAAGTAAACCAAGAAGCTTGGCTGTCCAAAGCGAGCATGTCCAAGGAACCAGAGTTAGAATGTGATAATTGAGGTTGGGATGTTCCTTCACTGTCACTTGAAGCAATTTCAACCACGTTTGCAGTTGCAGCTGGAGCTTTGCATCGATCGCCATCAGTAGTCAGCCTTCAAGGTATGCAGTAAGAATGAATGGATGAGACATGTCTCAAGAAAATAACAAACACATTTCTCCTGGCCTGCGTGCTTTGTGTTTTTGCTGGCCGTCTCCATTTGCTGGTCTTGCTTTCGGCTTGATTGGACGACGTTGTCTTTCTTCCAAGTCCTCCCGAGGATCCTTTGAGGAAGTGCCCTCCAAAAAGTCACAAAGGGAAGTGTAGAACTCTGTCTTTTGGTTCAAGGGCACGAATGTTGCAACCTCAGGTGGTGTGATCATATGTGTGGAGTAGTTGTGTTTTGTTGTAAAGTCAAAGCAAATTAAAAATGTCTGCAATTTGCAATCTGCAATGACTGCAATGAAAATGAAAAGTTCAAAGCCGAGGTGCAAATGGTCTGCAAGAGCAAATCATGCGGATACCATTGTAATACAACGATTTTGATTGCGCATGGGAGAAACTGTTGGCCTTTGTGAGTTCAAGAACTTGATCATAGTTGTGCAGCAACAGTTGATAATATGTTGCACATTGGAACCTCATCATGCGTTTGTGTTCCACACTGCAGTCGTAAGCGGCAGAAACTGTTTCCCAGCCAAGTTGAAGAAGAGCGTATCGTCCCTCATAGGCTGTTGGAGGATGTTTTTCAAGTGGAACTGGATTAGATAACACGGTAACACTCATTGCAGTTGCTGCTGATAAGCAAAGTTTTCCTTGAGAAGATTGCTTGTAGATCAGTCCGAACTTTTCCATTTTGGCAACTTCCAAAGGGTGTGCATGTGCCACATTTGGTGGAACCACACAATTTTTTTGTATTGATGCACGTCCAATTGCCGAGATGGTTGTCCTTAGTGTGAACAGTTGTTGTAGAGAGCAGAAAATCAAACAAACATGACCATCACACGAAGCAAATTTCATTGAACTGCCAATAAGTGTCACTTGGTCATCTGTGATTGTGGAGTCAACATCGGCCAGCCTTTCCACGACAGTGTTGTCCCAGATTTGTTGTTGTTTCACCTGCAGCACAACTTATCGCCATCATGTTCGCACTATGAAAAAAATGATGTGCTTGGAGAAAGAACATCGTTCAATCAAGTCAAGGCGCTTCGGAGAATTCAGCCAATGAGGCGACAGATCCAGTGTTAAAGAGCTCATCAATGCGAAGTGGCACAATATTTTCAGATCGGAGCCTTAACAAAAAACAATGGCACAAGGCAACGAAAAGAGAAAATTTCACCCAGCTGCCAAGAAACTGACACCGCACTGGTTGATCCCTTTCTCCAGAAGCACCGCACATATTCACCGCAATGCAGCCATCCCAAGCCTTACAACACACTCGATTGATTTTTCAATCAAAACCAAAACAATATACACTGCACACCAAGAAACATCCTTTCCCATAAAGCACGCTCTTTGGACATAGGATCTTCGCTCCGGATGCATGCATACAACTTGAAATGCAATGTAGGAAGGATCATCACGTTCTCCAGACTCGCCAGTTTTGCACATCTGGTACTGGTAGTAGCGACCCGCAGAAAGTCGGGCAGTGATATGCTCAGCTCTAATTTGTTTCTCTTTGTCATGAAGAAGTTCTTGTCCATTCGTGTGGTTCTGTACAGCCCGTTGGAATTTGGCTTTGGCAAATGACAACTGCTGAGTCATACTGAGTGCGTCCCCGTGCAAAGACTCCAAACTGTAGCCATAGACATGTTTGAGGAGCTCCTTAGCTTTTGTTGATTCAGAAACATAGGCTTCCAAACGAATCAGAAGCACACATGTCAACATGCAAAAAAAACTGAAATTAATTTAACCAACAGAAACCGATCTTGTATCCCACTCGATCGCCACCAGCTTGTTCAAGTCACCCATGAGCCTGTCCAAACTTGATCTGAAACGTGGATGATGGAGATCTTTGTTAGCTCTGCGTCTTAAAAAAGCGCAGGTTGATGCTG
>VSDK01028905.1:95508-126219 GCA_009767595.1 Symbiodinium kawagutii
TCTTCCGAATGAAACTTTTTGATGAAGAAAATGGTGTTGGGACTCCGATTGCTGCATCACAGTAAGCGAACTGCAATACTTCATCAACTCACGAGCTAGGATATCCGGCATTTGCATCTCCGTTTCTGGGCTACTTGCCCACCAGATCAAATATGCACTCAAGTTCTGTGGAAACGCAGCATCAAGGAAACGCCGGGCCATGTGAAAGGATGCATGCCCATTGCCACTTGACACCTGCGTCGGATTTGTTTCCATCATAGCCCACTGATCTAGGACATCACGCGCAAATGCCTTGGACGACACAACATGTTGTTGATGAAGCTCCACATCATCCATGTCGTTGAACAAACAAGCGCCAACAGCACACAACCTCCATGGGAGTTCCCTCCAGAATGAAAACACTTGCAAGAAACGCTGCGCCATTGCCACTTTGCACGCGTTGTATTCGTTGAGCAAGTTTGTTTTCTGCTCCTCGTGCTGCAATTTTTCAAGGAAGGAATGCGCAAAGCCAAAGGGCATGTTGAGAATCTGTTGGCAAAACTCATCAATCCAGCTTCCCTGGGCCAATCGGGATGCCATACGGCCTTTCCATGGACAGTTTTCGCACTTGGTGTCACAATGCGATGATAACGGACATCCATGAAAAAAGATTGAAACTGAAGCGCCCCAGTCAGCCAATTGACTACATAGGTGTGCTGTTGCCCAGAACGATATGCTTTTCTCGTCTCCTTCATGCAGGATTGACTTGATCATGTTGACTTCTTTCGGTGTGAACTCCACCAGTGGGGAATCAAGGTCTGCACTCAAGAACATGAGAGCTTGTCTCCGAGGCAGCAGCCAATCCAGCACCTCTTTCCTAACAATTGCAATGAGACACTGACTAAGCTTAATGGGAAAACCGAATCGTGTTTTAAAAACTATGTATGGCACACTGACACAATTCTGCCAAGAAGCAAGTATCCCCACCGGGTTGTCACCAATGTTGGGCATGTGCTACGAAAAAGAACTGCGAAGCTGCGTTTCAGCCTTTGGTCTCTTAGGGCTTGGTGCGGATTCTTCATGATGCACTCTGCAATGAATCGGTCGCACCGCTGCCTCACCGAAAACCATCTCGAAATGCAGTTGAGACTTTCCGAGAAGTTTTCCCAATCAAAAAAGTTCTCGATTGTGATCATGACCTGACAAGAGAGAGCATGCACAATGCACATTTCACAAATTACACTGACTGACTGACATGACAAAAGGGAACCTGCAATGAAAATCAAAAACCAGTAGAGTGCGGAACAAGATTGAACGCATAAACCAAAAAGCAAGCATATACAAACAAGGAACATGATGGAGAGCATGGTCTGCATCTGGCAAAGGCAGGTTGAATCGAAACAGAAGATTCGCATCGCTTTCTGCGAGATCACGATTTGTAATGATCCCCGGTGTAAACCAAGCATCTTTTTCAGTGCCAAAGTCCGTGAGGATCGAGCAAACACGTTCTGATGTAAATTGCATCTTGGATGATGGCTTTGATTTGGAAGCACTCTATTGTATTGTATTGTATGGCAGTGTGACAGTATGACAGTGTGTAACAAAATGAAAAGTTTTAAGTCCCTGATTGCTTGATGCTGATAGGCACACTTACATTTACACGGAGCAAAAACAAATATCACATGCGCCAAGACCAGCAAAATATTAAAAATAAAATCAAATTCAGCCAAGAAACGTGTTCGCTTTCAAGGCTTACTGCATGGATAAGTTTTTCCAGTTTTTGTCCTGCGCTTGCTGCTCTGGATCCAATCGATTGGATGGGAAGTAGCCGCTTTGTGATATTTGTGTTCTTGTAGCTGGTTCCATATTGCACAATGTCTGCCTGGCAAACAAAGAAGTCCCTGCCAAACTGTGGTGATGCATCACACCTTAGATGAAGTATCCAAGGCGCTTTTTGGTCAGCCTCTTGAGAAAGCAGAACTTCTCGAGCAAACAACATAGTGCATAGGTCCAACGTGATACGAGAATCATAGAGTAGCGATGCTGATGGAAGACGCATAGAGTCCACAGCTTCTGACATGTGGTCGTAAAGGACATCAGGAAGTACCATGCCCAAGCTCCTGACAGGAAAATGTGAACATGCAACATGTGCTCTCTAAAGTTTCTGGTGCTTGACTGAATCACAGAATGATACTTGTTTGAAGTTTGGAGGTTCTTGTTCTGGCCTGCCTGGAAATTGTATCCTTGAGATACGAAGGCTGAATCAAATTATCTGCCAGCAGCACCGCATCTAAGAGGAACACCGGCTGATAGGCAATACCGCCAGCCAGTTTCGTGCTTGGCTGATTTGGAAGACGCTGCCTGCTTTGACGCGGCATAGTCCCACTCTTGACCTGAGCAGGGCACAATTGTATTGCATCGATCAAATGCCTTCTTCCTAACGGCAGCACACAGCAGGAGCGTCGAGCGTCATCCATCCTGCCTTAGATGCCAAATGATTCTGCAATTGGAAACAATGTACACTACACAAGGAAAGCTGAGGTGAACTGAACTTGAAAAACAACATCAATCATCAAACTGTCTCAGATCTTTGATTTGAGGCCCTCACTTGATACATCAAAGAAACAGCCTCAGGCCACTTAAGTATGCTGAAATGGCACATGATGTTGAATGAGTCACACTGTTCGGCAATGCGCAGTGCTTGAGTTGCTAAGTTTTGCCACAGTACGTTTCCAACTTCCCACGATTTAGGTCATTGTTTTTTTCTCTCCGGCATGGTGAAAGTTGATGGCACACGGCGACCCAAAAGCACGAGTAGCATCAAACTCTCTAACTAAGATAAGATGTTTGATTGGCTGATTTGTCCACTGTACATCAGCGCAGAATGAACAGCACTCCAAGTGCTGCATTGCATTGATCCAGCCCCCCAAAGCAGCTCAATTATTTGATGACGAATCAGCATTGACAAATATAGCATAGCCCATCCTGGTCTCAGGTCCTAAATCTAAATCGATTTTTTAACATACATGAAGCCGCTATGAGATGACTCGGTCTTTCTTTGGTCAAGAAATTTCAATCAGGCTCTTCTTCCAGTGCGTGCGAAGATCCAAATTGACCCACTTTGGTTTGCGGGAATGGCCGCGATCCACTGTCCATCCTAGCTCCAGCATCACATCCTTGATAATGCGCCAGTAGCCGGCTGGATTCTTCGAAGTGGATCTGTAGGAATGGTAGCGCGTCTGAGCAAGGCTCAAATCCTTGTAGAATTGTGGCAGAGATGCTGGCGCTGGCAACTCGATGGACATCTCGGTACCATCACCCGGAGGTCCTTCAAAGAGCATGCGGTCAGCCATCCCTAAGTAGAGCCGATCACCCAAGGGAGTCCTGCTACGGGTTCGGGCATCAGACGCATCTGCATGATCCACATTTCGTCTGAAATGAATCTCTGCGGGCGCCATTCGCCTTGAGCCAGGTCTTCCACCCACTCCTGGCCGTGCTTTGGCTTTCGGTCCTGCCTTAGGCTTGGCCTTTGCTTTCGCTGTCGCTTTGGCAGCAGCAAGAGGTACAAGCACAGGCGCAGGCGGCGCAGGAGCTGGAACAACAGGCCTGGCAGGAGCTGCTGATCCATTCACCGCAGCGATCCAATCTGGTGGGACTGGAAGCAAAGGAACAGAGGCTGCTGAGGCACCATTGCCATTATCATCCTCAGAATCTGATTCAAAAAGCCACGAAGTGGTCTCAGCACGGTCAATGCCCGCACCCACATCCTCATTGGCATTGCCATCAGCCATCAATGGAATCTATCTGCAGTTCTAGTTCTGAAACTTTCTGCCTGAACAATCTTTGACCCAAATGCTTTACTGCTTCACCAGTCATCAAGCCATGTTGAGAATGTGCTTCCAGACTTCCAGAATCAGAATCAGAATCTAATCACAAAGTCGGAAATTCGAAATTGTCAGAAAGTTGCATGATGCACGGTTTCAGTTTCAATGCCTGTCAAAAGTCAAAAGTTCAAAAACATGACATTTGCGTTGACAAGTGTACTGTACTTATACTTCCAGACTTCCAGCAGCCAATGCAATGCAGGTATCACATCTGAACTGTGAACACTCTCACGATGACTGAATCTGAATGAATGACAACATGAATGAAGTGAAACTGAAATGTCAATGAAATGAAAATGCCAAATTCAAACGCATCAAGTTTTTTTGACTCTCTGTAGCGGCGGGCCGGCCTGAGGTCAAATCACTACAAGGTTTCTTTTGCTGTTGTGAAGTCTGAAGAACTGTGGACTTCTAGTCCTCTTGTTTTCCCTCACTTGTTGCCGCCGTCGTCGTCGTCGTCGCTGCCATTTTGATTCTGATTCTGAGTCTCATTCTCTTGACGATGACGCTCTGGAGAAGGTGCTTCAGTGGGTGAGTCAGGTGGATCTTCTTCCATTTCTTCTGTGGGACTCTGCTGACTGCCACGAGGACTGCGGCTGCGGTCGTTATGGTAGCGGCTCTGGATGACGTTGGGCATGGAAAACGCATCGGCGGAAGCGCCATTTCGACGATTCGTGTTCGCACCTGTGGGTCTTTCAGCACGATTGTTCTGGTCCTGGTCAAATTGCTGCAATTGATCAGTGAAGCGGTTGTAGAGGGCCCAAGCCAGATCTCGTAGCTCGGTCTCGCCTGACGGCGCAATTTTGAATTTCAAAGCTTGAAGTCGACCGGCCACCAACACAAATACATACCAACCATTGAAAATGAAAAGCAATTCATTCAAAACGAAAATCACAAGCCAACTGCCGCATGTGACTGCATTGCCAATTGAAATTGCATTCAGAGTCCAAGAAACTTTGTTGAAGCTGGCGGTCATGTTGGTTCATGTGGTCGAGCAATTTGTTCAGATCACGTCGACACATATCATATCCTGCAAACTGCAAAACTTGAATTGGAAACATAATTTTATAGTCACGGTCTGTTTGAATTGTGAAGAGAGACTCACAAAACTTGCCATAACATTGAAACAAACAAACAAACCATCAACAAACAAACCAAATAACAAATAGCAAATTGAAATTGAAATTAAATTTTGCAATGCAACACCAGTCCGAAGGATCTCAAACTCGTTTGATCGTCCACTGCATGGATCAAGTGTAAGGCATCTTCCACATTGATCAGCAATTGCTGCCTCAAACTGCCAGGTGGGCGCATTGGGGCTGCGATTCCCACCGCTTGACCAATTGGTGGCAGGGGCCGGGATGGTGCAGACGGCGGCGGGCCTGCAGGAGGAAAACCTGGTAGAAGAGGCCGTGGAAGCCGTGGAGGAAATGGTCGTGCGGCCCCAGCGGGAGCCTGTGACGACTGATGATTTGGTCGCCACAGCGTTGCCATGAGCCAATGAGCCAATTGGTTTTTGGAGCCCGTATTGCTGCGCCAAGTTGCCAAGTACTGACACTGACTGATCATGAATGACTCTGACTGCTCCTGCAACATGATGACATGATTCCAATTTGGAATTATAAACTATAAACTTCAATTCAATATTACAAGAATCCATCCAAATGAGATCTTGGGATCCCGGCCCACCAGTCCATCCATCAGCCATCATTGTTGGCTGTCGGCTGCTGCTGCAATGCGCAACTTCCTGCCTAAGCTAGGGAGTCGCTAGTGAACCAAAGCCTGGGCCTAAATCAAAAACGAAGTCCGAGTCCGAAGTCCTCCACATGCAATGCGTTGGCGCAATCCATGACATGATTCTTGAAAAAATGTCTGAGTCCCTGACTAGTTTTCCTCAAAATCCAACCGGGATGAGAATGACCACGACGGAAGAGAGGCAGAGAGTAAGAGACCACTTCACCGCTGAATGAAATGAAATTGAAATCCATTGAATGACTAGGCTAGGGACGTGACTAATGACATCTGTTGCTGCATTGCAGACTGCTATCCCTTAGAAATGTATGCATGCATTTCTTTGATGCAAAAAGAAACTGCCAGCCAAATCGGCCAAAGTAACGGAAAGAGCTCCTTTGAGATCTACAACCACTGCCAGCGCTTTCTGCTTGTCTCCATTGTCGATTGCCTTCGTGATCTCTTTGAACATCGCTTCTATCGCATCGTGGGTTGTGATTGCGCTGCCATCGCCAGTCAGAGTCAGCTCTGCAACATCCATCGAGGGCTAGGCTGAGGATTCCTAACGCTACTACTACCGCTTTCCTAAGTCGAGGGAGGCATAGGGTTATAGGCCTATCATCTTTTGAAATTTTGAAATTTGAAATGGCTCATATCATTAAAATTAAATGTTATCTTTGGATATAGTAAGTTAGTTATTTGGTTGGTTAGCCAGTTAGTTGGTTAGTTAGTTAGTCAGCAAGTTAGTTTGTAAGTTAATCTTAATTTTGGCTAAATCCTGATGGAGATGGGCATGTAGATTATCGATTTGATTCGCATCCAGTCCCCCGACTTTGGGCCACGATCTGATGCAGGCGACGATTCTGGCTGAATCCTGATGGAGATGGGCACGTAGATTATCAACAAAAGAGCATTTGGTTTGTATCCAGTCCCCTGACTTTGGGTGACAATCTGACACCATGCGACGATCACCAATTAACACCAATTTGGCTCTACAATTTCTTGTTCTAAACATTTTGCCCCACGCACATATCAAAGGGAGCTCATTGGAATTAGTAGGCAGGACGTGAAAAAGCAGTTCCCAAGCCAACCATGCTCAGCGAGCGAGCAAACCATTGCCGATTTTTGCATAGCTTATGTATTTGCATTCGTAGTTGTTTCTATATATATACATAGATCTAGCATGCGTACATGTTTGCGTAAATTTACATATATGGTACATGTGGGTGTATGTATATATACATACATATGTACATACAATGGACATCCTGAAAGATATTCGCCCATAGCCGTACACAAAAAGATATACAGTAGATATACATATATAAAAGAGATAGATATACATGCACTAGACTAGATTAGGCTGACTACACTACATTGGAGCACATTGAGATACAATAATTCATTCCATTGCAGTACCAGGGTTGTCCATACATGATGTACCTCCATAACTGGTTGGTTTCCCTATTAACCATTTAGGGGGCACCACCATGTATGGATAGCCCCTACAATAGTGTCCGTTACATAACATTTGCCTTCATCATAGCTACAAGATTGGTACCGGCCCTCGGCAAATCGCCCCTGCCGATGATAAGAGGACTCGTCGTTGACGGCCCGTGATTTCAGGGGTTCAAAAGTCCCATCTGATTAGCCGTGATTCAAATACTTGTCAAGTGGGATATCTGATTAGCTGTGGACATCTGATTTTGTCAAATGGGACTCCTCAAGTTCGACTTCTTGAAAGCTTCCCTGATGAGAAAACACGTACCACACACCGAGAAAAACAGATCAAAGAGTATGTGGCTCTTGAGATCCAATTTGTTTGTTGTTCTGTTGGTGCAATGCTAGTTTTCAAGAGTGCATGCTGCATACCCAGTATCTTGCCTGTTCCCACAACTGATTGGATCCCATAAGTACTGCTATAGTACTGTACCCTAGTACATTTGATCGATACTCTGCCTTTGTCATATAATTTCTTGCAGCCTCATTGTGTTGGTAGCTGTCAGTGATCATCCCCTACATGCCCAGTCTACACCGCCACAATTCTTTCGCCCTTGAGTTGGTGATGGTTGTCCCGCATTTCTGCGTTGTGCTGTTTACTCCCTTGCTTCTTTGAGCAGCCATAAGCAGCCGCTCTTGAATGACAAGATTGCAACGCACCTTACCATTTGGCATCACCATCTAGATGTCAAGCAAAATACACAAAAAACTGTGCCAAAACTGCGCTTGGGTCGTGCCGTGTCCTCTTCTCTACTTCTACGAATGACCCAGGTGTTTCCAGTCGGTGGTGTTCTGTCTGCGAGAGATACTGAGGGAGTGCTGATCGGCTTACCCTGGATCGCCGCCATCGTCGCCAGAACTGCCGCCTGGAAGAGAGATGTCAGGGTGGCCTCCAGCCACTGAGTAGCATCCACCTCCCAGGCCGGCCGGTGACTCATACCCGCTCCATGGCCATGGCAAGCCTTTGCTCATCTCATTCTCTTAACCTCAAACAGAACATGGATGGTTTAGGTCTTCATCATCGGTGGGGGCATCTGCTACTAATGGATATACACATATAGGTCTCTCTCAAGTCATATGAGTACCCCCAAATCATCCCATACTGAACGGTTAATCAATGGTTAATCATGGACAATCATGGTTAGAAATAGCTCATCAAGGTCGAAGATGCTTCATCACCGTCAATAGTGGCTAATAATACTTAATTTAGTGGCCAGATCAACCATCGTCAATCGTGGCACAATACCGGAGTGTGTCTTTGATGCCAAGCAAGCCATTCAATGCATTCAATCGACTGCGAGAGGCTTCTGTCCCAAAATCAATTCGGTAGGCCCCATGAAAAAGAGCTTAAATGGTTTCCGGTACATACATATATGTGCATATAAATTTATATGTATGTATATATATATATTTATTTATCTATAGTTAAACAAATATACATATATCAATATATATATATATACATATATATATACATGTATATGTATATGTATATGTATATGTATATGTATATGTATATGTATATGTATATGTTTAACTATACATATATCAATATATAAACATATATATACACATGTATATGTATATGTATATGTATATGCATATGTAGGTGTATATATATATATGTGTATGTGTATATGTAAATGTACATTAAAAAATAGGCATTCTCAGCTCAGCTGGCAACCAGCGGCTGACCGCCGCGCAGCCTCGCGAACATTGGCGATGAAGAGAAAGGTATAGAGAGTGATAAAGAAGAAGTAGATGAAGGTGACTGCCCAGAAGGTCCTTTCCCTGCAAGCGCCAGGCGATGTTTCCCTGAGCAACTGAAGTGTTGGCCATCATGAGTAATCGTCCCTGGTACCCACGTTACTGCACAACCAGGTCAGGAAATCGTTGTTCCACTGGGATCCTTATAAAAATTCCTCAAAGCCGAAAGTGTTTTTCTAGAGTCCCTTTCCAACCTGCTGGCCGAATACGAGCAGGTTGAGAGGAGAGTTCAACATGTCATCATAATCACCAGCACCATCCCAATGTGCTACATCAACTTTTTTTAAATACTATTTATACCCTGCATATCTGCATTGTATGATCCAAATATCTACATTATACCTGGAAACATTTACGAAAACCTATGGTGGACGCTTTCTACTTGAGCGGTGTTCAGAATCCTTCTTTGATTTCAAGGCGATAACTATTTACTTACGATTCGGCTTACGGTAGCTTACGTTTTCCAACATTTTACTTACGGATAGGGTTTGGGACAAGACTAGCTTACGATTCGCTTACGGTAAAAATTGGTGGACATGAATATTGCTTACGAATCGCTTACGACTTACGAAAACATATCTGCCTCACATAGCTTACGTCACAGCTTACGAATACCTTACGAAACACAGGAAACGACTTACGAATGACCTCAGTTATCGCTAGCCTTTCACTAAATATGTAAAGGGGTATTTAGAACGCTGCTCACTTGTTGCTTCGCATTCTCACCACAGATAACCATCCCCAGGTTACAGGTGGAACCCTACATACGAAGGAACCAACAATGGAGTTGGCCGCTGCTGAGCAGCAAGACCAAAAGCGCTCCTGTGGAAGAGTAAGGAGGAAGTAATCAAGGCTGATAATATTGGTCTCTTGCATATGGAAAAAGAACACACCTTACAGTCATTAACCAACAGTGCTGAATACTATCCAGATCTATCAGGTGCTTCAGAGAATTTATCGCTCTTCCCGTTCGCACCTTAGTCGCCACCAGAACCGTTGACGACGCACCATCTTCTCGGTCCACTCCTTGAGGCAGGTGCAGGTGGCTACCCCTCGGATAGCCACGGATACCCCGAAGCCCGGCTGCCAACTGCTTCCAACCGCCAGCAATGAAAGCTGGGACCTCTTCAACTTCATTGGGTTTCATGCCACTTAGATCCATGGATGCATTGAATCCATAGTATATCATAGTATAGATGTTTATAATCAGTTTCTCAAATCATTATATGTGCGGTGGTCAAAACTCGGTAGGAAACCCATAAACCCATGGTCCTGAGTCTAATGGCATCGCTTTTGGGAAATCCCTATCGCTCTACACTGTGGCACGCACTTTTTCCTACGACCAATTCTAATGTTTTCTGGGTATCGCTTTTGGGAAATCTCTGTCGCTTCACACAGTAAAACCACACATTTGCCATGCGACGGCGGCTGGAATAGTAGTTTTCTGGTTAATTGCTAAGAATGATTAGTACAAAGGATGATAGCTGGGGGGACCCCTATTTTGAGAAACACCCAAGTAAGTGATTGAACTGTCGGGGTTGATGGTGGAGTATAAGTGCCGGAGGCAGAGCCCCCCTTGAAGATGGATATGAGAGTTCCCTTGGGACAATTGGAATCATTCTGAGCCAGAAAAAGGCGACACTCCTCCTTCTCAATGACGCGCTTTCTCTGGATCAGGTAGACCAAGAAAATGATGCCGTCGCTCAGGAAAGCTGTTACCTGGGAGAGCATCGGTGTTCAAATTACCAAGTAAGCCATCAAAAACTAGCCCTATGATCATAAACAGCCTCTCTGAGTTATTCCCACAACTGGTGATAATAAAAACCTTATGCAACCGGCAGTTTTGCTCGTTGCTTGCATCTCATTTGTCTTGCCGCACACGCAGGCTTAGATGCCTTAGCAACTGCACGACGACCAACAGGAAAGGCATCAAAGTCGGGTTATCTAATTATGAGAAGCCTTATGTGCGCGTGTTCATATACAAATGAATATATAAAATATGTGTGTGTTTGCGTGTGTTTTTGGTTTTCCTGGTTTTTCTAGTTTTGGATTTCTTACTTGGGCCTGGGCATGATTCTGAAACCTGTTGTTTTTGTAGTTTTTCTGGTCTTGACCACTGATCTTGAGGGGGGTCCCATATATATATATATATATATAAATATAGATAGATATAGAGATAGAGAGAGAGAGAGATAGAGATGGAGATAGAGATAGAGATAGAGATAGAAATAGAGATTTAGATTGAGATCAAGATAGAGATAAAGATATAGATGTAGATGTAGATGTAGATATATCTATATATAGACAGAGATAGAGATAGAGATATAGATAGAGATAGAGATAGAGATATAGATAGAGATAGAGATATAGATAGAGATAGATATAGATAGAGATAGAGATATAGATATGTGTGTGTGTGGTCACGGTCCGCGTTGCGGCCCCGCTGATTACGAACGTTCTGGTTTGTGGACATGTCTCCAAACGCAGTTTTCGTGGCATTTTTAAGATGTGCATGGATATGGGCATGAGATTTTTCATTGGTATTTGCAGGACTTTGAGAGGCCATGCGAGGTTTGCCCCACGCCTGCCATGATTTCGGTACATTGTGACAACAGGACATCTTGTCAGCGAGTTTGCTGCTGGTCTTTTTTTCTCATTTCTGGCGTGTGCACAGCTGAGCTGTGTCGTCCCACAAGTTGTCACTGTTCCTTCGAAACATGTAAGAGTAACGAGTACATGTACGTGGACAGGCGTGGATTCACGTCCTTGTCCTTTCCCTTGGCATGGACCGTGCCACCGAAGTACTGTTTCAAATCCTGCCACAAACGATCTATTTTCTGAGTTCCTATCAACTTACTCTGGCCCTTTTTGGGCGCGGAGTCTTTTTTCACAAACTGCATGTCCTTGTGTTTCACAGCTTTGTGATTCAGGCCACGTTTCTTGCATTGATCGGCCCATGTTTGCAGCCATCGGGATGCACATGTGACTGGTGAACCTTTTTAAAAGAATGCACTTGGCACGTCTGTTCCAGACGATCAAGCAGTTTGCTTGCTTGCATGTCACGAACAGACTCCGTTGGAGGACATATGTCAAAAGATCATGATATGTCACAAGATCATGACCCACCCCACCCCACCCCAAGTACACTCTGGCGACGCTGCACATGCCCACCCCACCCCAATCACCACGGTGACCATCGTGCCATGGAAACACACACGCAACATATCCACACGTACAAGACACTCTGGCGACGCTGCACATGCCCACCCCACCCCAATCACCACGGTGACCATCGTGCCATGGAAACACACACGCAACATCCACACCTACAAGACACTCTGGCGACGCTGCACAAGCCCACCCCACCCCAATCACCACGGTGACCATCGTGCCATGGAAACACACACGCAACATCCACACGTACAAGACACTCTGGCGACGCTGCACGAGCCCACCCCACCCCAATCACCACGGTGACCATCGTGCCATGGAAACACACACGCAACATCCACACGTACAAGACACTCTGGCGACGCTGCGCAAGCCCACCCCCCCAATCACCACGGTGACCATCGTGCCACGTGGAACCACCGCGCACGCACGAAACGTGTCAAAAACCGTAAAAACCTGCAGGGCCGTAATTCGGACCGTCATCGTGTTTGTATATATGTGTCTTTGTATATATGTTTTCATGTGTCCAGGTTCCACATATATGTATGTGTCAAATCATATGCTAAAATGTATATATGTGTACACCGAGTATGAATGCATGACTATGAATGCATGTATGCATGAATGAACAAATGAAGGTATGAATGAGTGAATGAATGGAAGCACGTGTGCAAGTACGCAACAATGTATGTATGTGTGCTTGTATGTATGTACGTATGCATATATCAATACATAGCAATACGAGTACCAATGTGTGTATGTATGTAGTTTAACCAATAGCAGGATCTGCGTACGAGCACTGCTCGGTGGAGCAGCAGTAAACATTCAAACAGTGGTCGGTTTTCTTCTAGGCTGTGAGCCTGGCATGAAGGGAGTTCCCATCTTCCATGGATGCTTGGATCCCACGTAAGGAATCGTAAGGACCCGTTTAAGCGAACTCAATATGGGATCAATCGCCAAACAGCCGGTTGAAGAATCGCTCACAAAGGATGACATAGCGTCATTGTCATCCTTCATCATCGTTCAGAATAAGTCTTGGTGTCATCATTCATCATTTGTCATAGCGTCTGACCAATCAAGTGCCGGGTTGCTGGGCGACGAAGCCAAACAAGCAACTTGCTAAACAGTCGAACATGCCATTTAGTCAACTTCGGTTAGTTCACTAGGGTAACTACCGTTTATGGATACCATACTAAATGGCTCGTAGGTATCCATAAAGCATAGTGGAAACTGTACCAGTTTTAGGGCAACTACTGCAATGACAGTGGAAACCACTACCCCATCAAGTAGGGTAACTACTATTTCTGGAGGATATAACTGTACCGGATGGTGGGTTACCAGCGGATCTAACCTTACCTCCGTGGATGATTTGTCAGCTGAGATGAAAGTTGGAGGGATGTTCCTTCCGAATCCACCTAGGTTGCAGGTACCCGGGACACATTTGTTTTGCCAAGCTGCAAATTAAAGGAACTGATGGTTCGATGGCAAATGAAACGTTGATGGTCAGGTGGTTGATGGAATGGCTACTTCATGGTCGTTTGGTGGTTCATGCACCGTCAATAGTTGAAATGATACGAGTACCATCATTATCAACTATTGATTATAATACCATCAATGATTATAGTAATTAAGAATGATGATGGTTATTGATGGTGATTAGTTCATAATCAACGGAACGTTACGAACAACAGCAGTCGTTGTGGTTGTAGGATACCCTGGCACTAGCCTGGCAGCGGGGGCCCAGCGGCAAAGCCCACGGTCACGGATTGGACCAACTGTTCGAAAGGATCCTGGCACACGGACAGCTTGGCTCGGCAGCTGGTGACCTTGGGGACCTTGGGAGTCCACCTTCAAAGCTTAGCAACAGCCATGATCAGCCATGGTTATTTGCCACGGCGTTGCTTTTTCACGGCCAGGTGAGTATCAACCACAGCTTCTTTTCGTTGCCGCAGGGCTTGAAGTGAACGATGCGTTTGGATCATGGATTTCAGTGACTGGGAAGAAACAAGAAATGACTGGGAATGGAGATCGTGTGTTGATATAGATTTGTAAAGACACCTTCAACAACTGTACTTACTGGTATAAACATCGATGATGATACCATATAAAATAATATATATATACATAATCAGTTAATTTCAATATTAATGTTACTAAAGTGATTCAAGAATCAGGCAGACAATGGGCTAGGTTCTGCATCTTTAGGAAGTGAGCCACCCACACGAATCGAAACCAGTTGTAGAGGGTACTGGACGGGCATTTCGTCAGTTGATAACCATACAAGCCCCACTGCCCTTCACTGAAAAAACTGACCAGTCAGAAAAGAAAACAAACTGTCAGACTGTCTATCCAGCAATGAACAACGGTAGCAATCGGTGAGTCACAGCTCAAAATGACCGATCACGATCATCAGCAGACTCTAAAAAAGAATAAGAAAGATGTGTCTAGCATTGTCGAGCCATTCACCTTTTGACGAATGATTTATGCCAATTACCATCAACCATCTGTTGTGCGTGGTCACACGTGGTCACCGGCACGCCTCCGGAGGATTGCACTCAGGATCCGAGTCGGGTGTGGGTGCTGACGAGGCGAAGAAGAGCGCGTTCAGCCACCCTGAACTGACCACCTGCAGATGTCTCAGCCCCACCGTCGTCAGGAACGAGGGTTGATCTGTTGAAAGTTGTGAAGCACCGTCAACAATTACCTACTGCAGAAGTGAGATGCATCAGCTAGAAGTGTAGTTGAAGGGTTTTCGTCAGGATTTGACTTAACGATCTTCAACAAAATGTTTAAGGATTGAATCAGAAAGCCTTGGAACTTGTGTTATATACATATATATCTTATGTTGCCTTACGTTGCAAAAAAATCTGGGACTCCTGCCATGTATAATGTGGCATTCCCAGCTGAGGGTGACAGCAACAAACCTGTCAGTGAGTCCCCTGGTGGTTGCTGGGGTACCCAATTTTTCGATTGTCCCGATGCAGAGGGACTGTGCCTAACAAGGTTAGGATTCACAGATCCTTGCAAGAGTAGAGAAAAAGCACGAGCAGACGAGAAAAAAAGAACTACAGTATGTATAAGGTGATACTAAGTCACCCAATAATGGACCATGTTTCCCCATCAAATTTGAGGGTGAGTTTCAAGCAACTGGATTTCAAATGGAAAAACCTGCGCATGGTCAATTCTATAGACCTCAAAAAAGAGGGCTTCCACCACTGAAAGCACCAGAACTCATTCCCCGGGCCCAAAGCGATGCCCGCTTGCCCCACCTTCATTCCGATCAATGTTGCGCGAACAGAATATGACCTAGTAAAGCCCCCGCACTGCACAGGAGTGGTGAACACTGCCCCAAGAGGATGCCATCAAAGACATGGTAAATTGATGGGTAACAGGCAAGGCCTGTTCAGCCGAAGGTTGCCGGAGGGAACAACCAAAGCAACAAGTTATGCAGAAGACCACTGCGTCAACAAAGCTTGCACCACACAATATCAACATGGTGATAGCCACCCAACCAAATCGATAAAATAGAAACATGCCAGGTTTGGGAATCTCACATGGGCGGCTGGAGAGCTTTGGAGCCAGCAGAACTGAAAAAAACTTTGGGTGTCCCTTCCCTTTACCACAAGTATTTCAGTCAGACATTGGAAGAATATGCCTTGAAATTCTTAGGGCAAAACTCCTACTTCATATGTAGGTATCTGAATCTCTTTGAAGCAGGAAACATGTCAAAAGTATATTGCGCGTCGGTGCATGTACATGTATGTATGCTTATATCTGCACACATCAATCTACATAGCAATATTATACCCCATCATTTAGAAGTGCTTTTAGATATCTATGCATATAACCCCTTTCCTGTTTGGCATATCATACATATCATATATTTATGTTTATACGCGTGTTTCTCGAAATAGGGGACCCTCAAATTATCCCCAGTCATAGTCTGTTTCAGATAATCAAGGGTTGATTTCAGGGGTGCCCGACTTTTGAGAAGCCCCCGGCTGTGTGTGTGTGTGTGTGAGTGCCTGTGTCTGTGTGACCCTGCTCCCCTCGGAATTCACAGCCATTTGCTAACAACCAGTAGTCACGCAACCGCACTATTACTTAATAATCATCACTTACATTACCATATGTTACTTGCAACCACTAGATGCATCATATCAATAACCATCACTTAACCATAGTATAACTTACATATTTAAAGTTCACCTCGCAAATACACTATTTGGTCTCACCCATTTAGCTTCGCAGTTACGGGAATTTTGCAAGTCACGTCAAGCTGAAGAAATTGCTCTCCAAGGCACAACGTGATGCTCAACTGGAAGACCTTGGCCCAACCATGTGCTGCTGGAAATAGCATCAGCATTCGACACAAAGGACCGCCTGAGAGCACGGGCCCCGTGGTCCAAGTGGCGAGGTCGAGAGAATCTGGAGACCAATCGTTTCATGATCTCAGCTGTATGCATGAAACGATTCGAAACTTAAACTGAATCGTTTCTGCAACTGTTGACCGTGACCTCTTTGAAGAAATGACTCTTGCTTCATGGTTGCTTCACATCAACTGAACAGATCCATGGCAATGGCAGAACTTGGCTTGGGGGCCACACACCGGGTCATGTCTTGAGTGGATGAGGACATAGGTCGGTGTCACTGAGTAAAGGTATCCTACTGATTATCCGAATTGATCTTCATGCCAACTAAAGATGGCACAAGTTGGGATTTATCCCAATGTGTTTTTTTGACTCCATGATAGAATCTGTTGGCATTCAGATTTCTAGATTTTCCCGAATTATCACTGGAAATACAAGTGGTAGATATATGTATATATAGTTTTTTTGGATATATAAATATCTATATATAAATATATGGATACACAGCAAATGCCTCGGCTGTGCCCGGAGTCGCAAGATCTGCCAAACAGTTACTCCTGCCAAATGTTCAAAACCCTACACCCTAAAACCCTAATTCCGACCTGAACACTAAAACCCAAAGCCTCAAAACCCATAAACCCAACATCACTGCGTATAGCTAGTGTTTTTCCGCAATTTCTTCGAGCAATGTTCAATTGATAATGGATACACCAACCTTCACCAAGCTTAACCAACCATGACCACCCACTCAACCCACTTTTGAGCGCTCCCAGTGGCTGGTCAGGAAGCGTATGGCTGGGGCCGCCTCGCCGTTGTTCCCTTGCTCCACGTTGCCATTGCCGTACCAGACATGCACCTCTGCTGCTTCCCACAGAGATTCTGTTGCTGGGTAGTGCCGTTAGGTTAACAACTGGCCACACCAGTAACAGACTATGGTTAGTTACTCTCAGTAGTTCATGATGTTACTGATTAGATTTAGCTACTGTTAGTAGCTAATGATTTTGGTTAGCACTAGCCGCTAGCCACTAACAGGATCCTTGATCAACTATCCGCGACTACCCATCACTAAGTGTCACTGATTTAGTGAAGGATCATGCTTTTACTGATGGTTCGTCGAGGAAAGTTGATCAAGGATCCCATTGTCAGTGAGCATTATGATCCGTGATGGTGATGGATACTGTTCATCACGTGATGACGAACGCAATCTATGATGGCTAAGTAATAGTTTGGATAGTGATGGTAGGCAGTGGTTGCTCGAACAGTTGATGGTAGAAGATATCAACCAAGAGTTTGCCAGGCTGATAGTTGTTAATATGAGATGTTATGTGTGATTATATAAATACATATTAATGCATACATATATAGATATATATATCCATGTTTATGCATATATATCCATAAAAATATACCATTAAACTACCAATATATATATATAGATATATCATGATTGTAAATCAACGGTTCTTAAGAGCAGGCTCATCTGTTTCTATTCAGGATGGGTAATGATCTGGTGAATCACGGTATCATCAAAGGGTGCATCCTAACAGAACCGGTCGATACACCAACATGAAGGGCTATGCCAGCTAAGGCTGATACAATAAGTATACCGCATAAATGACAAAGATGAATGATAGATATACTATCATACTATTATTTTACAATCGTAGGGGAATGTCAAGGTTGATGAATTTCACTATGCGTCATTAGAATTAGCCATGATTGTTCATCATTTGCTATTGCTAACCATTCATTACCCACCATTGACCCTGATTCTTCGCCCCTTTAAGGTCCTGGGCTTGGGTGATCCGACCCTGAAATCCCTTCCGTGCACCTTGGTGGTGGCTCTTTGCAAACGACCTCGAGGGCAGCCATCACAGTGGTTGGCGGTTTCAACCTCCACGGTCGTAATCTCAGGTGATCACCAAGAACAATTCTGCAACAGTTGGTGGTGGAATTGTATTCATCCCCTTCCCCTAATGGAAGGAACAGAATTGGCACCAAGGCAAAGCCGCTCTATGTTGGATGGACTCCGCTGTTGAGGCGATTTCTGACAGCAAAATGGCGGCCGAATCCAACGAATCATCCTCGATGTCCAGCAAGCCATCGGAAAGCCAACAAACAGCTGTGATTCGTAGTTTCTTCCTACTTGATGGATGTGGGGATGCTATAAACAAGGACTACCTACCCCAACCCCAATTCAAACAGGATCATGTGCGTGCGCTTATGTGTGAACATGCGTGTGTGTGTGTGTGTGCGTGTATGCATAAGTAGGTAGGTAAGTAGGTATGCATGCATGTGTAACTCAAAAAAAATATGCAACAGCAACTCAGCCACAAAAAGGCTACAGCAACCCCAAACGATTTCCAAATTCCTATCCAAAACCTACCCAACGATCCGAAATGTGTAGCATCGCTGCTGTCATGCATGAACGACTTTGGCACCTCATGCAGCATGGCTTGCAACCTCCATCTATGTCGTGCACATGTATTGACATGTGTATTAAGGACCAGCCATTCTTGCCGCTACCGGGCCAGAGGACAAACACTGCCACACGTTGCAACAACTTCTGACCAGAACGTTGTCTGTCAAAAACCTGATCATGAGCAAGAGTAAGCAAATGATGTCTTTTCTGCATGTCATGATGTTTCAACACATTGTCTACATAGTGTGCTGCCCTGCTTACGAAATGGGACCCCAACCACATGCGTATTTGCATTTGTATCAATATATACATATGTGAATTATATGTAGCTATGTAGTTATAGTTATATGTATTCATATGTGTTGTACATGTATGGTGGTTTCTCCAAATAGGGAACCCCATAAAATGGTTTGTTTATCACTACATATGGGGTTGCTAATATTTGACAACTGGGGGGTCATCTATTTTGAATAAACCCTATGTAGATATTGAGTTTACTATACAAATGATTGGTTTATTACTATACAGTATCATAACTCCAATGTATCCTCTACAATATTCAATCCTGTACATGAATGCAAACGGATAAATTGGGTCATAGCCAGCACTCTGTCTCAACTGCTAGGAGCGCCACAGGGATATGGCTCTGGTCTGCATTTCCAGTCACTGGCAACTAACCATGGGTATAGTTACATTAGTGGTTACACCGGGGGAGTACTGGTGGCACCCCCACTGAGTGGGGGCACCCAACCATGGTTTCTATATGGCTGTGAGTCAAAACCCTGTACCCCTGGTTCCCCTTTCATTAACTATTGTTTTCCCTCTTATTGTTGGTGGAAATCCCCCATTAGTTGGTTGGTTAATATTGACCCATGGCCATATGTTTCTATGGCTTATCAGCTACCGTACAGCGGCTTTCTATCCATGGCTGGGCACATCCAGCCATGGAGGCCAACCGCCGCGCTGCTCCGTGCGGCCTTCAGCGCTCTCGTGACCGGCGACGCCCTGCTCCGTCGAAGCTTTCCTGTCGAGCTGTATGGGGATCCCTCGTTAGCCCAAGTCCCTCATGGTTTCCTACTGACTTGGTATACCTCCAGCGAATAAACCCAGGCTTAAGCTTCATCCAGGTTTAACATTGTGTTCTACCAGTGCTGCTGCTTCTTTCGACGAGCATCTCCCCATTCACCAACCCGACCACAGGAACTGTCCTTTCATCTTCTTCCAGAGGCCTTAGGACCGAGTCATGGAAGAAACTGCGTGTGAACAAGATAACTGATTTCACAATGATACAGTACTTATTAGGTGACCCCGCAGAAATCGATGCTTAATAATCTCCTGTAGATGGTCATGAACGGTGGTTCTACATGCATCATTGGCCGGTATATTTTCGTGCTGGCACTTTGGGATCCCTTGGCTAAAGCCAGCATTGATCAGAACAAGCACCTCGTGGCTGACCCACTGTTCCAACAGTGTCGCCCAGCTATCAATGGTTGACGGTCGTTGATAAGCCGAGGCCATGAAGGCTAGAACGAGATGAGAGAATACTTGGGTGATCATCCCACTTAGTACCTGGTCAACCATGGTAAGTAACCATCACAAGTGGATACCAAAGCACTTGGTGAAGCACCTTCGATGAAGCCCTAGAAGACTCTGCGAGACTGGCCAGGAAGGAAGGCTATTGATCTCTGAGCATGACATGGTCGAAAGGCCCATCCGAAACATCCAACGTTATCCGTGCTATCAGCATAATATACCGATTGGTCATTGGCATGGTTGCCGAGATATCACCTGCCAGGAATATGAATGTCGGCCAAAACCCTCTACGGGACAGTTTTAGAGTGGGTTCCACACCTCCCACATAAACAAGATTATAGTCTCTTGAAATGTTTTGAAATCATTTGCTGAATTAGAATCATTGGGGTTGCTTGTTACGGAGAAGGCCAGCCGTGAATAGTTGTTGGGGAACCGCGGTTGCCGAAGTGATGGAGGCAATCCCAACCGGACACCGTCGCATGGTAGGATACAACCAGTCGCATTGAGCGAGCATAAGAATCTTAAAAAGAAACCTCAAAAAGAAACCCAAGCATCAAAAACCTCAAAACATTCATCCTACCATAAGAATCTTCAAAAGAAAGAGCTGCGAAGCCTTCAGAAAGGTTCACGACAGCGAAGGGCTGCCATGCCTTCGGCACCTCGGCACCGACTCGGCACCCGCGCTTCTCAGAGCTTTCCACCTCCAACACGCAGGGCTCCAATGGTGGCGCTGGAGTCCTGCGGCTGGGGTTGGCTGGGGATGACCACAACGATGGGTCGCCATTTCTCGGGTAAAGACTGGCGAAATATTGGTGAATAAGGATGGATAAGCTCAATTCATGAATAATTTGTCAATGCTAATAGTGCTCATTGATCAGAATCTGCTTCCTGCTGCATGATGACACCAAGCATAAGAGACTTACCGTTAATGAAGCAATCATACACCAGCTTACCAAATCGTGCCATTGCCAGATTTCCTGCACCCTCACATGGCTGAACTTTCCAGCGTATTGCTGGGACGGGCCAGGATGTGCCTGGAAAGCCACACAACCATCGCCCAGGGCAAAACCTCTGAACTGCTGTCTTTCAGGAAAAATCGAGGGATTGGACCTGGTATCATTCACTTGTTGACTGATTCTTCAAACCTCCAACCATCAGAGATGGTCCATGTGGTTGTGCGTACCCACCGGCGGTTCACACCACGAGCCACATGAGCCATGTGAACTGGCCATGTGAACTGGTTGGTATTGACCCATAGTCATAAGATATCGTTGGTTATTAAGCATGAGAGTAAGTACTAGTTATTGAATGAGTGACTACCAATTATTGACCGTGGGTTGGGATTGATACAGCCACTATTACGCATGAGTCACATGAGTAACTATGAGCTATTGAGCATGGGTTGGGATTGATCCATAGACGAAACATCCACCTACTGCTTGCATCCAACTATTGCTGGCTCCACTCTTGTACACTAACCTGGAATGGGCTGGAATGGGAAAATCCACCATTTATAACTGATTTTCCGATCGAAAATGGCGGCTTTTAATGTCTAGGTCGGTTTCCCAGAGGATAACAAGGCGGAAACGCCACCACTTCAAGCAGCTTTTCCACGGGGCCCCCATTGCAGTCCTTGGTTCATTCTCCAAGACTACGCCCAGCGACCTGAGAGAGCCCATGCTGGGAGCGATCCATCGCTGGGAGGGGGGGCATCTTCCGTAGCTTCATGGTGGCTAATTAGTGACTCCTGGCTGATTACGGAACTTAATGGCTGATTAGTAGTATGATTAAACGAGTAACTATTCTGGCTGATTATGGCTAACTAATGGTTACCAGTTATTAATACTGGTTCATTGATGTGTAACTATGATTGATTTATGGTCGCTTACTGGCTCATGATGCTTAGTCAGTGGTTAATGATTGATGACAGTTGCATTTCATGGTTTATCACACCAAGCATACTGGTTTAGAATGCTTAATCTCAAGTGGAGATAGCAATCAACGTTTGAAGCAACGGATGGGGCGCAACGGATGGTCATGCCCCTGCAGGGTGACCGGTCTGTCTTAAAACTGGCTGTGTTGGGGCCCTTGGGGCCCATCCAACTAGTTGGATGGTGTGTGGGGGTAGCAACCAGCCAGACAACAATGGTAGCTGATGACTTTGTTACTATAGTTGATCTATGGTTACTATAGTTGTATAGTCTGGGAACTAACTTCTTTTATAGTTGATCTATAGCATAAATCAAGAAGTTAATATAAAGACTTCTTGCCAGGTGATGGCGGTAATAGGAAATCAATGGGGTGTAAAGACTGATGACTTCGATCTTTGAGAAAACCAGTTTCAAACAAGCGCCCTTTCAAGGATCAGCATCTATTGCCCTTGAAGACCAAGTAGTTTGTTATCAAGTATGTCTTTTGAGACAATCAACCAAACACCTTGCCAGCAACATCCATCCTTGTTCTGGTAGGGTAAGTCGTAACCACTTTTCATGGTACCAGAACTGAATCTTAGCATATCACAAAAGTCATGAGTTGGAATCCATGTACGATCCTGACACATTGCATACGTATGGGTACTATATGACCATATAGTCACTACCCATACCAGTGATCACTATGACTATGATACTTAGCACCTTGAGCCGTGCTATATTTAATCACCTCATTGTGATCATACCCCTGTAAAGATACCACCACCCCGCCCGGGCCCTGACGCCGCAGTCTTCTGTCGCAACTGGTGGCTGGCAGCGCTGTCTGCCTGGGTCCAGAAGAGTTGGGATGGGAAGTGGTACCACAAACCATGACGAAGACGCAACCAACCATGTCTGCTGTTGCCGTTGTAGTTACTCTCCCTAGTAACCACTACTCATGGACGTGGCTAACCATGGTCAAGAAGCAACAAATAAATAGTGGTACCATGGTGGTTACAATGGAGAATGTTTTAAGTGCCTTCCAGGTGCTAGTACCACCAGTTTTTTGGGTTGTAATGGATAGTAGTAGCATCATTATAGCTGTAATCGTGAATGATGGTCAATGATAGCCGCAAAAATAATGGCCAAGACTAGCTAATGATGGTGCATCCATGGGTAGAAGTGCTTCATGCAGTACTGCTGTACCTGCAGGGGAATCACGAGCAAGAACCACCTAACATCACCTAAGGGTATCTTGGGTTCGAATGGCCATCACGGTTTGAAACGGTGGTGCCACCGCTAATGAGGATGGACCAGTCGTGGTCAACACCATCGGGATGCCCAAAAGAACCCGAAACTATGTCCAAAAAGAATCTCATACAGATCAGGTAATTTGGTGGTTTCTAAAAATAGGGAACCCTAAAGCTATGGATGGTTTATTGCTGTAACTGTAAATGGGATATATATAAAATATAAAGGATGATTTTAGGGGTCAACTATTCTGAGAAACACCCTAATATATAGAGCCTTTGGACACAAAACCACCAACCCCCCCAACGATTTTGAATGATAAGCATCCCCAACTACATGTGGAATGCCTTCATTGGTCCAGGAGAGCTTCCTTGGTGTCATCCGGCGGCACTCCTTGACACAGCATCATTTCTGTGCCACCTACTGTTCACCCACTGAAGATGAATCTTTAGGATTCATCCCCAATGATGTGGGGAGAACCCTGCTTACGAATGCAGGTTGCTGAAGATTCTTCGGTAGAGAGAAAATTATGAGCCACATCCAGTCCCGATCGGAGCACAGGACGCCAAGTGGCTTGATGCAAACCACTGTCCTGGATCATACTGAGAGTGCCTGGATCAGCTCCAGTCCTGCAAGTGTCAACAAAAAAAGCTGGCAGCGTCCATAATGGAGATCTCTCCAACCAACATGATCATCTGGTTGGTGGCTATAAGTCAACCAATCAACCATCACAAATATTGGGGAAAATACAAAAGGGTTAAAACCGCGAACTCGATAAATGATGGACATCCCTCCAACCAGCATCATCATTCTGGTATGGAAACTGCAATGCTTCCAGAGACACTCTTTTGTCAGTCACACCAATGTGGCTGTGAGTCAAAACCCTGTACCCCTGGTTCCCCTTTCATTAAGTATTGTTTTCCCTCTTATTGTTGGTGGAAATCCCCCATTAGTTGGTTGGTTAATATTGACCCATGGCCATGTCAATTGAGCGCTGGTGAGCAGTGGTCAGAAAAAAATCCAGGTGACCCCGAGAAGAGGCCCTTCTTGCAAGACAAGAAGGAGGGCTGGAGGACACATCATAAGTGAAGGTGCAAAGATTCATGCCGGGTAGGAAAGTACCAACCAATAAATTGATTAAGATATATAACTGAATGGTAAAAATATCAATCGTTCAACAGAAACTCGGAACCTTTCTTCCAATTAGCTACAAAGTAGCCTGTTGGCAAACCACTCTTGGAAAACACAAGAGTGGAATACCACTCTTGGACTGACACTCCTTTGTTCACGGACTCTTGCAGCCGAACAATGAAGCAATCCCTCGCCGGGCTGGCTACAAGAACTATGCCTTTCAAAAGGATACCTCTGCCATCCCTTTCAAACAGCAACCGCTTGGGCTCAACAGATCTTCGGCTGCAGATCTTGAAACTTCACAACACCATGTACACCCACCATTTTGAGTACGGGCTTCTGCTACTCGTTCGCACTGGCCCTGTGTAGTATCAACGATCGAAATCATAGAGTTGCATTGGGGTTAACAACTAAATACAGTCAAATCTTGGAGTTAGGCCTTGTGTAGGAACATCCAAATCATAAGCATAATTATCTTCATGTCACAACGCAGAGAGTTTTGGCGATTGAGTGCGGGGGGTAGTGTTCCAACGCTGAGCAACACTCGCGAACGCGTACGGAAATACAACTGGTCTGCAAGTTTGTGGTCAGCGGAATCAGCTACTCAGAAGCGTATGAATTTAGGTCTTTCCAGCGCTGTATGCAACTATACATACATGCGTCAACATGTCAACATAAGTATACATGATTATGCCTACGGACCGAAAACCGCGCTGACGAAACGTCAATTTTTGCATGTTGGCAACAAGTGCGTATTTGATGCTACGTCATGCACGTGTGGGTGTGGGTTGGGGGGGCTGGGGGCATGTTGACGTTCGTGGTACGTTGTGCACGATGTCCATGCTACGTCACGCACGTGTGGGTGTGGGTTCGGGGGGCTGGGGGCATGTTGACGTTCGTGGTACGTTGTGCACGATGTCCATGCTACGTCACGCACGTGTGGGTGTGGGTTCGGGGGGCTGGGGGCATGTTGACGTTCGTGGTACGTTGTGCACGATGTCCATGCTACGTCACGCACGTGTGGGTGTGGGTTCGGGGGGCTGGGGGCATGTTGACGTTCGTGGTACGTTGTGCACGATGTCCATGCTACGTCACGCACGTGTGGGTGTGGGTTCGGGGGGCTGGGGGCATGTTGACGTTCGTGGTACGTTGTGCACGATGTCCATGCTACGTCACGCACGTGTGGGTGTGGGTTCGGGGGGCTGGGGGCATGTTGACGTTCGTGGTACGTTGTGCACGATGTCCATGCTACGTCACGCACGTGTGGGTGTGGGTTCGGGGGGCTGGGGGCATGTTGACGTTCGTGGTACGTTGTGCACGATGTCCATGCTACGTCACGCACGTGTGGGTGTGGGTTCGGGGGGCTGGGGGCATGTTGACGTTCGTGGTACGTTGTGCACGATGTCCATGCTACGTCACGCACGTGTGGGTGTGGGTTCGGGGGGCTGGGGGCATGTTGACGTTCGTGGTACGTTGTGCACGATGTCCATGCTACGTCACGCACGTGTGGGTGTGGGTTCGGGGGGCTGGGGGCATGTTGACGTTCGTGGTACGTTGTGCACGATGTCCATGCTACGTCACGCACGTGTGGGTGTGGGTTCGGGGGGCTGGGGGCATGTTGACGTTCGTGGTACGTTGTGCACGATGTCCATGCTACGTCACGCACGTGTGGGTGTGGGTTCGGGGGGCTGGGGGCATGTTGACGTTCGTGGTACGTTGTGCACGATGTCCATGCTACGTCACGCACGTGTGGGTGTGGGTTCGGGGGGCTGGGGGCATGTTGACGTTCGTGGTACGTTGTGCACGATGTCCATGCTACGTCACGCACGTGTGGGTGTGGGTTCGGGGGGCTGGGGGCATGTTGACGTTCGTGGTACGTTGTGCACGATGTCCATGCTACGTCACGCACGTGTGGGTGTGGGTTCGGGGGGCTGGGGGCATGTTGACGTTCGTGGTACGTTGTGCACGATGTCCATGCTACGTCACGCACGTGTGGGTGTGGGTTCGGGGGGCTGGGGGCATGTTGACGTTCGTGGTACGTTGTGCACGATGTCCATGCTACGTCACGCACGTGTGGGTGTGGGTTCGGGGGGCTGGGGGCATGTTGACGTTCGTGGTACGTTGTGCACGATGTCCATGCTACGTCACGCACGTGTGGGTGTGGGTTCGGGGGGCTGGGGGCATGTTGACGTTCGTGGTACGTTGTGCACGATGTCCATGCTACGTCACGCACGTGTGGGTGTGGGTTCGGGGGGCTGGGGGCATGTTGACGTTCGTGGTACGTTGTGCACGATGTCCATGCTACGTCACGCACGTGTGGGTGTGGGTTCGGGGGGCTGGGGGCATGTTGACGTTCGTGGTACGTTGTGCACGATGTCCATGCTACGTCACGCACGTGTGGGTGTGGGTTCGGGGGGCTGGGGGCATGTTGACGTTCGTGGTACGTTGTGCACGATGTCCATGCTACGTCACGCACGTGTGGGTGTGGGTTCGGGGGGCTGGGGGCATGTTGACGTTCGTGGTACGTTGTGCACGATGTCCATGCTACGTCACGCACGTGTGGGTGTGGGTTCGGGGGGCTGGGGGCATGTTGACGTTCGTGGTACGTTGTGCACGATGTCCATGCTACGTCACGCACGTGTGGGTGTGGGTTCGGGGGGCTGGGGGCATGTTGACGTTCGTGGTACGTTGTGCACGATGTCCATGCTACGTCACGCACGTGTGGGTGTGGGTTCGGGGGGCTGGGGGCATGTTGACGTTCGTGGTACGTTGTGCACGATGTTGATGCTACGGTTTAAGACTCGTTTCCGTTTGTGCGCAATGTCATGGTTTGCGGTTTTTCGGTCCGATGGCAACATAATAAGTTAGTTAGGCCAATCACACAATACCTGGTAATTCACACCTCTGAAGTAAGGTTGGAATGGAATGAGTTTGATCGGATCAATTGGAACAAACGTTGGGGATGGTGATTCTGAAACATGTTCAATTTCTCTTGGTTTATATGTGTTGATAAAACAAAGCACTGCTGGGAATGCATTTTGGTCGATCATGGTTTGGTATGGTTTCGGCGATAACAGCGATGGCAACATGTTGATGAACATTGATGGATGGTTCTTTGTGGTTGTTTGTGTGTTTCTACGGTGGCATAGATGAACCGAACCAATGAAGAAGTCATGTGTGTTCAAGAGCACCATTCGCCGCTCAGGCGTGAGCCTCAGACTTTGGCGGGTCTTGGCTGAGGGAGTGTGCTGCTCACGCGGGGTTGGCGTCACGAACATGTTGGCTGGACATAAAAGTAAAAACAGTCACGTTGGTTGGCACGTTTGGACTCTGATTGATTACAGCAGTCTGCGCATGTGTTAATCTGGCTTTAGCACGTTCTTGTTTATTCACAGCCATTGGCTCCCCGGGGTTTGGCGTTATGAATGCCATTCTCTTATCGTTAACGTATTTATTGCTGTTGCGCAATGTCCATATACCTCTACCACCTCTAGTGCAAGGGTGGTGCCAGTACTCCTTCAGTGACCTGTTGGACTTGCACGAAGTCCTGGCGCTGGCAGTGGTTGGTCGTGACGTGTTGGCTCGTCAGACTGTGTCGGCTTTGTGTCAGTCCTATGATTTCAGATCTTTGTTTGATGCGCTGTCGATCCTCAAGGACATGTGGCACATGTATGTGCGACGCAATCGGCCTCTGCCAGTAGCATCGTTGAAATTGGCGGATCGGTTCAATGCCCGTCTCCGTGGACCAGCGCCAGCTCATTTCGATGATGCTGCGTTGTCTCATCCTTGGGCATACCAGTGCATGCAGTTGCTTGAGTCTTTGAAGCCGGACCCGGCAGTTTTCCAAGCAGGCAATCCTGCAACAGAGTTGGCGAATCACACTCCAGGGGACAATGCATCCAGGCATCCATGTACTGTTCCACGGGACTGGAAACATTTTTGTAAATTTTGTTCTTCGAAACATGGAATTTTGAGCTTCCACACATTCATGTTTCGTTGGGGAGTGGAGAGGCTTATCTACTTAAAGGTTTTGGAACATGGCTGATCATTGGTGATCAATGGTGGTAGCTGGGCTGCATAGGAAACTTGTTTGTCTTTGTCACCTTTGTTTACACCTGGTAGGATGATGGCTGATGAAACGGACGGAGATCCTCCGGCCCTCCCTCATGACTCTGACAGTGAGTCCTTGAGCCCTCCGAACTCCTTTGACAGTCCTCCGAGCAAGCGCAAGAAGCTGGACCATTACTTGAAGCATTCCGATCCTGCTTGTCAGGCCCGTTTCTTTCTGCAAACCATCCTTGCGCTCTTGTCGCCTGATTTGCCAAATGTTGGTTTGACCCTGCCAGGCGCGCCCTTCCGATGTCGGGGAGTTGTCGACGCAGGAACTCCGTGACATAGCCGAGCCTACTGCTGCGAGACCTTCTGAGGCTTTGTCAGCGCATGACCCTGTTGAAGAGGCTGACTTCGATGATATTGCTGTGACTGCTGCCTCTTCCTCCGCTTCTTCTTCATCGCGACCGGCATCGTTGGGAGAAAGACTTGGCAGAGTGTTCAAGTGGGGTTGCTGTGAGAAACATCCGAACAGAGCACTGCGTCCTCACGTGTTGGGAAAGTCATCCAAGACTCCAGGACAGCTTCGATTGTTTTGCAGCCTCTGGTGGCAGATTGACGAGAACGATCGTCGTGGGTGCTGGTACTGCACGGATTTCCCTCGTGACAGGTACCATGAGCTGGGACTTGTGCAGAAAAACAAATACCAAAGCCTGGCTCTGTCTTTGCAGCGCAACGCTGCATGAAAGACTCAGACCTGATGGACTGGAGAGACTTGCAGCGCACCAACCGAAAAAGAAAGTTCTTTGCGGCTGCAAGAAGATTTGAAAAAGTATTCTTTGAACAGTGTCTCAGATATTGGATGCGACTGACAAGTGCTGCCAAAGTGAAGATAACTTGTGATTGCTTTCGGCAGGGTTAACAGAAGCAATGGGATCCTGAAATGAAACTTCACATGTTGCGCAATTTGTGAGAGTTGCTCTGGTCAGACATGTCACACAGCTGCCAAGAAGAACATGTTGTGCATGGAATTTCCTTCGTTTCACTTTTTGGGCTCAAGTCTCGGCACGGCTTGGAACTAGACATGAAGTTGGTTCGAAAACCAGCAGCCTCACGTAGCCATGTGCGCACAGTCAAAGTGAAGGGACATCCAGGTTCGCAGAAGAGAAGATCTCGGGGCACAAAGGCAGAGCCCACTTGCCAGATTTGTGGCAAAAGAAATCACTACAGTAGCAGTTGTCCAACCTTGGCTCAGAAACTGCTGCAAGCGGTCCGTCGGCATGCGAACACTGGACAGATCAAGCAGTTCTTAGAAAAGAATGTCGCTGCACAAGTGGTGGCTATGACGCAGAAGCCTCGCAAGACTCTGAAAAGACGGAGTGCCGGCAAAGCGTGGTACAAAACTGGTGCCAATGTGCAGAAGAAAAAGACACGAAAGACCATCAGCAAGAAGAGAAATGCAGAAGCAGAACATATGAGAAAGCCGAAACCAAAGACCAAGCATGGCAAATTTCCTGTGAATGAACGGGTGACAGAGAAAGCTTACATTGCTCTCAAAAAGCAAGGCTGGGCATGGAAGCCTGACTGTTGCCCTGCTTGCTCTGGCCGCCTTGCTCGGCAGTCATGGGCCACGTGTCAACATCGTGGCTGGGGTCGTTTGTTTTTCCGCTGTGAAGATTGCCAGAAGTATTTTGATGTGCTGACGTTCAGCCACCTCATCACTCTCCGACTTCCTCTGGTTCTGGTTGAGAAAGCTGTCGACATGCATTTTGCAGACTCCCCGCCTCCAAGTGCCAGTCAAGTGGGTCGCTACCTGGGTCTGAGTGCCACACCAGGAGGCAAGGTTTGGCATGAAGTGCGTACTTTATTCCCTGAAAGAATCAAATATTTCGGGGTTGAAGAAATTTGCAATGAATTCGCCGGTCGTGACCTTCCTGACCAGGCCCTCTGCAGATCCTCCTGCGCTGTCTCATGCGTCATGAAAGGCATTGCGCAGACCTGTTTCAAAGAGA
>VSDK01028905.1:126229-197756 GCA_009767595.1 Symbiodinium kawagutii
CGCTCTTCAGCATGTTTCAATCGTTTCAGAATGCCATACAGTTTGAGTTTTGTAAACACATTATACAAATTTTTTCACCATGATGAACAATTCAGCACACGGACAACTTTGCACTGAAAAGCATCACAATGTCTGGGCTTGGTCCAGACCTCGTGGAAGCAGACGGCACGTCGATTCGCAAGTACAAGCATGGCAGTTCTCTGATGTATCGCCAGCTCTTCGGTATGGTCAGTCGAAAGATGGTCCAGGCACAGCTGTTTCAAAGGTTCGTTGACCAAAGTGATTGATTATGAGCTTCAAAGTCACAATCGACATTCGATAGCATTTGGACTTGGCTGCGGATGCAAGAAGACACATTGGGATATTGCTATCGTTACATAAATGGTTCGATGAATGCATGGATGAATCTCACAATGACAGATTATATGCATGGATTGATCGATGCAAAAATATACCAACATATATATATATACATATATTTAATTATTTATATATATATATCATACATTTATAATTATATATATACATATTTATTTATTTCAAACATATTACGATATAAATATTTATATATATATGTATATAAAGATATTGCTATATATATATGATTTATATACATGCACATGCATATATGTATATACCTGTATGTTTTTAATTGTACATATATATAGATAAATATATATATACATATATATATATATATTTATTTATTTAGATAGATATATATATATATAAATATATATTGGTAAATATACATGTAAGTCTGCAAATCTTGATATCTGACTATACGTACGTCTAAAGAATCATCATATGTGTACAAGTGGACCTGCAAAAAAATATATGGTGATAACTTCTCCGCTGAATCAGATGGTCTTCACTCATGGCTGCATTGTGCTGCCAGGGCAAAAGGCCTGTGCTTCTGTGGGACATTGGCACGGCAAAGAGCAGTTTGGAAGGCAAACCACCCCCTGAGAGCTTGTCCAAGATTTACAAATGTGGAGCGCAAAACCATGTGATCCCTGTGAAAAGTCACACCCGGACCATGTTGCTCACGGATGGCGCAAAGTGTTACATCCGCTTCACAAAGAATTTGAAAATCTTGCATTCTTCCGTGGCTCATCACAAAGGTGAGTTTGTGAAGAAGGTGGCACGCAATCGCAGCACGATCTTGTGCCATACTGGCACGATTGATGCTGCGTGGTCATCTTGCAAGAAGTATGTTCCAAAGTCCTTGCATGCAAAGCATAAGGACTTGCTGCTCTACTGTAAAGTGTGGCAGTGGCGATACATCCACTGCTGCAAAAACCTGGCAAAGGAGACCGTGCGCGCGTTGCAGCGAGGCTAAAAAAGAGCTGCTTGAAGGGCCGACTTCTTTGGTGCCAAATATGCATTTTCCTATGGGAAAACACCGATTTGATCAAAAAACCTCCAAAAAACGACGTCGTTTTTTAGAGGTTTGTCATGACGCCCAATGCTCGTTTCGCTGAGGCGAAAACGACGTTTTCAAAGAAAATGCATATTTCACCAGCGCGGATTCCGGTCCGGCGGGATGATTATGTACAATTTATAGATGCATGCACTTGGATGTATGTGATTTCATGTGTATGTATCGTCTCCTGACTTGATAAACATCCATTTCTTCGACTCGACAACGAAGCCGTTTCGCCCAAACAAACTTCGAAAACGTCGCGCGCCTTTGCGCGTGCAACATCTCGATTGAACTGTTCACGGTGCCCGTCTCAGCATTCGCCACAAACTCCTCTAGCGAAGGGCACTAGAGGAAGTGCAGTCCATGGGTGGCTCGGCCCTATGATTTATCATTATCGTGATTCATGGTCGTTCATGATAACAATAATCATCAGTATGTGCAACCATTGTTTTGTACAAAATATCTATGATTGTTCACTACTGTATTACCACTATAGATAACTAATGGCTGATGCTACTACATGCCAATAATTATGATTGTCCATGCCAATATTGCTCATCATCATTCACGTGAATACCAACCATTTGTTTGGTGGCCACTCCTGGTAGTTCCAAGTTGCTCCCCTTGAAAATGGATAGCCCTGGATACCCTGGCTCCGAATCGCTCCCTCCCAACCAACAGCCAGTTACACAAATGATAAGAATCAATCATCATAGTCATAGCATACATCATGCATCATGAATGATCAATCACAGTCGTCCTGAAGCCTTGTGATTCAGAACAAAATCATGAAAATTGAAAGTCTCGCCCTATCATGATAATCAGCATTCATTAATCAATCGTGATTCATTCTCAGCCACTAACCACTAATCATTGCGATCATTCATAATTAATCATTAAGCATCAATCAACATCATCAAGCATCATTAAGCATAATCAGCATCATTGAGCATCAATCAGAATCATTAAGCATCATTGAGCACCATGAAGCATCATTTAGCATCAATCAGAATCATTGAGCATCATTGAGCATCAAGCAACATCATCAAGCATCATTAAGCATCAATCAGCATCATCCAGCATCATTAAGCATCAATCGACATCATCAAGCATCAATCAACATCATCACGCATCAATCAGCATCAATGAGCATCAATCAGCATCATCAAGCATCAATCAGCATCATTAAGCATCAATCAGCATCATTAAGCATCAATCAGCATCATTAAGCATCAATCAGCATCATTAAGCATCAATCAGCATCATTAAGCATCATTAAGCATCAATGAGCATCAATCAGCATCATCAAGCATCATTAAGCATCATTGAGCATCATTAAGCATCAATCAGCAATCATTAAGCATCAATCAACATCATTAAGTATCAATCAGCATCATTAAGCATCAATCAGCAATCATTAAGCATCAATCAGCATCATTGAGCAGAAATCAGCAGCTAGTTAACCATCCAACCAACCGTTGCTTAAGCATCAGCCACTCGCCTTCACTCCATCAACGAAGTTGTCGCCACCAGTGGCTTGACTCAGCAGGTCCAATAGCCCTTCAGCCACACCTACCGGGCCAACGGTGGTCCCCCAGCGGGTTTTCTAGGGGATGATCATGGTCAATAATAGAGGTTAAAACTTAAAACGGGGAAAATCATCAACAATTATGGTTGCACCCGCATTTGTTGAACTTAGGCTGTATCTAGAGTAATTCCTATTTATGCTAAATAGATATGATATGATATGATATACCTCTGGTGGGTAAAAGGCCAGCTTATCACGTTTAGGGGTACCACTCTGTATGGTGCTTAAATCCGCCAATCAACTTGTGTATTCCTCCATTATGAAAACTGGCAGGTACGCGTAATTACTAGTCATATTGAGGTGTTGGGAGTAAGACAAAACTAGATCACGTTGACAAGCAGCAACCGCATGCAGCCGCAATGGTGGTGAGTCAAGCCTAAAAGCTGAGCTTGTCATGACTGTCTCCCCAACCACCATCGCCATAGTGACCATGGTTAATACCTCTGTCGCCATCCACAAGATATGCAAATCGTGGGATCGGTGCCTTCGGTTGACATACCAAAATTTGGTCTCCGTTTTGGTCCCATGATTCCATGGGAATCATGACGACCCCGTGCACAAGGCGGCTGACAGGAACGAACTCATCGGCTGCACATTGAAAATTCCAACACAGGGTCATGGTATTAGAATGGATCATCATTAAGCAACATTGAAAATTCCAACACAGTTGATCATCTTTTTAGACCCATGGGTTTGCACCAACTGGCTTGTCAAAACCCATCGGCAGGGTGGTCAGAAATGCCACCTGAGTTGGTCATGCAGGTGAATCCGTGCACACATAAAGGCCTCCAAATCTCTCCAAGCCTTTGTATCAAAACGATTTGAAAGTTGGTATTTAATCGTTTTGATACAAAATACATCAAAAATAACATCCCAAATAACATCAAAAATTTGTTATTTATCAAATATCCAAAAAAATACCATCAAAACCTATCAAAACTACCCTTTGTTTAGAGGCCACTCCTCCTAGCTCCTGTCCTCGCTTGAAGTCCCCTGGATACCCTGACCTCCCAACCGCTCCCTGCAGGGGAACGGCGAGCCATCAAACTATTCCACTGCTGCCCAGTCATTATGCACTCTGAGTTTGGCACATGGCGACAGGTCTCAACATGGCGAGCTGGGTCAATATTAATCAACCAACTAATAGGGAATTTCCACCAACAATAATATGGGTGTTTCTCAAAATAGGGGTACCCCCAAATCATCCATTATTAACCATTTATAGTAGTAAACCAACCATTTTTTGGGGTCCCCTATGGCTTGAGAAACCACCATATCAATAATAGGGGAAACAATGGCTAATCAATAATGGTTTTGACCCACTGCCATATGTTTCGAACAACCATCGAGTTGACGAACGTTTTGCTTCCCCAAACATCGAGTCGATGTTTGCGTTGCGGTTGTCTTCAAGGGAACTCTGAGGCATCAGAACTCGATATGAAATAACCATTATTGACCAGTAGTTTTTAACCATTAGTTATGTTATAACCATTCTTAACCTAAATTATTAACCATGATAATAACCATTATGAGCCATTATTATGCCTCTCCAAAGCTTAGCGTTGCCACGCCATGGCCGCGTACCTCGAAGCAGTCGGAAGGTCGTTGGAAACTCCCAAGCTCCGCCTGGCAGAATCTCTGTCGGATACAGAATAGGGAAGTGATAGATTTGAGAACATGCTCAAGTGTACAGCATGAAGTATCCATTTTATAATAATAGTATACTTATAGAGATGGATACATTACAACTATACATTATAGTATTTATAGTGTATGATCTATAGTAGAGATAGTTGATTTGTTTGATCACTAGTAGATTTGATAGTGGGGAAGATTTGATTCTACATACGCATGATCTACATAAATAGAACTAGATAGATGCAAATGTAGAAGTTCACGAATCTACACATGGGTGCTTACGTCAACAACAACGCATGTAAATACACTCATGTTTCCCCAATTGCATGCGTGTGTGTGTGTGTGTGCATGTGGGTTTGCAAAAGAACATACAAATGCACACAAATGCATTTGCTTTCACAAATACAAATACACCCCTACAGACATCTACATGAATATGATTAATATAGCATACATGAATATACATCAATACGCATCAATATACATCAATATACATCAATATAGATCAATATACATGAAAATACGTGAATGTGCATGAATACAAGCATGCGGACATTCTTACCCGCAAACGCATATGTTTACATGCACACCTACATTAGCGAATCCAGTATATAATTGTATGTATCTATTGAAGCATACCTGTCTATTTTTGAATCATGTCATTTCCCTATCTATAATCATGCCGTATACATCTGAACATAAACACACATGAGTACGTTTATGCCTACTGACATACCATAGACACATACAAGTGCAGAGGAACAAAGCCTTTTCTAGTGAAAGATGTTGCTTTGTTCGAGCTGTGAAAGGCTTCTCGGAACATTTTTTTAAGTCCACTTCCTCTGCCAGGTATGGAATGGCCATTCTGAATCAAGTCAAACCAGACTGCTTTTTGTCACACACTTTGCCATCTACAATCAGCGGCTCAAATGTGTTCCAAGCCGTGCAACAGCGGTTGCTTAATGATGGTTCGTGGGAATCTCCATCAGTTCTTGCTGCCCCATTCTGCTTAAGAGGTAGACCCTGAAGGGCCCTACTTTCTATGATGGTTCTATTCCAAAACATGGTTGATGGATCCCGGTGGGTACCCTGGTGGGACCCGCCAGGTTATAAGCTGAACAGGCTCTGGAAGGTCGTGGGTTCAACCTTTCCTCGACATGACGTTGGGCCCCCGCCTGCTGCTTGCTCTGCCCCCTCCCTGGACTGCTCCACGCGGCCATCCTGGGCTGTGGGAACTGGAAGTGGATCTAGATGAGGCTCCTCAGTGCAGAAATCCTAGCGCTGCATCGAAACTGAGGAGCAACTGCTATGGAACATGTATGAATCAGATTGAATCAGCAGTTGCAACATGTTGCAACTTGTATGTGATTAACTGCAGTTAGCACAAGGAACACTTGGAAAAAAAGAGCAAGAAAATGCTTCTTTGTTGACATCCCCATACTTCAGTGGTGCGATGTGAAAAGCGAAACGGAAGATGAAGGAGACGACAGGACGACATTCAATCGTCAGAAGGCTCCCCGTCCTCCTGCTGTTCTCCAGCTGATCCTTCCACTTTCCTTGGAGAGCTGAGGGAGGAGGCCAAATGCAACCAGTATCAACCAGTATCAACCAGTACCACCAACTGGCGTTTCATGTCACGTGTGCTGTACCTTTAAGGAAACATCACACAGATTCACCAGACTACTCCAATGACATCATATCTGGAATGATGTTGGATGTATACCTGCCATTTTGAACTAGCCTCAGTTCATGCTAGTTATATCAGTTATATCTCCCACATTGTTTTTTTGGTCCCTTGATAGTGACAATTCTCAAACAAATATTGACTCTGTTATGAACATTTAAAGCTCCTTTGCCCCCTGTCTTTCCACTGGGGGAACTAATAAACTCACGAAAACTTTCGAATCGGTTGTTAGGTACTCAAATGACCCAATTCGAAGCTTGCGATTTTGATTGGGGTTTGCAACTGCATCTTGAAAGAACAGACCAAATCAAGCAAGCAAGCAGGCAGGCAGGCAAGCAAGCAAACAAAACAGCCTAAGTTTGCTAAGCTTGAATCTTGGATCATTGTTTTAGTTGCTTGGACTGTCTTAGGCGCACGCACTTTTCCTGACTCTCATGATAGAATATATAATATATAACTCAACCATTGCTATGTGGCCGTCCAAGCAAATTTGACCCTTGCCCCCTGTTTCCGCTCAGAGTCGGCTTGGCTTCACCAGCATTCACTTGACTGGAGGGGTGCTCCTGGTACAGCAAATTCCAGCTGACAAATGTAAGTTTGGGTCCTGCAATTACAAGTAGAGCGTTGTAACTGTGAGTTGCTTAAGATTCACCACTTATCTATGGTCATATCTACAAAAACTCGGGGCTAGCTACCCCAGTTATAATCTCAGTAACTGCGAGGCCCCACATGACCATGGATTCATAGATAGAAATAGACAGACAGATAGATCATCCATGACTGGATACATGCAACAGCCGAAACTTCAGCGACACATGCGCTACCGTGCCGAAACCTCCTTTCCAAGCCCCCTGGAGTGGATATAAGTGGAACCAGGACAACTGAATCAATCCTTTAGGGTCCCCAGCAACACATGGTTAAACCATGTTGAACCCTTCAGCGATTGGCGACAGGTGGCATGATGGGTCGCTCAGCCTTTGGGCTCTCCACGTTGTGCTCATTGTAGGGCAAACCCGACCGTTGTTGAACGACGCACATGTTTCTTATGTTTCTTGAACCAAAAGACTGATCATACCTGGCATGTTTGGTCCGCAAGCATTGTCCTCCTCGTTCTTTTCCTCCTCTTCCTCCTTTTCTTTCTCTTTTTCGCCTGGGCCCCAAGAGAGTACCAGTCAGGCCCAATGATTTGGTCCCAGAGGCAGGTTCTCACAGTTCTCACAGCTTGTTAGCCAGAAAAAACTGGTTTGGGGGATGTCATGACAGAAACGCACCCATGTTGACCTGTTCACCTCGATGTCGACCCCTGGAAAAACCCGGGCGGCCTTGCAGGTGCAGGGCTACCAGTGACAGGAGAGTTGACCCGCAACGATGGTGACAGTCGTCGTTTTTTCGCTTCGGAATACCGAGCCTGTACCCCGTTGCAAATATGATTCGTACGGCTTGATACTATTCATTCAAATTGTACGCAAAACTGATACCCAGCAAATATGATGGCTTTCAAATACAAGGTCAAGAGAGATACTCATACCAGGGACTTCTTCACACCTAAATAACTTCGATCCTTTGCCATCGCTTAATCCGATCCAACATGTACATTACTGTATCTAACTGGTTCGCATTCAGGTTCCATGACTACTCTCGGGTAAATCAGTCCAAAAAGGTCCATCATGACCTATCAACAACGATGATTGTCCATAAAGTTGAGTTGGTTTACCCAAGTACAATATAACTGAGGGTTATTCACGATGTACCTCAGCTGTTCCATCACATCCTATGGAACTTGTCCAACTATTGCTAAGTTCATCGATCCATTCTTGAAATCATTGGTAAGGACCCATACCCTTATGTACTCATTGGCGTATGATCTCTAGCCCAACAAGCACCCTACAAGCCTCTACAAACCAACCCAAGGTGTCACCCTGGTTACCCCTGGCCAACAGTCCAGCCGTTGGAACGTTCACACCTAGCTTTTCAAATGGTTAGCTAATGGTTGGCTAAATGATGATTCAAGGATGGCTGAATGATGGTTGAGTGATGGCTAAATTAAATCAAATGATGGTTGATGGATGTTGATGGGGGGATGAATACCATCGCCAACAACATCTCAATGATATGAATCGTATGAACCCATCTCTATGACAACGATATCAGGGCATCCTGGCAAACATAGGTCACTATCAGGATCCTTCATCGGGTGGGTTTCAGATCAGACACGGAAGAGCATCGCTTCTCGTTCGATCCAGGGAATCTGTTCGAAAGATCCTGGGGCGCTGAGGTAGAAAGCCTGGGGTCAACACCCAGCAACTTGCTGTTGACTTTAGATGATGATCAAAACCTGTGGAACGACAAACAAAACTGACTACAATGAAACATTTGGGAAATGCAAACAATGATGACGACGACGGGCATGAAAGAACGAAAACGAGGCCAACAACCACAACGACAGTACCAGGAGGAGCAGCAGCAACAACAAAAAAAGAAGAACTACTACTACTACCACTACCCCTACCACTACGACTACGACTGCTGCTGCTGCTGCTGCTGCTGCAGGGAGAGAGCGCGTGGTGCGTTGCCTGCTGCTGCTGCTGCTGCTGCTGCTGCTGCTGCTCCTACTACTACTACTACTACTACTACTACTACTACTACTACTACTACTACTACTACTACTACTACTACTCCTGCTGCCTTGCTGCTACTACTACTACTACTACTACTACTACTACTACTACTACAACATGGATCTCCGGTAACGCATCCCGGCATCCCATGTGAGCCCAGCATGGCCAACAAGCAACCATGGGCGAAATCCATCAAAAGATGCTCCCAGAAGGTCCACCAGCGATTGACAAAACTGCAATGAAAGCACAGGCCAAGCGACCACGAAAATTTCCGCAAGCTGCTGCGATTGGCAGCTGGATCCGAGATTTCTAAGGGAAAAAAAATATGGGAAATCCATGGTGAGGGCCTTGGGTCCAAGGCTTCTGAACCCCCAGAACTTCCCAGCTCGTTCGCATACCCAGCCGTGGGACCCCTGTTCAACCCTCAGCTTACTGCGCGAGTTTATGGTTAGGCAGGCGGTGAACATTGTCAAATGGTAACCAAGGATCAGTAATAGCAACCAATAATCATCGGTAAAAATGATAAACTGATAATTAGGAAACAATGATCATTCTGATGATCATAGTGAGTGGTGCTGACTGTTAACCATGTATGACAAACGATATATTGGCTGATGATTCATAATGCTTCATGTTGAAAGGAATGGATATCTCTTCAAAAACCCTAACGCAATACACTTGCAGTAGTCCATAACATGCATGATAACCAACAACAGCAGGAATATCTATATGATATATTGTTTGCCATGTTATCATCGCAGAACGCACTGTAGATTCGAATCAAACGAGAGCATAGAATCCCCATCAATGTCCACTACTATGTATTGATTTTGTTGACTACTCAGTTGGTGGTTTCTCAAATTACAGGGGTAACCCCCCAGTTATCATCCAGTTTATGAATCATTTCTAGTAATAAACCAACCACAACTTTGGGGGTTCCCCATGACTTCAGAAACCAAGTACTGAAACCACCATCATTTCACAGCCAACTGGGGATCTCCGGCAAAAGCTGAGGATCGTCGATCAGCCCGTGCCGTCAGGAACAAAACGAGCATCAGCCCCTGGTCGCACCGTGCGAATTGGAATAGCTAGAGAAATTGGACGCGTTGGAACCAGGGGTTAGTTGAATTAAACCAGAGAAATTGGACACAATTGTTGGTTGCGAATTGGAATTGTTAAGCAATGGAACAAAATCTCAACAGATTGTTAGTTGTTGCTGGAAGTTGGTTGTTGCTGGTTGTTGGTTGTTGTCACCTAGTATTAAGCCATATTCATAGCAAAATAGACCAGTCTATACCGCAATCATTGTTGGTTGTTTTCACCAATCGCATGGCATCATGGCCCCCCGGACAATCCCCGACTACATATAATGGAGTGCACAAGAATCAACCCAGGGCTAGAGTGAAACTTGTGTGCGGCATGGCTGCAGACCTAATGTGAGCTGATTACCATCTTGCCCATGATGCCCAATCATTCAGAGCCAACAGGAGCACACAGCCTTGCAGAAATCGCACTGAATTGGTTTATTCGTGCTGGGATTCTGAATTATGGATGCTGATCACGCCCAACAAATCATAAAGCAAACGAGTGAAACTCCGCAATTCACCGCGCTTCTGACATTGTGCCACTCCCATCCCTGAAATCTCTGATTTCCGTGGCTGCAGGGTACCCATTTTTCGGCAGCGCCATGTGTTGGCGTCACCGCGCTTTTTTCAGTATGGATGGCCCTTCCAAACAGCAAGCATATGGGTGTTTCTCAAGACAACGAACCCGACAAATCATCCAAGTCGTTGACCACTTATAGTAATCATCCATAACATTGGGGTTCCCTGTTTCGAGAAACCATCCTATATAGTTGTTCAACCATTATTGATCTTAGTTATTGTCCCCTATTACTAACCATCACAAATCACTATGAACCGTTGTAAAATGAATGTGACCCTTTTGAAAACCTATATAAACATATATAAACCATTTTATCAAGTATTATGCAGTATTATCAACTTATTAAATTGTTCAACCCCCCAATAGAAATCCCACGAAATCGTATAGTTACCTATCAACAACTGCTTGAGCCCGAAGCTGGGTCTGGAGGACTGGCACGGACTGGCATGGAGTCCCAAGGTCGACACTGCAGCGCCAACCAGTGACACAAAGGTAGCCCGACGGTACTTGGACGTGCACACCCACTTAGTGGTTACTAGGCATGGTTTCTATGGCTTAGTTCAGCTACTTTATAGGCTTCCATAACCATGCTGATAACCCCAGCTGCAAAAGAATAGCTGGTCAAATCGGGGATGCCAGGTGAGGAGGAAAAATATGAACCTAGATAGAAGTGTCATCAAACCTGCCATCTATTCGAAGGAAATTCTGTAAACTATCAAGTGATAATTCATTCTAACTAATCAATTCATATGGTTTATCAAGTTATAATCGATGTAGTTTACATAGATAATTAGAACGATCATCAATATTGGAAGTATCATCGATTCACCATCTATGTCAACCGATGATGGATAGCGCCAGCCGCCACCCTCTCCGCACCAGGACAATGATCCAGGTCGTCAAAGATGCCGGGCGCAGGAACCACGTGGACAGCTGCGCCAGCTTCTCAAAAGCTTCGGGCGTCATCAAAGAGCTGAAAGTGCTGCACTTCAGCGCCAATAACACGTTTCTCCTGGAGGCCAGGGCCTAGAGTTGACCCATCACTAAGCATCAGCCATGTGAACATCAAGCATCAGAAAAAAATGAGCTTCATGGGTTCTCGTTTGAATGATGACTATACTGTAATGGTTGATATGGTTGATTGGTTTTGTGTTCGTTTTTGGTGAACCACGCAAGCAAAGCGGGTTGCTCCATTTTCTCAGGTTAGAAAATGATTATATAAATCATACCCCCCTTGGAATTCACGTCCCGATCAATGAGGATTCAGATGGTGAGTTGCATTGACCCCTACCTATCTTGTTGAAAACTGAGCCATGGGCTACTGATGGTCCTTGTATGCATGCTCTGAAAGATCAAGAGTGTGCGCATGGAAGTATATTCTATATAACCATATATATACATGTGTGTATAGGGGGGACCCGGAACCTGAAACATATATACGCAAATGTATTACAAATTATGTGTAAGTAGACACATCAAGCCGTTTCATGACATTAAACTCCTAAAGTGACAGGTCCCATCTGATAGATCCCGCAGCGAAGGCATTGCTCTTTTTCATTGGGGAAACATCTGAGCAACGGGTGCAAAATTTCAAGTGAACTCCCCTCAGAAGGCTTCCAATGGATTTGCTGGGCGCACTTGGACTAGGGTGCCCCACTATACCTAATCCACAGACACGTTGGGACTAGGATGCAAAATGAACGTGCATCAGGATTCCTATCACTACCATAGACACGTTGCACCTGTTTGGTGTGCTAATTAGCAAAAAATCAGAGGTGCCCCTGAAACGTGAAGTTGCTGACAAGCGCGGAACATGTCATTCCACAAGCGCCCCCCCATAATCGTAGCCCATCTTCACCACCCAAAAACCTTTGACTCGGAAGGGAATCAATTTGAACCCCATTGAGCTGAGCAACAGGACAGCACTCACAATCCCCGCAAAGATCGACAGGTGTCGCGTGCTGCAGCGAAGTTGCAGAGATGCGGCCTGGACAGAATTGCACTGACTATGGGTCACTGTTAATCATCATTAATATTCACTAATAGGGAATAATAACCAACAATGATAGGGGAATATGATGATTAATATGGGCCTTTCTCAAGTTATAGGGATACCCCCAGTTATCATCCTTTATTAATCATTCAAAGTAATAAATGTGGGAGCCAAGAATCACCGAAATTGAGAAGGAAACCAAAAAGCAGTAATTGACCACAACAACAAGCAGCAACCAAGCAGAAAACCAGTAATTAGTATCCAGGAACAATAACCAGGAACCAGGAACCAGTAACCAGGAACAATAAACAGAAAACCCGATAAGTTAAGCACTAACACTAACGATATGCAGCAACCAGCAACCAGAAATTAGCAATTGAATTCTGGCTGAAACTATTCCCCAGCAAAGTATTCATGGCGCACTGAAGCAACCCAAAGATCCAACTGGCCATTGATCTCTGTTGACCTCACAAAGGTCGAGGTCGGTCTTGCCAACTACAGTGTGCTCCGTACAGAATTTCCTGCAGAATGATACTCGCTACTTAATTCAGTTAAGTTGGTTTATAATTAGTTGGCTTATGAACCGATTTATGACTGGCGGGTACGACTCTGTGGTGCTGCAAAATGATCTCTCCCAGTTTTGCTGGTGGCGCCCCCGCCTCTTGGGAAAACGTCTCCACACCTTCTGCGGACCACACCGCTTCCTCCTCGTGCCAGAATGCGCAGGTCGCATTTGGATCGTCCTTGAAGGAGCCACAGAAGGCAAGGAAGGCAAGGAGTTGAGGTCAGGATGCAGATGCAACGGACATGGAGAAAGGATTTGGGAGGCTCTTTGCTATAGGGAGGCAGCGTCAAAATTATTTGCTTGCGTGTATTCACAGATTTTTCAGAACGTCCCCTATGGTTTTCCAAGTTTTGGAGTGCTCCTTTGGGGTATCGTTCTTAGGCCGTTCCCTATGCTTTTTTGAGTAAAATTGACAAAGCACGTCTCCATGTACCGCTTTAGCTAAACGCAATTGACTATCACTTCGTCTCTGGGTCATATAGTAACTAGCCCAAGCTGGTGTTCATGTTCATGATAATCTATCCAAACCTCGATGAATGGCTGTTGAAAATACATGTGATACATTCGCAATAGGGGCTGGTACATGCCTGGGCGCCAAGGAAACAAACATGCATGCATCACATTGATGTGTATCTGCGTATGTACATATGCACAGTGTATGATATATGTGCAAAAATCATCTTGCTTGTATAGCTACCCACTGAGCATTAAGAATATACCTAGCTTGGTCAGTCAATAGCGGGCAAGTCACCAACAAGCCAGTGGCTAAAGCATGATCATCATCATGATTCATAGATCGTTGTGGCTTGCCTGGTGAATCACAGGCTTGACCACTCATAATTACGTCACTATCCACAATTCACCGTGGTCATCAATTTGCTGCCACCGGTCAGTGGTGAACTCTGAACGTGGACAGAATTCACCGCAGTAGGAAGGGATGTTGCCCAACAACCCACAGCAGTGGTGATTTGCGTGGCTCAGAACAAGACGACCAGAGCTAGAACTATAGGGACAACTACCCAAGACGACCAGAGCTAGAACTATAGGGACAACTACCATGCTATCATCCACGTTGTCATATGTTTACACTTGGTACATGTCATCATCTATGTTATACTAAGGTGACATGATATCTTGTACATGTTAATACTTAATCCATCTATCAATTCAACATGGTTGACCATGTTCAACCAGTATTGACCAGCATAAGCCACTATCAACCACCATTGGCACCACTACAAACCTTCAACCTTGCGCTTCCCAAAACGTGCCAAGATGTGCCGCCCTAAACGACCTCGGCCCCAGGGTGTCAGTCAGGTCGCGACCGCTTTCACCATGACCAACGGCTCCGCCAAATTCTCCACGGGAAGCTTTGACCCTGAAGCCATGGCCATGGATGTCCCCAAGGATACTGAGGACAGCAATCCCCATGGTTACAGCATGGTTCGATTCACCATGGTTGCAGGGTGGCAGTTCAGCAGTAACTGGTGACTCTTAGTACAGGAGGGTAGTTCAGAGTGATTATAGCCCACCTAAGTATAGTTGTATCTTCCAGAAATGGTTGGTTACCTAGTGACCTAACCGAAGTTGACTAACTGGGGGGGTGCCACTTTGGACAGAACGGTTGCAGGGGTAAGTTCAGCTACCTTGTAGGGTGATCATGGTTGGAGCCTATAAGTAGCTTAGACAAACTGGTGGCTCACAGATAAAGAACTATGATTTCAGTTTCAGATGTCCTTTCACCATGGTGAGCTTCAGTACAAGGATTCCAGCAAGGAAGTGAGAAAAAGCACGCAGAAAAATGTAAGATCTCTGTCGCTTAGAGGCCAAGGAGAGAGAAACCCTAAATCCTGAACTCCATGCACTCATGCTGAACGTAAGTCCGAAGCGAAGAGATTGTTTCCAAAGATTCGAGTATGCAAGCGTGCCCCCTTGAAGAATCAAAACTGTCATAGGTTGTTTTCAGGGAGGTTGTTTACCAGCACCCACTGAACAAACAAAAGCAGTGCACACCTACGGCTTCTAGGGCCTAGTACGTGTTATTTTGCAAGGCCCATTGAGAAACTAATCCTGCCAACCCATGCGCTGTTTTCAGGGTGTTGGTTCATGTTGGTTCACGTTGGTTCTGTTGATTCCAGGATCCCTAAAGCAACTAGATACAGTGTAATTGCAGTCTCTTATGTAAAAAACCGACCCTGGATACCTAAAATATATAGCTTTGAATGGGGAAATCACCATTGCCGATTACGACACTCGGAAGGTTTTTCAGGACAGCGCTACCGTAGCTGCCTCGTTTCTGGTCAACAATATATGCTCGTCAACCAACCAACCATCCCAAAGTCACTCGGGAAAACCAAAAATGCCAAACCACCAACATCCACCAGCTTTGAAATGCTGACTATCACTTCAACCCCCAAAGTCATCCACAAGTCATCCACCAAAGTCATGAACCCCCAAAGTCATCCACCAAATCACTGTCACTTCAACCAACTAAACCCAAGTCATCCACCTCCCCACCTCCCCACCACGCCTGTGCTGTTGCGGAAGTTGAGGCTACTGGCTCTGGACCGCATCAACGAGGCCAAACGCCGTGCCGTCGTCGCCTCGTCTGTCGCCAAGATGTGATCGTTCCGCAAGGCCCAGGAGGCGTCAGAGGTGAGACTCACCCGACCTGAAGAGAGGGGTCAAATGAGGGTTTCTTAAACTTGAGGCCAGGGGTAGGTGACGAAAGCTAGCATGGCATCTGGCCAGAAGAACAAACAAGGATAAAGTTTGCTTTCATGATTGCTGAAGAGAATGGCAACAAGTAGAAACTATAGCGCAACAGAAACGGCCCTGGGGGGAATTGAGCCTGGAGGGGGGGGGGGGCATTTGTGGCTTTTGCAGTTCCTGTCCCTGCCAATTACTTGCTAAAGCAAGAGCAACTTCAGCTAGCTGACGCTAGCTTTCGTGAATAGAGAACCCAAAAAATGGTTGCTTTGTCAATAAACAATGATCAATAGGGGATGATTTGGGGGCATCCCTATTTTGAGAAACACCCAAATGAATATGAATTCCGGAGTGATCTTACAGTAACCACTTTGATATTAACCACTGATAGATATCTTTTTAGTAGGAAACCATTAACTACTATTGATAGATATTGTTAACAGATATTTTTAATTAAGAGATATATGATGTATTATCGAACCATTCACACATATATGGCTACGGGTCAATAGTAACCAACGAATAATAGGAATAATAGCCAACAAATCTATAAATCATCTCCTCCAGAGCTCCAGAAAGCCAGGTGTTCAACCCAGGAAGTTCAGCTGACAGGATCGGGCAGTCATGAGGATTGCTAACACAGGATCCTGGGTCTTGGATAGTTGATTCTGGTTTTGAATAGCCAGAATTAACAACTATTGAATATCTAATCAACCATGATTAACCATAATTTAACCAGTTTTATTACTATTTGCTAGGAGTTGAACATCTAATTAACCATACTTAACCACTCTAGTGGTCAAAACTGGATACCTCGCAAAAAGTGTGTTCAATTGTGTGGTGCGGTTGAAACAGAAGGCCTTGAGGTGCTCCGATTCATGGACATGCTGTGAAATATATGCACACTTGTGAGAAACATCTCCAGGCTTGTCCAAAGCCATGGTGTGCCCCCAAGTTCCTGGTGGGTTTCCCGGCAATGGCTATGAACTTGGATGGTCAATGGGTACCACCATTTATGGACAAAGCCATTTGCTTATTCTGATCAAGTTCCGATTTTGGATGAACATTCATCCACTACTCAACCACTTTGGGATAGGTCAACTGTGCCCATGTTGACAAACCCGAGGAACTCATGAGCAGATTGCCGCTTCCTGCAATATTTGCCACTTCCTGCAACAGGTTCACACTGATCTCCACCTGAACACCTGCGGACTTGCAGTGTTTTCCGAAACGGAGAGGCTGAGATCTCAAAGTTTATTGAAAAAGAGCAAGTTTCGATTACAAAAAGAACACTTGTTTCAATAAAATGTGATTTCAATTAAATCAAGTGTAGAAGCCAGAGCCCCAGATCAGGAGCTTGTCCTACCAGCATTACCCTCAAGAGGTAGGGTGGAATCTGGGAAAGATGTCTGCAGGACCTGGGAAACCAATCAAATGTCTTGGTTTCCCTGCCTATTCCTAGATCTCTCCACACCTAATTATCCTGGATCTGCTCCTCCACTGATCCATCAGTCAGCCTGTCTGCCTATCCACCCATCTATAGCAGCAATCCTCCTCTCTATCAACTGACACATCTGCCCATCAACTTTGTTTCCCTGCCTATCTACCTTGATATTCAGCCACCGATCTACGTGCCTTCTCTCTTTCTACCCGTGCATACGCATATAGCATATGCATACATATATACACATGTATGTATCAGACATGTATATGGTGTTGGTCTTGTTACCAAAGATCTGTCTATAATCGCAGCCATCTAACATGCCCATCTGAAGTGATTACATTGAAATCCAGTGACTCGATCAAATCGGCCTATGCCAAGCTTGCACAAACAAATCAGGCCTGAACATTACATGCCCAAGTTCTACACATCCATGATATATCAGGGTAAACAATATAAAGATCTACCTTAGACACATGATTAAGCTCAGGCAGTTAAGGCACTCCGATCAATGTATCTATCCACATATCCCACAATGCTCTCACTTTACTTTCAGTGCCAATTCTGCCCTCCAGCTACAGGAATGGTCAACGTAAATGGCATCACTTGGAAGCTGTGAACTGCCCCAGTCGTTGTGATCGAAATCTTTGACTGACTCCAGGGCAGCCGATCGGTGACCCAAATCTGACCACCTTCACCCTGCCCCACCTGTATCATCCTCAGGTCTCAAGGAAACGATTTCAGCACCACTGTCGACCAAGGCGTCTAGGGACAGCAATGTCACATACACCACGCCCACCTCCGAATCGATCGCCACTTCACCTGCAGACTTCAGATGTTGGCCTAGCCTAGCGTCCAATGCTTTCTTCAGTTTCCTCCAGGTGTCAATGTGCGTCCGGAAGTGTGAGGTCAAAACAACAAGGGGTGTAGCTTGTGCTTACAGGTGCGGACCCCACCCCACCTTCGCCCGTGTTCCCGGCCCGGATGATAACTTACCATAATTTACCTGTGACTTGGAAACTGTATAAGGTCACATCTGGAAGCGTTGGGTTGGAAGGAACATTGCATCAAAAAGGAAAATAAAGGAATAGAAATGAAGAAAATATTCAGAACGCAACATAAAGAATAGAAATAGAAAGAATTCAAAGTGGAATCACGATGAATCAATGCAGAATCCAAATGAATCAGTGAGGTTGAACCAAGTGATGAAATGACGTATTTCGCCACACCTGGTCAGGATGCAACTCAACCCAAAAGCAACACCCTTTTGGGTGCCAAGCTCACACTGTGCTTCGATTCTCATACAGCAAGCTGGAGTGCCTATGTTGTTACGATGCAGAAGGATCTACAAGGACTATAGCTGGGCTATAGCTATGGGCTGCCAACGTAGCTGGGCTGTAGCGCTCAACTCCACGGCTTTGCTGGGCCTAAAACTCCAGGTCCAGTGCTGTTGCTGCTTGACAATAAGCTCAAGGCCTGCAGGCCACTGCGGGCACCACGAGAAAAAACTTCATGGCAGCGTGTATATGGGATGTTTATGGGATCTTCACATGGATGACCACTTCCTGGATGTTTATGAGATCTTCACACATAAATATGGGTGCGTCCTGTTCCGCAGGCTGTTCCCATGAATGACCAAGCTAACTTGAGCTGTTGGGATGTGAACGACTACCCATTTGTTGGTTGGTTTGTATTGACCCACAACCATATAATTATGGTAAAGGTGCTGATGATCCCGACCATCGCGTAGCTACGGCGTCATACTTTTCAGGAACCAACTGGGTCTTCAACAATGCTGACGCCGAGGATTCTGTTCGTGCTTGGATAAGGGAAATGCGGCATCTACCAATGGGTGTATTTACACAAGCATGAAAAGATGGATTCAACAAGATACGATATGATGAAAACTAATCAAATCACATAGGTTCAAAGATAGATGGATCAATTAGATAGATAGATAGATAGGTAGATAGATAGATAGATAAATAGATAGATAGATAGGACTGGAATGAAGTTTCATGGACAGATAGGTAAGACGGGATATAAAGTAGATATATGATCCATGGACCAAGAAAATATAACAGGATAAAATGATATCAGATACAATAGATAGTACAGGTAGGATGAGTTGAAAAATTGGATCGATAAGACAGATAGATACATGGACGGATTGAGAGATAGATTGATTGATAGATCCAATGGATAGATCAGGTAGATAGATAGACAAACAAACAAACAAACAAACAAACAAACAAACAAACAAACAAACAAACAAACAAACAAACAGACAGACAGACAGACAGACAGACAGACAGACAGACAGACAGACAGAGAGATAGATTCGATAAATCGGATACTGTAGATCGGATAGGTCGGATAGATCATGATAGATCATGATAGATCATGATAGATCATGACAGATCATGATCATGATAGATCAAATAGATTAGATATGATTAGATAAAATACATTTGATAGATTACATAGCTTACATAGATTACACTGATTACATAGATTACATAAGTTGGATAGATTAGATAGACCAGATAGACCAAATAGAGCAGATAACTCAGATAGATCAGCTCGACTAGATAGATTAGATAGATTGGATAGACGAGATAGATCAGATATAGATATAGATCAAGAAGAGAGATCCGATAGATCCGATAGATCCGATAGATCCGATAGATCCGATGGATCCGATGGATCCGATGGATCCGATGGATCAGATGGATCAGATGGATCCGATGGATCCGAAAAATCAGATAAGATTGGATAGATCGGATAGATAGGTAGATAGATCAGGACAAAAGAAACGAAGAACACGGAAAATAGACCAACAAATATACATAGTGTCAGACACAGTACATAGATTGGTAGATAGGATGGAATAGTTTCTTAGATATGAGAGAAAGAAAATGTAAAGACAAACTGACAGGTAGATACATCCTTCCACACTGGAGATTGGACCAACTCAACAGCGCCGGCACCTGCAAAACTGCATCATTTTCAGCAGACTCCACTGCAGCCACCGCTTGCGCAGCTTCTTCTTTTCGCTGCCGTTCCAACTCGCGCAACTGAGCTGGAGTGAGTACTGCGGCTTGAGTTCTGGTTGAGCTGCTGGTGCTCTGAGTGGTGGAAGTTGTCTCCAAATTTGTGCTGGAAGCGCTGCTACTGCTGGAGGTGCTACTGGTACTACTGGAAGTGCTACTGGTACTAGTGGAGGTGCTGCTACCACTTGTGGAGCTGCTACCACTGGTGCCGGAGGTCCCGCTGCTGCTGGTGGAACTCCAGGTAGTGCTACTGCTAGTGGCGCTCTTAGTTGTGCTCATGCTACTGGTGCTGCTCGTCCTGCTGGTACTGCTAGTCCTACTGCTGCTGCTAGTCCAGCTGGCCGTGGTAACAGTGCTGGAAGTTGATGCCGTGCTGCTAGTGATGCTGGTACTGCTCGTACTGCTGCTTGATGTGCTCGTACTCCTGCTGGTAGTACTCGTGCTGGCGGAAGTTGAACTGCTACTAGATGTTGTGCTTGTTGAGGAAGTTGCCGAACCTGAGACAAACGCTGGACTCAGGCTTTGGTCACAGCGTGTACATCCTATGAGTTCTAATACTAATATTCCCTCGGACCCATATCCATCCATATCCCACCGTCGATTCTCAAGTGTATGGGGTGCTATTGGTTGAGGCATATACTGTGGTCCATGAGGTCGAGCCTATCAGCTGGCAGCACGCCAACACTAACCATGCAGAATGCAGTTTTCTGTAGTTGTTCATATCACAGCTTTATTACATGCAAATTCATAATATGTGCAGTTGCATATGTGCACCGCCTCACCTATGTCTGCACCACTGTTTTTGTCTCAGGCGCCATAGCCTCTGATTGTCCTGGTGAAAAATCCCAAGGATTTAGGGATGGTTTCTAGTAGGCCTTCATAAAATATGGCGATTTTCCATTTCCAGGTAGGTTTACCCAAGCGTACCACCACTTGCCACAGGTCTTACCTTGTGAGTACACAGTTACACATCCAAAATGGCTCAGAGGGCCAGGAGAAGACACTTCTGACATCAATCATCAATCGTTGATCCCATCAGTTCACCGCTAGTTGGCTGTGGGTCAGTTCACCCTTAGTCCCCCCGGTGCCCCCATCATTAACCAGTGTTTTCCCTATCGTTTTTGGATGTTTTTGGTTTTTCTCCCCCATTATTGGTAGGTTAATATTGACCCATAGCCAGTTAACCGTCATGATCCCGTATGAATCATGAAGTTGATATTGATGATCAACAAATTGATATCTATCATTGATTCACCATTCGCAAACTATTCACTATGATTTAACCAGTATCCATTTTTAACCGTCTTTAAGCAGTATTCACATGCATTGACCATCATTATCGTTACAATTATATCCATCACTACCATATGGGGGTTTCTCAAAATAGGGCTACCCCCACATCATCCAATAGAAACCATTTATGGTAAGAAACCGTCGACAGCTTTGGGGGGTCCCAATTTTGAGAAACCCACAACTATTAAGCGTTGGATTATCAAGATGAAAATCTAGAGACCCTGGCCTGATAAGGCCAAGTGAAGAATGACAAGGCCTGGGCCATGCTGTGACAATGGCCTGGTTTATTGGTTTCCTCTCGGCCATGCTGTGAACTGCTTCCAAAATGATTGGAGGCAACACTCGGTTGTCTTTAGGAAATCATCATGATAAACATTTTGAAAGTCGAACAATAGTGATGGAATAAAGATTCTACAGAAAAGAAGCAGATCATGTCAACTATCTATATTTTCATACAATGGCAAGAATCGTTGAACAACAACGAAAATTTCAATATACAATAGAAGCAACGTACATAAGATGGACCAAATCTCAAATGACCGGTTTTCTCGCCTAGATGGTGAACTACTGATCTGATAGTAGCCCCAAGACAGCTCCCCGTTGGGTGTGTCATCTTGAAACATGATGAAGTGATATCAAAAGTGCGTGCGCGTGTTTGGGGGAAGGGGCTTCTTTGGCATCTCCATTTCAAAAGGCAACCCCAAAATCTGGTCAGTTTCGTCACCAAACGTCACACAGCTCCCCTGTTTGACCGGAGGGGGCAGAGCCAGATAGCTCCAAATATATTATAAATCATCGTAGGGTTACTTGCTGTCTCTGTGTGTCTGACTCTGTTTCTGTGTATCTGTGTCTTTAGTGGCCATGTCGCTAGAGATGCTACTCGCAACCTTTGTCCATGTTTCTCTGATCTGAACGACACGAAAAAAAGCACCAAGAGAAGTAAAATCAGTTTAGCAAGGAAACTCCTGTGGCGTAAGGATTCCAGGAGCCGCAACGAACCCCCGACTACCAACACAACGGAGCCATTGCACGGAACTGAACCCGGACCGCGGAGGTGCACAAGGGAGACATGCAGCTGGTGGTTGGCTCACGGAGAGGAGATGGATATAGATATAGGTTGACCACTTGATGCGTTAACCAACAACAACAACAACAACAACAACAACAACAACAACAACAACAACAGTTGTTTACTTGTATATAAATAACAGCGATTGATGCATTAATCAAATACTGGCACAAACAAGCAGTTCCTGAATTCTTTGATCAGAAGAAGAGCCAATGCAGTGGGTAAGCCAACAGATCATCGTCAGTCAGTGTAACTTCTAAACAAACCTATCTCCCTCTACTAAGCCGTTGAGAGCCTGTGACTGGGGGATATCGCTATGGTGATGCCATTTATGCATACCCATATCATTCCATGTCATCCCATGCTTGTTATTTCACCAGCATGTCATTCTTGGGCCCACACACCCCACAGAATAAGCCAGCTTGTTACTGAGAGTGACGATGTCACCCTTTCCCATGATGTACTGATCGTATCTACGCATTGTCCGTATCATCCTTTTAGTGTGCACTGGTTACAGGAAATATCGACAAAAGGCTTGGTCACTGAAGTAGCACTCATGTCCGTGATAGAAGTTGTGACCCGTCAATCAGATTCAATCAGTTCGTATTCAGTTGGTTTGGTGCGACCTTTCTCACAGATGATCTTGGTTGACCACCCACATCAATCCAGAGACCTGTGCTGGTGGTCAATGAAGTGGTGGTCACTGAAGTAGACGTTGCGGTCACCGTGGCCGAAGACGTTGTGGTTGAGTACTGCCCAAAACAACACGCTGCCACAGGTGGTTCCCTCATGACAGTGTGAGAGATCACTGGTTCATAGCAGATATCACTCACCAATGATGGATCTAAACGGTCAAAAAATCATGGATCTAACTCCTCGCTAGTGTTATGATTGTTGTTCAAGATCACTGGCTAGTATCGTTCATCATGGATATCACTGGTTCACAATGGATAAGACTCGTGTCTCAGGGATAAGGATCATCAACTACAATATCTACCAATCAAAGGGAATATCATGGTGATACAAAAACTGGTTGGTGGTTTCAACCCCCATGAAAAATATTCGTCAACCAACCAATTGTTACTAACTATTGGGGAAAATAAAAAATGTTTGAAACCACCAACCAGAAAAGGATCTGCAGATCCGGAAACTGGCCACTTGCCCAGAGCTGGACCTGGGAACTGTGGGTCATCTCGACCCCAAAAAGGGGCAAATGATTCACATCTCAGCACCTGGGCTACTGTTCGTCGATGCCAACAAATAAAGTGCACAGGTTTCCCATATGCCTCATTCATTGTCAACCTGAGATTTATCCACCAGTCTCACTGGATCCATTCTTAACCATTCTGAACTACAGTATGAAAAACCGCCAACCAACTAGAATCACACGATCATGAAACATCATCTATCATCAACAATCATTAGCTCATTGACTAACCATCATTAACAACCATTGACTGACCGTCACTAATCATTAACAACGACAAAGCATCACTACCATTCACTATCCATCATTCATCATGGCACCACCATGGCACCGCACCAAGTTCTTGGGACACATCGCACCTGCAGGTCGTTGAACCAAACGTCTGAGATGTAATTGCTGCCTCAGCAACTGGTGAAAAAGGTTGAATTTAGCTTATAGCTCGCTCCGGGTCAATATTAACCAACCAATAATGAAGGATAATGACCAACAATAATAAGGGAAACCATGGTTAATGATAGGGGAACCAGGGGTTTTGACCCACAGCCAGCTGAGTAACAAGGTGGTTACAAAGGATAATAATCAACTATGTTAGTTGTAAGCCAGTAGCTACATGCTGTAATGGGCTAGATACAAGGTAACCCTTTGCTGGTAATGGTTATATCTAGCAGAACTTTGCTGTAATAGGGTAACTACAAGTTATGGTAGATACAGCAATAGTATGCAATAGTTAAGTCGCTCATCAAGCCAAGGGCACCGGTTCATCGCAAGGAATGTGGATGACCATTGCCGACCAATGTTTGATATCAGAGATCCAGCTGGATGATAACTAGGGCTCCCCTATGACTTGAGAAATACGCATTTGGATCTCCCATGAATGTCAATGATTAATGGAAAATGATGGTGATGGCGAACAATATCGGTGATGGTTCATCGCGTGCTTCACTGTGATTGAAATATTGGCTCGATGCTTAATGGTAGTAATGGTTAGTTTGTGATTGATGTTCATAAGCCATTGGTTACCAACCAATGGCTAATTAGCTGATTATTGATTGATAATAGGGGGCGATGACTGTTTGATAGTGGTTGATAGTACCTAGTAGCGGTGGGATAATTTTCCCCAATAATACAGATCATTGTGGGTCGGATTTTCTTGGATGACGGTGGTTAAAAAACCAGCAATACTACAGGTGCAAGTAACAGCTCCTCCCTCTGTACCACAAGCCATTCCATCACTTGGTTGTGAAAGTAAGTGGCCTCAAGCAATTGGCCGGGCAACGATCCCAACAGACTGTGGTTTGCACTGGCAGCGACCTCACAAACGTTCTGGCAATTGTTGCACCTGTAAGCTTCGATCCGGGTTGGTCAACCATAGAATTCCCAAGTAGCTCGCTATCGGTTCAACGGCTTGACTGCTGCGGCTTCTACAATAACCCCCCAGGGAGCAACTGTTGTGAGCAATTCGTTTTTCCTTGCCAATGGCAGTCACTTGGCGGTCAAAAGCAAAAACTGATAAAAACTACGTCCCCAAGTGCATCCAAGACCCCTACGACTTGAAACCAGCTTCAACAACGGCCCTACCACACTAAATGAGAGGTCACCAGCGCCAAAGCCACATAGAGAATGATGGTGAGCAATACAAGGCAGATGTGTCCATGATACCTTCGAATTTTCGGTGGTTTCCGCGTGGTTCCCCCATGAAAAACAATCAATATGTACAGGACTCCTGCCTAGGTTGATGTCCCAACACCAAAGTTTTGTGATGTTCCAACTGCTCGTAGGCAGGGCAAACTCGCGTTCTTGGTGCTCAAAGACTTGTTGTATGGTTGGGTAAACATGATACATCCAGGCAAACCAACTATAATCAGGGAAGGTGTTTGGCAATTGTCATCACACAGATTGAGAAGTCCCTACCATCGGTTATCACATTCAACGCTTCAACAAAAGGGCGGTACATGGCTGACAATCACCCGGCACCACGTTTCAATGGCTTGAGGGCTGTCCAGAGCCAGGGAGGAAACTTTACAGCTTCAACATGCTTCAACCCTCCAAATTCCCACCATATCCGGCACCTTCCAAACTCCCACCATATCCTAGGGGAATCCAAGACACTACCATCGTCATGTTGGCCTCCATAGATGAACAACGTATCTTCCGTCTCACCTGCAGATGCTCGTACCAAAGGCTTGAGCTTTCCCACTGACACGGCTTTCTCGGCGCTTTGACGCGACCATAAGATGAGCATTCTGTATGGAAGGTACCACCCATTTTCAGTGAGGGCAATTCACAACAGGATTCAAGAGAAAACAGATGTTTTCCATAATGATCTCCAAAAACAAGAAATGTTTTCCAAACAGCATGTGGGTGTTTCTCAAAATCGGGGCACCCCCGAATCATCCTTTATTGACCATTTGTCGTAATAAACCAACCATTTTTAGGTCCCCTTGTCTGAGAAACCACCATGTTAAGGAACGACGCTTCCCGCGCCGGGTTGGTCCCTCCAGGTTCGGTGGTTTCTGAAGGCTTTTGCAAGGAATTGACCATGGTTCATGATTCTATAATAATGGTTAATAGGGGTTAATAACGGTCAATCATAGTGGATTCTATAGGGTTTTAAACATTAATAATGGTTGATAATGGATAAGAATGGGGCATGACGAGAAACTAAAATGGTTAAGAATGGTTTAGAATGGTTCATAATTGTGGATGTTATAGGAACTGTTTTTTGGGCTTACAACCATTAATAGTGGTTGACAATGGCTTACAAAGGTTCATAAAGGTCACTATTGTGGGATAACAAGTACCAATAATGGTTCGACAGCTACGATATGGTGGTTTCTCAAGCTAGTGACTGGGAACCCCAAGCCGCTATGGTTGGAGTTTACTACTGTAAATGATTGATATAAAGGTACAGAAACCACCATATGCTTGCTTAATGAGAAATATAATGATTCATGGTGAGAAATTTACAGTAAATATACCTTGATTTTGGTTTTCTGTATATGGTTGGTTTATTGTTGTAAATGATTAATGTGGAAGTTTCTCAAGTCATAGGGGACCCCCCAGTTATCATCCAGTTTATCAATCATGTATAGTAGTAAACCATCCATTTTGGGGTACCTATCTTAAGAAACCACCATATAAAGGACAAGAAACAAAGGTACAGAAATCACCATATGCTTAAGTCGCGCCCAACTATTGATGCTTGATGTGTTTACCCCTGAAAATGCACCCGGTTCTTGTGAAGGTACACCAACCCCCAGGGTCACTGACACCATACCATTCTCCAACCTTGTGATTTCACCCATGATCAGCAGCTATCACGCGATCCCTGCGCCCGAGGGCGCTGGGGTTTGTTTCGGATGTCTGTGGACAAGCCGGGTACCCCTGGACAGAGTTGAGGATAATGATCCATTCGATTCTATGATGATAAATACCAAATTTGAATTTAACCTCTACAATTCATCAATGATAGTCCAACCATGATCTTATCGGAATGTCTCATCCAGGATTGGTTTGGTAACATTTGGCAGCCCCACTCGAGAAGGGCAATTGAATGGGCACAAAAAAATAAAAGCGGGGCCTCCCAGTCCTACTGGCGCGGGCATCAACTGTAGCCGAGTGGGCGGCAAGAGGTTGTTGAGTACGTTTATCTCACGACGGATTGTAAGATATTGTAAGAACCTACTAGAAGTAGATGGCCACTCAACCAGACTTTTGTTCAAAGTGTTTCTCACGTGGCTTTCGTGACGAATGTATGCACTGATTTCCTGCGAATGGTTGGGGGTTCGGAGGCCAGAAACCACACCGGGCTCTTCTTCGAGTTGAACGTTCTTGTCCAAAGGTCTGGTGACTGATGGGACCAAGAACCTCCCACTTTGAAGGTAAAATCACCAGCCATTGAGCTAGTAAAAACTCGCTGTGGTTCACTAATATCAAACTCCTATTAAAAATTATTAAAAGGGAACACGAGAAGAAACAAAGTCATAAAGATTCTCTTGCTAAGAGATTCCTGGTCTGTGCAGAGGGATTTTATGGGCCAGATCTCACAAGGTTCCACCAGAACGAAGAGATTTTCAAAAGTTCACAGCTTTGAGAACTCCAAATCCCGCATTTTTTGAACTTTTGACTTCACCGTCTTGAGACTTTCACGACTTTCACATGATCAAAGCTGCTTGCCCGCCCCAGACACACTGTTTTGGGGGTCCAGGAACTTTCAAGAACTAGTTCGAAATGCCAGGTCATGAGCATGAAAGAACAACCAGACAACTTCAGATGTCACTCTCAGCTCCCCAACTTGACGCCAAGTGACTGAATGCATAACCAAACTCAGTGAACCCAACTGGGTCATTTGGATGGTTACCGCGACTGGGCCAGAGCGTCCATTCGTTGGTCTTAGCTCCGCGCAAATCCAAAACGGACCATTTTTGCCGATGTTCACCGCGGATCATCCGTGAAAATTCAGCATTTTATAGGTGGCTTACTTCTCAACTAGATGGTGATTGTTTGTTTCCAGGTGAGTTTCCCAGAGTTCGACCCAGAAATCCATATGCGATGCTGGCTAACTTGGAAATCGTGCATAGAAATCCTCAAATTCTTAGAAACTACAACCTGGATTACAACTGCATTTGGTCACACCACTCCTGGTAGCTCCAAATCGCTCCTCAATTAGAAAAGTATAGGGATGGCTCCAAATCGCTCCCTCCCAACCACCAGCTAGATTACAACTGCCGTTCAATAGTCTCCCTCTCCTCTGATCCCTCGTCTGACGTAAATAATGTCAGACCACTCTACGCATCGCTACGCTTGTACCGACCCAAAAATCAATGGAGGAAATTGCACCACACTGCACCTTGAACCAACTTTCCAAAAAAGACGTAGCAAGCACCCCTGAAGCAAAAGCAGGCCTCTAAAAATAGTCAATGTTCAACAATTATTACGCATCGTTGATCATTGTTGGTCATTTATGGACCATGGCAAGCAACCTTTGTCAAACCAGCTTGTTCAAGTTACAGATCCGAATAGTGTCACGCATCCCAAGGGGTTGTTGCTGATATTTTCTAAGCTGTACCTTGCTGTTGTTCACCCGTCTCAAGTGGAGCAAGATCACCAGTTTGCGAGTTGCTTGAGGCCATAGAGATGCCGTTTGAGATCAAGAGACCACTTAAGGCGACAGGAAAAAGAGATCAACAACCATGATATACTAGTGGCAACCGACATGAGACCAAGTGGTACTTCTTTTGAACAGGGATTGGGCGCAAGTCTCAAGTCATCTGAGACCATGACAGGTATGTTATGCTGAATACAGTTGAACTATGTTGATTGGAAACTAACATACACACCAAGTAGAGCTGGGATGACTAGTTTCAGCACTTGGGATATCTGGTAGGGCCCGGCTGTTAGTTTCCCAGGAGGTATGTTGATTCATCTCAGGAAAGCCGGATGAAAGCAGGATGGCATCCACGACTTCCCATCGATGGGGGCACCATGTCAGCCTCCGAGTTCTGGAGATGTCCCACCACCCAATTCACCAACAACAGTCCTCAACCAACGTTATCCTTCATGCAGCTACAGCCAAGTGTTAATCAACTATCAACAAACTATGAACCAGCTATCAAACACTTGTTCAGCAGTGATTGACCGCATATTAACCAGCTCTAAACGAGCGAATCCAGCTACTCACCGGTACCAGCAATACACCAGCCATGATCCACGAATTCACACTACAAGCGTTCCCAGCAACCAATATCAACCAACCATACAGCGCTGGAAAACCCAGCCCGAAGATTTATTTGTGTACCATCTCCCGGCCGCCAGTGACAAGGTGCTGTGGGATTATAGGAACGAAGATCGTCAAGCGCATAGTTGGTCGATTCTTAGATTGCAAGGCTGGCAATTCACCGTAACTACCAGCGGGAAGAATGATGAGGATACAACCAGCATTGACCATACGCTGACTTGCAAAGCACAACATCACACTACACAAGGAGATAGACAGACAGACAGACAGACAGACAGACAGACAGACAGACAGACAGACAGACAGACAGACAGACAGACAGACAGATAGATAGATAGATAGACAAATAGATAGACAAATAGATAGGCAAATATATAGATAGACAAATAGATAGACAAATAGATAGACACATAGATAGACAAATAGATAGACAAATAGATAGACAAATAGATAGACAAATAGATGGACAAACAGATACAAACAAACAAAACCATCTATTAACGATTTACAGTATCCCCCAGTTATCATCAACCGTTCAGTTAGCCATTTTTAGTGATCTACCATCCAGTCTATTAACCGTTCATTGACAATAACTTTAAGAATTAAATAGATTAACAGAACTATTATTTGTTTCATGAACCATCCATGACCCGTTCATTAACCATCTAGTTCATTGACTATTTAAACCATCAGTTATCCCCAGTTGACAGTTTTATCAACATCAGTGTTTGTAGTATCTCCAGTATAGTATACCGCAGCTATCAACCATCTATTTGGCTGTTTCTCAAGCCATAGGGGTACCCCAAAATCATCCAGCTTATTAAGTATTTATAGCAATAAACCAGCCATTTTTGAGGCTCCCTATGGCTTGAGAAACCACCATTTCTGGTAACCAACCACAACGGCTGTCCCCAAGTCCTGGCTGGCACACCACGAAGTGAACTCAACACGGAGGTGACTGATGGTCGTTTAGGGCTGATCAATGGGTACGATGGTAGCTGATAACTAATGGTTTACCAGTAGTCATAGCTGATAACTGCTGGTTAGTATGAAGAACTGATAATAACTGCTGACAACTATCAGTGATAGCTCACAACTGATCATAAGTATCTGTTGTTGTTAGTGATAATTGAAAACTAATAATAACTGATCATAAGTATTTGCTTCTTCACTAAGGGTTAGCATAGAAATAGTTTCTAGCTATAATTGCTATTAGTTCTTGATGGTGACCTGATAATTGATAGTATAATAAGTGGTAGCTATAACATAAAAGAGAAATCATCCCATAGTAACTGATTGCTGATTACTATAACATGTTGCCAACATTAGTTATTATAACACAGTAACGAATAGCTAATAATACCATTATTGATACTCAATGGTAGATCGTAACTAATGGTAGATTCTAACTCATTGATCAATGGTTGTCATCGCAAACTAATTTGATAGCTAATTACACAATGGTAACTAATGGTAGAGAATAAGTATTAGTTACTTGATGGTGATTGATGGTAGATAATAACTAGTGGTTACTAATGATAACCTAACAATTACAAACCATTACTAATAGCCATTACTAATTACTCAATGGTAGATAATAACTAATGGTTACTCAATACCATCAACGGTTTCTAATTCATGTCCAATTCATGGTTAATCAGCCATGATGAATCACCAGCGAAGAAAACTCGTGACTGACGAATGCATAGGTAGCAACGCTAATTCATGTCTAATTCATGGTTGATTCATCGTTGATTCATGGTTGATTCATGGTTCACGATGGCGGATGGCCATGATCATGGGTGGCAACTGATCATTACGATTGTGAGTATCAAATACCAAAAATACTCACGCGATTTGATCAAGATGCGTTTTGATTACCAATAAACAGAACAAGATATCATGGTAATGGCAATTGATGATCATTACAGCGCTGCATCTTGTTTTCTTTACTGCTGGACAACCAATATGCAGGAAGCCAAAAAAAAAATGAGCGAGAAGTGTCCTGACTCTCCCGCTTCCTTGTAGCCGAGCTACCGGCTCTCCCGCCCCAAATAAACATCTCGTTGTGTTGAACACTCCATGCTGCTGCGTGTTGAAATCGAGCAGCCGGAGCTGCCTTAGTCGCAGCCGAAAGGACGACAAAAACCGGCGCAGTCGATGGTTAACGATGGCTGATGGTTCATCGGGATTAATGATGCTGAATTTCTGCGCTGAATTTCAATAATTTCTGTCAATAACTTGTGAGTGTTACAACACTCCGGGTAGCTTCTGTCCTCGCTCCCCCGACAAATAGCACTGGATACCCCGAACGGCAACGGTTTGCACAGCAACCATCAACCACGACCGACCCAAGGGGCGCCGCTTGATCCGGGTTCCGGGGCTCCCCAAGATGCTCATGCTCTCCATGAATTACAAGCAGTACTGATGTTTACCGTTAAAAATTCCCATCATAGTCGTACTAGTGAGATCCCCATGATGAATACTTAAGTGATGATTAAGTATAGATAGGAGAAGCAAAACTCGGGCACAAGCAATGGTCACTTTCTGAAGTTCACTGGCGGTATTCACCCTTTGCTTGTAGCACTCCGGTCGTAGCTCCTGTCCTTGCTCCCCGTATGAAAGGGCGGCCCACCCTGGGCACACCTGGCTCAGCAACAGCCAGTTGAGTTGATGATTGTTCGACACTAACCTCTTGACTGAGTGGTTTCCATCTACAAGTAGAATTGACATGGCTGTGGGTCAGTTCACCCCCCGGGTTCCCCCATCATTGACCAGGCTGGTTCCCCCTGGTTCCCCCATCATGCATCCCCATTTGTTGGTTAAAGCCTTGACCCAACTCGCCACATGAAGTGACAGCCCATGACCTGACTTCCAATCTCGCCACCAAGCGACTCCACCAGCACTGATTGGGCCAACCCAGGTGGCTGTCTCAGTGGGAAACAGCTGCAGTTTGTTGTGCCTTCACCCTTGGAAACGGCCATTTTTCCGAGGGTGATTTATGGTAGATCCGTATTGATCCCCAAAAGTCGATCGCGCGCTATTGATGTGCCATCTAGGAGTTCAATGGGATTTTTGGTAAAGATATCCCATTGGCCAAGAATAGCTCGTGCGAAAGGAAAAAAACATTGGTGGTACAAATAAAATCCACCTTTTTAGAGGGTTCCATGCCTTCATTATGAAGTGGTGGATCACTTAGATGATGACGGACATGGACACCTACATATATCATGGGGGATTGGAGTGTTGCATCTTCATCGCGGGAAAATGACTGATCTTCGGGCTGTCCCTGACGCCTTCCCCCATTAACAAAACGACTGATCTTTGGTAGGGGAAGTAGCAATGTATTGTATAAACCTGTGATGGATACATAATTCACGTATCAATATGGTGGTGTGCTAGACCCGCATGTTTCATCGGTTCGAGGGACATGATAAAATAAACAATGAAGTTCAAGGACCGAAGCGGCTAGGTTTCTGCATCAAGCATGTCAACAAAGATACCTACTCGCCTGGCTGCCTACCAATGTAAATGTAAAGAAATATACATATATATATATATATACATACATACTAATGTACAAATATATATATATATACACATGTATGTATATGAAAGATTAAATATTATATGTAAATGAATGTTTAAATATATATATATATGTATGTATATGTATATGACGAACGTTGAAATATATATATATAATTAGATATATACAGAGAGAGAGAGAGATGTAAATACATTTAAAATATATATATACATATATATGTAGGATATGACGATACATATATAGAGAGAGAGAAATGGAAGAAATCTGTTGTGTACATATACATGCATATGTCTATTCAACCTAAAACGTTTGCAAAAGCCGGGTTGCAGAGAAAAGAAAAGAAGCCCACGTGAGCTCCCCAACAGCGCCAAAACCATTTGCAATCCGATGCGACGAAAAACACAAAGCATGCAAACCTTGCCGTTTGACTCAGACCCAAGGCCGGAGAACAAAAACACAAACACATGGACCTGGAAAATCAAAACAATGCAGCTGCCGATCCTTCTGGCTTCTCATGAAACTACTTTGGCTGCGCGCAAATATGCCCAGGAAAAAGCAGCTCCCTTGACGTGCGACCCCCGGAAACCAAGAACCTGGAACTCAGAAAACACAAACAACCCACAGTGAAAATGCCCCAGAGAAGCCCGGAACCATGTTCCTGGAACCCGGAAGAGGACGACCCATGCAGAAGCTACGGCAGAGCTGGAAACCAGAACCATCGGGCTGGAGGGTGCCCCAGATCACCCCAGAATGTGCTGAGAACCCTTAGCCATCCCAGTAGCCGTTGGGGAAAAAACTCCTGATCTCCTGGCTGTGCTCCTCCGCCCCTAAAGCCACAATTCACTACAGCAACATATTACTTTTGATGTCCTGGATTCAGAGGTGATCTGTGACTTGTGGTTTCAAGCACTGGAGGACAGCTCTGGACCACAAGCGCTTCTTGCCGCCAAAGGAGCTTGAATGTCCAAATAATGTAGGTCATCGAGATGTACGCCATCAGAAAGCCCATCTGCGTCAAGGGAAGTTCAGAGATTCTCCGCACTTCGTTTGAAGTGTTTTTGGGGGGCCGGTAGTTCCTGCTCCGAAACAAAATATAACTCGTTTCTGGACATCTGGAGTATGAGGCAGATCGCCATCTCGGAACTTAAATCTTGACCTTAAATTGCCAGGCATTTCTGATCAGAAATTTGCATTTGCAGGATGGAATCCAAGCAAAAGTGAAACGTCAAGAGTGTTGAAACCAGAAATCACCACAAATCACCGTAGCGGCTCATCCAAAAGAAATCACCTGCCGCTTGCACCACTTGGCTATGGGTCAAGGGCCCCTGTAACCATCGTGGTCATATCCCCCAAATGAGCAAACCAGTCTGGTTGGTTGTTTCAACCCCTACGAAAAATATTAGTCAACCAGCCATTTGTTAGATATTGCTAGGAAAAACAAAGAACGTCCAAAACCATCAACCGATTGTTGGGATCTGCATCCATCCATTTCTGGGATGCAATGACCCATACCCAGTTGAGTATGATTAGGATGTCACAGCCATACCAGCAGCTCCAAGGGCAACGGTAAGGCACTACTACTGAATGCTGCTGAAAGAAGGAAAGCTACCACTTAAATGGTAGATATAACATGATATAACTACAGATATAGAGTCAAATGGTATGAACCAACTTGTAAGGTTTAGGGTCACAGTTAGGGTCACAGTCCCAAACATACATGAGACATTCACTCTCTTTGCAGCTGGGTCCAAGGGTCGCAACACGTCCCGCAGTCAAGTCACTCACACTCCCTCCGAAGATCCACAGGCGCTGGTCTGTTCGGCTCAGCACGGCTGAAGCAAAATGACTCGCTGTGGGAGCTGTGCCACTTGTTGTCATCTGGCTCCAAGAATTGGCCTGCAGCGCCGCAGCCCTGCATCGCAACGCAGTAACAAGTGGGTCGGCAGCTTTCAGTACAACACGCCAGAGTGCATGTCAGGGTGGGGATCACTAGAGGTACAGGATTCCGAAAGTGCGTAAGCTCTGGCACCTTGGGAGTGAAATCATGTTGGCAAAGAGGGGGCTCAGTGGCCACTTGCGGGTCAATAATCATAATGCATCGAGTGACAGAATGATCCCTGTTTATGTGTCAAATTTACTCCCGGTTAACCCTCTGAGTATCCGACAGTCTTGGTATTCCATTGACATGGCTGGAGTGTTGGCTGTGACGTATCAAGAACAGGCAGGTCCATTCACCCGATTAAGGCATCGTCTAGCACTGCTTTGGATCGAAGTGCACAAAGTGATCCACCAAGATACTACGATCTCGTAGTAGAACACCGTGTTGAGAATCTGACTGCCTGAGTGTACTCATTGGCCATGGCCGCAGTTGCCTATTGGGGGAGAGAGACAGCATGCTGCGCAAGCATTTCAACGGGAGACAAGTCGACGCCAGGCAAACAGAGTCCCAAGGTCATTGGGTGACCGGAAAGATGAGAGCGACTTGTGATCTGTCGTCAACTTCGCGGATTTGACAAGCCAGTCCTTGTGCCATGCATTTCTTTCGTGTGGACTGAGGGAACGAGAGAATGAAGAAAAAGAACAGGAGAACGAGAGAATGAGAGAACCAGAACAAATAGATCTATATTGAAACATATTGAAACAATCTTATGAAATAATCCCTGAAATGTGTGTGTGTGTGTTAAACATGTGTATTGATGAACAATCCCAGTTTAAGCATAAATGGGTGGTGGTTCACCATCAAATATAGGGGTTGATTAATTCCTTCTCCCTATTACTAAATGTCCCCAAAAAAACAGGCGCGTGCAATTCCGGATTTGTGTTTTTCTCTATTTTCAATCTTCATTACGTTTTTAACTGTGGCAATTGAAAACAAATAGGACAGTTCATTCATTCCAGAAGCGTTTTAACCCCCTTATGATAAAAACAGCCTGATCGAGAAAAATCTATTATTAGGGTCCTCTATGAAAATGCATTTTTGGCAATATCTTAAATAGAATTTAAAAAGGAATCTATCATTTCTTGAAATCAACATTGACATTTTCTCTTGTTATTATTCAAAAGGAATTCTAATTTACCCCTAATCAAAATATAGCTCACCGTGCGTACTGTCTGGGGAGGGGGGTGTAACGTTTAGTATTCGGGGGAGAGGATTAATATGGATCTTGAAATTGTACTTGGATGTTGGGGTCACTTTCCTGGGATATTTCTGTGTGATTGACCGTAGGTGAACACCCAGCTACTAACCATGGTGAACCTATATAACTAGTTGCAGGTGGACATCCCACTTCAGCGCCGTCGCTACCCAGGGTTCCCCCGTGTTAGGCGACCCAAATTGTGTCACTCCAGAGGCTGCCAAGAAAGTGCAGCTGTTGAGGTGCACACGAAGATCATCCCCATGTGTCACTTACTGGGTGGGTACCCCATGATGCCAACGAGGCGTCATGGGTGACTTGTTGAGTGGAAAGGTGCGCGGATGCAGTTGGGCCTTTTCGTCAGAGTACTCTCCCACTGGTGACCCAAAGCCTCTCAACTGTTCCGGGCTTTATGACACAAGACAGGCTGGGCTCGTCTTAAAACAAACACGTGGAACTCCAAAGGTCCAAAAATGGTTCCTAGAAATGTGGTCATTCTGGCCGTCGGTAGCCCCCAAATTCAGGAACGCTCCCGTTGGACATGGCACCAGTGCTGCCGCCGTAGACGTACATGATTCTCGAGTCCGGATCAAAAGCTGCCTTGGCGTCCCAAGACTCGTAGCAAGGTCAAGTGCCCAAAGGTATTGTCCGATAGGTGGTGAACGGAACGTTAGTTCAGCCGTCTATAGATGGGATACCCCAAAAATGGTTGGTTTCTTACTATAAATGATTAAAAAGGGATAATTTGGGGGCACCCCCGGCCGGTAAGAAACCCCTAAATGGTATAGCCCACAAAAATGGTAGTAACACGTTGTAACTCACATTTACAATCCCCATGGTCCCTAACCGGTGCCGTTGGATCTACACCATGGTACCCACACAAAGTAGTACTGCGCCAACCAAATTTTTGTGTCTCCAGGCGCCAAATAGTTCAGTAGGTGGTTGCCTACACCTAACTAAGATGCTAAATGGTACGAAACCAATCAAAAAAAGCAGGAATCCTTAAATTGTAGGTGTGAGAGACTGAGAGATCGAAGAGGGCAAGAGACAACAACCAGTCGAGCCATCCTCCAACGGAAACCTGGGAGCTAAGACAAAGATAAAGCTATGAAGCACCAGAAGGGCCACAGTCATTGCTGCGTAGTTCCTCAAAAATTTGTGGCTTCTTGTTATGGGTCATTATTAGCCCACCTCTTTGCACCCACCCATGGAAGGTAGCCATCCGCTTCCCCCTATGGCATCCGGCCCCCAAGGCAACATCAACTCCGGTCATAACTGATTGAGTTCTCACCCTCTCCCCTACAGATTAGCGCCAAACCCAGGAGAAAGCCGATAAATTGAAATGACTATGTTGCAAAACACAGGCAGGACCCACTATCGGTAGTCTTTCACAAATTCACTCCCGCACCCAAGATGCGCAAGAACTTGAAATCGGTCGGCTTTTACAACTGAGTGTAACTGGATAAATGCTTACATATGTATATATATATATGTATATATACATATTTACAATTACATATTTATGTATTTATTTACTTATCTTTTCATTTACATATGAATAGACAGATATATATATATATATATATATAGAGAGAGAGAGAGAGAGATATATTACATATATCATATATTCATATAGAGATATACATTTAGACACGAAAAGCGGGAATAAAAAACTGAGGAGGCGGGAGGTAGCCTGTGCCAGGTGCATGTGTGTTTGTGTTGGAATTCTCATGATATTCTGCCAGCGATTCACCACCAAACCGTTGGTAGTACCGGACCCGATGGAAAGTGCTGCCCCTGACGCAGCCATAGTACCGCATGAGCGTAAAGAGTTCCCGGGCTGGAGGTCATTCCTGTCAGATCCTGCCAACTGTTGGCCTGGGGCAAGGAGAGTCATGTCCGTCCTAGGAGAAACAGAACCTGCAGCTACTGCTACCAGATTAGCTGATTGTGAGATAATAGCTACCAGATTAGCTGAAGATCGAGCCAGCTAATAAGATCTAATAAGCCACTCATGTTTCAAAAGAAACCCACCACCTCACGGTGTTTTGTTGGAATGATTTTGAAAAGACTCTGGCTGAGAATGCTACTGGCCATAGCATAAATCATTGTCCATCATGCACCGGAATGATCTGCATGATCTTAAAATAACAGCTGATGATAACATACATACATACATGCATACATACATACATACATACATACATACATACATACATACATACATACATGCATACATACACACAGACATACGTACATACATACATACATACATACATACATACATACATACATACATACATACATACATACATACATACATACACACACAGACATACGTACATACATACATGACATTACATTACATTACATTACATTACATTACATTACATTACATTGCATTGCATTGCATTACATTAAACTACATTACAGTACATTACATCACATTACAGTACATTACATTACATTACATTACATTAAATAACATAACATTACACTACATTACATAACATAACATACAAAAAACTACATACATACATACATACATACATACATACATACATACATACATACATACATACATACATACATACATACATACATACATACATACAGATTGGTAGCAGAGCCAGAGCAAGGAAACCGCTGAATGATCCAAGGTTGTATCGACTGATCCTTTCGTGGTGACCAACCTCCAGAAAATTTTGGTGGCACACCACACTCCTCCCAAGCACCGCTGAGCAGGACGCTTGTCCTTTTTCCAATCACCAAGGAACGTGCCGATCCACGGCACAGTCACACACAGCACTCTATGCCACAAGCAGCTAAGTGCAAAGCCAGTGGTGGCCTCACCACAACCGATGCGACCCTGTCGCAGATGGCTCAGGCACCGTTAGATACCCTCCCAGCCCGCTCCTGGCTTCCCTGAGCCACGTGCCTCACGGACCAGTCTATGGCAAGTGATGTGATCAAGACCTGGACTCCAAGGAAATTGGTGAATTCACACTCGTGAAAACTTTTATGTTGATTACATCACGGTGATTGCTCTTTCGATGATGATGATGATGATGATGATGATGATGATGATGATGATGATGATGATGATGATGATGATGATTGTTGGTGTAACCACTTGATCCTATCTCGACTGCGTGCCCTATCCCGGAGAGTGGATTCTTCGTCGTGGAGCCTATATGAACCATGTCTTAAGGTCTCCCTTAGAAAATTCGCCTCCATACTTTTGGTTGAGGCATCGGCAAGTTGAGCGCCGGTATGCACCCACCTAAGTTGAGTTCCTTCTTGCAGAGCTTCCTTGATCGCTCGGGCAACGAGCTGAACACGGAACTCGGAACACGAAGGGGGAGCGGCTCGGGTCACCAGGTCAAACAAGCTTTTGCAGTCTGTCACTGCTAGATCATTTTCGGTCGGAAGGGTCGGAACGGAAATGGCGGGTTCTATCTTCGGGAGAGTGATCTCGGGTGTTTTCCACTGTGTGGTGGGATCATGTAACCAACGCCAGTACAGTCTCAACCAACCAAGTTGATCAAGGGCGGATGCAAGGGATGTTGTTTCGGCAGCCAAAGTGCTTGTCACCACTTTCTGAATCTTCTTGGAGCCCCAAGATATTGGACTGATGTCGCATTGCATGTTCTGGGTGATCAGTCGGTGGGCGCCGACAATGATCAGACCTGCATGAGAATCAGGCTTCTTGTGAGAAGCGAAGGATGCATCAGAGAATGCCATGAACCGGAAATCCTGTGGGGGAATGGGTTTGATGGTGATTGTCACATCGTGATGGCGTTTTGCTTCATGTAAGAGTTTGTTGGCGTCAAGGAGGTCTTGTATGGTGGCACGGTTAATGGCAGATTGTAAAGTGGAAAGTCGGGTGGAGAGGTCCGGTCGAGTGTTGACGGCAGCATACTGGAGGGATCCTACTAGTCCTCTCAAGAGAGCTCTTTCGGAATCGGTGACTTTTGCTTCAGGTTGAGTTTTTCGGTTTACTTCAAGGGGTATCGGCTTGATCTTCCTGACATACGATGACTGACTGAGGATGATGCTTCTATCAGGTTGTTGACTCAGCTCGATTCCAGCGAAAGTAAAGGTACCTACCTTTTTGGCTCCAAACGGGTATCGGGTCTCTAGTTTTGCGAGTAGCTCATGAAACTGGGAGTTTCCTCCGCAGATCCCGTCGTCCACGTGGACGCCGAGGACGCCTGCGAGTTTCATAGGGTCATGCTTATCTCTTAGGACAAAGGTGCATGGATCAAATGGACTGATCTCCATGCCAAGGGATTGAAGTTCGGACACGAGGGCACAGTACCACAAGTAGGGCGCGTCGATGAGCCCGTAGGCTCCTTTATTGAGCTGTCCGATTTCTTGCGGTGACATGTGAAGGGCCTTCCGAAGTTCTGGCACTGGATCTAATCCCATGATTCGATCTGCTTGGGGTTTGCCTTGCAGAAGGCGGCCTTGATGTCAAAAGAAAATAGATCCCAAGAATGTGAGGCTATCGCTTGTAGAATTAACATTCGGGAGGTTTTGTTCAAAGTTGGGCTGTCACGAGGGATCTCCTCGATTTTTGGGTCCATGTATCCTAAAACCACAAGCCTAGCTTTAGGTTTATGGGCGCTGAGGGATTTATGATTGGAGGTTTCATCTTGGGGAACACCATCGCGAGGCTTCCAGGTTAAAATCCAACGGCAACGGAGGACTTGGCCGGGCGGTATTTGATCACGGACAACCTTGGTCAGGGTTTCTGTTTGTATCCAGTTTTGGATCTCAGTTTGTTTTGCCTTTTCAAACTCCAGTTTTTCTTCCGCGGATAACTCACTGAGGCGCACTTCAGTTCTCTGCTTAGCCGCTGTGGTAGCTAGCATTATCCACTCTGTGTCTCCGGGTTGAATCCCATGTTCGAAGTTCGTGGTCGTGGGCACTTCAAATTCACATCTGAAAGCGCAGGATGCGAAATGGCTGGGATTGCTGAAGGCATGAACTTCTTCCTCACTGATCAAAAACACAGGTTCATGTTCCATGGTTTCCGTGGAGGGTGTTGAAGGTTGATTGCTATCAGCTTCCGGTTCGCCATCAGGTTGTGGCTCTGTTTCTGCCACACTGAGACTACGATGTCTCGGGCCCGTTGAGGGACCTGGAGTTTCCTCAGGACGTTGATCTGGAGATTCCTCATTATGGATGGGTATGTCTTCGGGAATGGTCTCTAGGTTACTCAACCTTTAGATTTGTTGATGGATTGCTGTGAGGTCCGTTGGCAACTCCGCTCCTTCAGGGTGTCCTTCTGAGGGCAGTGCTCGGCGGACATGCTCAGGTGCACTACGGAACAGCTTCCCACCTTGTGTGGCCCAAACCGTATGGTTACCATCCTGTAGGATTACCTTCTGGGGACCTACCCATGAACCAGGACCTGTACTCGGGGTTCTCCAAATCATTACCCATTGATCTCTCTCATAGGTTCCTCTCTCGGGACATGATCGACGGAGGAGAGCTCTACGGAGGTTATCACTATTGTCAGCAGCGTGAAAAGCTTTACGGGCCTCTTCTCGAAGCTGGAGGGAATGTTTGAAGTCGTATGGTCCTTCCTCTTGGATTGCACTAAGATGACTGGGGAGACCCTCATCACTTAGGATTGATCCTGGCACTCTACTCTGCTTACCAAACACAATGATCTCAGGGGAGAAACCATGTCTGACACTGAGAGTGTTCTTTGCCTGGGTGCATTGATTCAGGGATAATTGGAGGTCCTGATAGGTATTGATTGGGTTCTCTACATCCATTCGATCGAGCATTTCTTGAAGGAACTGACCATGTCTCTCTACCTTACCGTGTTGCCAATGTGCTTCTGGGCACGTGGTGGTCTCACGAATCCCCAACCGTTGCATGAAATGAGTGAAATCTTCACCATTTAGCTCACTAGCTGAATCAACCGAAAGGTACTGAGGTGCGCCTGCCCAACAGATCCCATGTTGATTGATGAGGTGAATGACATCCGATGACTGACGTGAAGGGGCTGAGAATGCTACATGATAGTTCGATCCTGCATCTAGCATGTGGTAGAAATGGTAGGTCTTACCTTGGCTGTTGGTCCAGGTGATTCCATCCATGTATACCTTGTGATTGAAATCCATGAGTGCTTTGAGGTGACCTGGTCTTTGGTGTTTCGGTGGAGCATGCTTGGCACATGCCGGACATCGAAGCTCACGAGCTGCATTGACCACTTCCGGTCGCTGTCCAGCTGTCTGCAGGGCCCGGGCTAGACGTTCGTTACTTGGATGACCTAGGTTCCTATGCATCATTTGGATTTGGTTTCGTTCCCATTTGGGAAGTGACATGAACCGAAAACTCTGCTCATGAAGAGGACCTGTGCTTGGATCCTCCTGTGGTTGATCCTGCTGGGCCGTGACCTGTTCAGACGGGACCTCAGTGGTCGGAACAGGCTGGCTCGATGAGCTAGCGGCATCGGTTGCACCCTCCCTAGGTGCTGGTGGAACTGTCTCTTCCGAGGTCGGATTGGATGGAGTGGGAACAGGTACATTTGACCTGTCCTTAGCAAACACTGTCACATTCAGGCGACATGCATGAGCTGGTCGTACCAGCTGTCGATGCGACAGGTTCTCCCATCTTTCCCAAAACCGTTCATAGGCAACTTGACTGGATGGTCTTAGGATCATCAGTGATCTACGATATGGTGCTTCATGTGATGTGAGGTGTGAAGGGGGACCCATGGCGCGATCGGTACCACGACAAGCTAACACTCCTACTATCTGTTTCTCAGGAAACATGACCTGCAAAGGTTGAAGGATGTCACTTTGAGTGATTTCTGTTTTGCCAACTCGAGGAACTATCCGGTTGATCCTATTCAAAGTTTCCTGACAATCCTCAAGACATGGCTCGGGAGCCTGTTTCCCAGCAAGTCTGCGGCGCTTTGCCATTTGCTCCATCCGGGAGATTGGATGGCACAGCTCCGACTTAGCAAAAGTGGGTTTCGGTCGCTCCGGCTGAAGGACCTTCTTGCTCTTTGCTACCAAAATCGACGACTCTGGCTCACATTGTGACACAGCTACCAATCCATGATGCCAGTGAAATGGCCATTCCCTTTGTCGCTTACAGACCGCTTTGGCAACCAACCTCACAAACTTTCGGGGGTAGGTCTCCGTGAAAGTGGTAAGTAACATCCTTTCTCCATTGACCATGACACTTCCCTCGATAGGTTGATGAACATGTTGGTGACTGCAGGTACGGCCATGAAGCTCACTGTACAACGATGGGCTGGTGGTCAACACTGTCATTCCCTTCTTCATAGGTTTCCCGGTCAGAGGGTCACGCAGGTTGCCTGCTTCACACATGTCGAATTGACAAGCTCGGGTGAACTGATGCACTTCTGACACGCCATGAAGATGCAGCATGAGGGACTTTGCCGGTTGTTCCCAATGGAAATGGTTACCCTTTGCAATCTGGTATCGATACAGCACAATGCCTAGAGCTACTTGGTATAGTAGGGATGATCTCTTCTCCGCATATTCATGAGCTGCTTCGAGGGACCGAGATGCATTGGACCATGATGACCAAGGACCACAAACCGGACTAAACCAAAGATGGATGGGACGATGAGTACCAATCAAGGTGAACAAAGTCTGTCTTCCCTCTTTGGTGGATAAGTCACCCTGCTCCCGACTGACACGGAATGCTTTGCCACCGCACTGTCGCACCTGATGCGTCAAGGGTGACTGAGTTCCACAAAACACTTCACCAAGTTCATAGGGTTTGCCAAGAGTACGGGTTCGTTGGGTGACCTGTTTCATTTCTTTCTCAAACCGTTGAACCAAACTGAACATGTGTTTCACATCAGGATGAAGTTCAGTGGCAACATCTTCCATGTGATCAGCACTGACTAGGGCCCATCCGGATTGTGTGGGGTCCTGCATGCATTCGCATCCAAATGCTCGATCACACGGGATAGCACGCTCTCCATGTTGAAGAGACGATCCTGCATTGCCAGGAATGTTGGATCCTGGCTCACTGGCGTCGGGGCCGTATACACATGCTGGAACGTCTCGGAACTCATCTCCTCCCACTCGTCCGGCTCCATGTCGGGCAAATGGGTTGCGATCGCGTCCCCGATATTGGAGACGGCAGCTGCCTTCGCTGCTGCCTTGGGTGCGATCTTGGGGCTTGCTCCAAGGCGCGGTGCCACTGAGGATTGAGGACCCATGGAGTTGATGCGATTGCTCGTGGAGGGAGTGTGCACGATTGGCGTCTGGTTTGCCTCGTGCCAATCCAACTTCAGTTCCACGTAGCGAAGGAAACGACGATGGGACTCCTTGTTGCTCTTGGCATACCTGGTTGTCATGTATGACACCCACTCTTGATCCTGCCATGCCTCTTGATAGCTGGAGGTCATGTACTTGCCGATGCCCACCGTGGCATTCTGGAAGTCCTCCAAACGAAGGTGACTCAGGTCGATCAACGTGTTGGCCTCGACCTGTTGCAACTGCTTCAACCTCTGGTTCAGGGACATGGTGAGGATCAACGCTTGGCGGGTCGTCAGGTGGATTCGAAGTCTCTTGAGCAAGGACGTCTTGAAACGTGACATGTTTCTCCTGCGGTGGCTTCGTGCATGTGGATGTGACATGAGGGTGTGTATCATGAGTGACATCAGTGACAGGCGGTGCATGGTGAACATGTGTGTTGGGAGTTGGCTCAACAACAGCTGCTTCGGTGACATGCGAGTTTCTCGAATCGGTTTGTTGGTAGCTGTCAGCTTTGCTCAGCTCCTTTTGGACACTGCTAGTTGATACGAAGGTGTGTTGATCGAAGTTCCTATCGATCCGGGATTGCTCTGAGGGCTTCCATGCTGCGACTGCCAATGCATTCACGTCAATGAGAAACAAACCTCGAGAAGTGAGTTCGAGAGGGATGCTTTCTTTCAACATGGGACTGCGCAACTTCCTGGCATGGCAGTCGATCTGGGCCTGGATTGCTCTCATGAGGGTGTTTGAGATCAGGAATGGAGTACCTCCAGGAACCACAACTATCTTCAGTTTCAAAGGACCAATCGGAACTACCATGGCATGTGTGCTCTCTAAAGTCCCTTGGTTACCAAACTTGAAAATGATCTGACATCGAACCCTGGTGACCTTATCACGGATGGAGGCATCCAAACCATTTAAGATACCGGTGATGTGATCAGACCCCACTACAGTCTTGGAAGCTCCCAAATCTAACACTCCAAACGTACCATGAGTGGCGAACAAAGCACAATGATCTTGATGTCTTTCGGGGTAGGCCAGGCGGCCGTGACCAACTCTACCTTCTGCTGATAGATCAGCACATCGTCAAGACTCGGGTCGAATGTCGGCACCAATGACGACAGTTGATTGCTCACTCCCAGTGTGGATTCACTTGCACTTGTCGATCCTGCGGAGGCGCCATCGGGCATCACCTGGAGACTCCCTTTCGGGGAGCTCCGCTACCAGTATGATTGGTAGCAGAGCCAGAGCAAGGAAACCGCTGAATGATCCAATGTTGTATCGACTGATCCTTTCGTGGTGACCAACCTCCAGAAAATTTTGGTGGCACACCACACTCCTCCCAAGCACCGCTGAGCAGGACGCTTGTCCTTTTTCCAATCACCAAGGAACGTGCCGATCCACGGCACAGTCACACACAGCACTCTATGCCACAAGCAGCTAAGTGCAAAGCCAGTGGTGGCCTCACCACAACCGATGCGACCCTGTCGCAGATGGCTCAGGCACCGTTAGATACCCTCCCAGCCCGCTCCTGGCTTCCCTGAGCCACGTGCCTCACGGACCAGTCTATGGCAAGTGATGTGATCAAGACCTGGACTCCAAGGAAATTGGTGAATTCACAATACATACATACATACATACATACATACATACATACATACATACATACATACATACATACATACATACATACATACATACATACATACAATAACATAACATAACATAACATAACATAACATAACATAACATAACATAACATAACATAACATAACATAACATAACATAACATAACATAACATAACATAACATAACATAACATAACATAACATAACATAACATAACATAACATAACATAACATAACATAACATAACATAACATAACATAACATAACATAACATAACATAACATAACATAACATAACATAACATAACATAACATAACATAACATAACATAACATAACATAACATAACATAACATAACATAACATAACATAACATAACATAACATAACATAACATAACATAACATAACATAACATAACATAACATAACATAACATAACATAACATAACATAACATAACATAACATAACATAACATAACATAACATAACATAACATAACATAACATAACATAACATAACATAACATAACATAACATAACATAACATAACATAACATAACATAACATAACATAACATAACATAACATAACATAACATAACATAACATAACATAACATAACATAACATAACATAACATAACATAACATAACATAACATAACATAACATAACATAACATAACATAACATAACATAACATAACATAACATAACATAACATAACATAACATAACATAACATAACATAACATAACATAACATAACATAACATAACATAACATAACATAACATAACATAACATAACATAACATAACATAACATAACATAACATAACATAACATAACATAACATAACATAACATAACATAACATAACATAACATAACATAACATAACATAACATAACATAACATAACATAACATAACATAACATAACATAACATAACATAACATAACATAACATAACATAACATAACATAACATAACATAACATAACATAACATAACATAACATAACATAACATAACATAACATAACATAACATAACATAACATAACATAACATAACATAACATAACATAACATAACATAACATAACATAACATAACATAACATAACATAACATAACATAACATAACATAACATAACATAACATAACATAACATAACATAACATAACATAACATAACATAACATAACATAACATAACATAACATAACATAACATAACATAACATAACATAACATAACATAACATAACATAACATAACATAACATAACATAACATAACATAACATAACATAACATAACATAACATAACATAACATAACATAACATAACATAACATAACATAACATAACATAACATAACATAACATAACATAACATAACATAACATAACATAACATAACATAACATAACATAACATAACATAACATAACATAACATAACATAACATAACATAACATAACATAACATAACATAACATAACATAACATAACATAACATAACATAACATAACATAACATAACATAACATAACATAACATAACATAACATAACATAACATAACATAACATAACATAACATAACATAACATAACATAACATAACATAACATAACATAACATAACATAACATAACATAACATAACATAACATAACATAACATAACATAACATAACATAACATAACATAACATAACATAACATAACATAACATAACATAACATAACATAACATAACATAACATAACATAACATAACATAACATAACATAACATAACATAACATAACATAACATAACATAACATAACATAACATAACATAACATAACATAACATAACATAACATAACATAACATAACATAACATAACATAACATAACATAACATAACATAACATAACATAACATAACATAACATAACATAACATAACATAACATAACATAACATAACATAACATAACATAACATAACATAACATAACATAACATAACATAACATAACATAACATAACATAACATAACATAACATAACATAACATAACATAACATAACATAACATAACATAACATAACATAACATAACATAACATAACATAACATAACATAACATAACATAACATAACATAACATAACATAACATAACATAACATAACATAACATAACATAACATAACATAACATAACATAACATAACATAACATAACATAACATAACATAACATAACATAACATAACATAACATAACATAACATAACATAACATAACATAACATAACATAACATAACATAACATAACATAACATAACATAACATAACATAACATAACATAACATAACATAACATAACATAACATAACATAACATAACATAACATAACATAACATAACATAACATAACATAACATAACATAACATAACATAACATAACATAACATAACATAACATAACATAACATAACATACATACATACATACATACATACATACATACACACACATACATACATACATACATACATACATACATACATACATACATACATAGCATTGCATTGCATTGCATTGCATTGCATTACATTACATTGCATTGCATTACATTACACTACACTACATTACGTTACGTTACATTACATTACATTACATTACATTACATTACATACATACATACATAACATCCATTCATTACAGACATACAGTAATTACAGACATACATACATACATACATACATACATACAATACCATACCATACCATACCATACCATACCATACCATACCATACCATACCATACCATACCATACCATACATATATACATACATACATAACATAACATAACATAACATAACATAACATAACATAACATAACATAACCTAAGATAAGATAAGATGATAAGATAAGATAAGATAAGATAAGATAACACAACATAACATAACATAACATGACATAACATAACATTACATTACATTACATTACATTACATTACATTACATTACATACATACATACATACATACATACATACATACATATGTATATGATTCTGATTCCTTGCAAACTCTCCTAGTTTACCAGTTGACCGTGCTAATTAGAGCCACACCCATGTCTCCCTTCTGCTGTCAGTAGACAAGCGTATCGTAGACGGCGAAGTCGTCGTACCAAACACCTCAGACACTTTTGGGGCAGGAGCATTCCCCTGGTCAAAAGCATAGCCTTACAGCATTCATTATACGTAGAGCTGCCCATGCCTGAGCAGCAGTGGGTCATCCATTGTGAAACCGAAATTGCCATATGTTTGTACAGCTACAAGCGAACTATGCCAAGCACCAAATGTGCGCGCAATTATATAACTTATAACCATTTGTAATTGACATATTTTGTTGCCATTTGCTTGCTTACTGCTGCGTTGGAAAGGCTTGCTCTCAAGAAAATCCCCGGAATGCCAATGAGTGGTGGTATGTGGGTACCCCCAAAGTCAGTGGTATCTATACAAAAAACAATGACAATCTTGGGGTTGCCGATATAGCATGATGGAGTTAATGTGTTGAAGATATGATTGTCCCAATCCGCTCCTAAAGCCTGCGGTGGCATCCCCAGACGCCCAGATGTGTTGCTGTCTTGGATCCTGGAACCCTGGGCAACTCAAAGCACCCCACAAGTATCCATGGCATCCATGCCATTGAGTGCCATCCAAATTGATGAAATGCCCATGCCAAGGACCTATAAATTCATAAATGGCATGGCATCGCCCACAAGTTATTGGGCTGTGCCATGGTTTCCCTTGAGCATAGCGAGCTTGGGAGGTACGCCACAGCCCACACCAAGCAGGTTACACCCGGGATGTAGACACGGTAAATAGCCTTAAAAGGCGGGTGAACTGACCCCTATAACCGTGCTTAGTTGCCAGGTACTAACTGGGGATGCACATCCAAGTAGACATGGGTGAATGTGTATACAGGTGCATAGAGTCAAGACCTGGTATCCCTGGGGCACCAGAAATCAGCCACATGGGTCCAAATCCAGGTAGTCCAACTGTTGGGATGTGAACTACTACCTGTTTTTTGGATGGTTGGTTCTGACCCATAGCGTAGCCATAAACTATGCAAATATGTATATATATATATATATATCGGTATAGTATGGTTTAAGAGCCCCACTTCCGAAGCAGTTAAAGACGAACGTTATTAGGGGGGCGTTGTGATACGATGACAACTTCTATGATACCATGACAACCTCTATGAAAGTGGCCATTGTAGCAAAACCCTGTAAAGGGCTCTTGAATATGTTTATATATATATATATATACAGAGTCGAATCATATGGGTTTGTCCATAGATGGTCGTACCTACTAACCATCCAGTAATAGCATGCAATAGCTGTTATAAGTAGGGGAACGGACACCGTTTCTGGGCGGTACGCGATGGACAATCCCATACATAGGTTCAGGAGCCTTCCCGCTTTTGGCCATAAGGCGCTCACCAGGCTTCACGGGCATCCGCACTGCATCCAACGCTGCACCCGCCATAGATATACATTTTTTCATCCGTATCATCAAAGACCTTGTGCCAGCGCGGATCTGGTACAACCCTGAACAGGAAGGATGCGCAATGAGCACATTGTCAAAGCAAGACATTGAGAGGAAGCAGAACAGTAGCAGAGCAGGCGTGGGAAGGATGTGCGGCCAAAAACTTGACGTCGTGGCAATGACCATTACTAACCATCCTGAACCACCACCATCGGGGAACGAGGGAGCTGTGGCCCAGCGGAGCCCTGGTGGCCACCAAGATGATCCCCAGCCATCGTAGAACCATCGAGGTGCGTCAGTTGGATTCCCCTCTAGTGATTTAACATGGCAACGGAAAATCCACCATAAGTGGATCATTTCCCAGGGTTTCTCCACAAAATATATTGCTTTTGCGTTGCCATGTTAAATTACCGGAGTGTAACCAACGTTCTTTCAGATGTTGAACCACAGCTGGTGCCACAACCTCCATAGTTTTCCTTTGCAAAACATGCTGGAAAAAAGGCAAAAATAAAACCTTCCAGCAAGGTTGAACTCAGGGTCACTCAAAGGATTACCAACTCCCAACCGTCCCAACGCTGCAGCTGGTCATCTTTGGGATGCTGATAGCCATGGTCGGTGGTTGATGATGGCTGGTGATGGCCGATGATTGCGATGACAATGATAATCTGGTTGCTGGTTTCAACCCTTATGAAAAATATCAATCAACCAACCATTTTTCAATATTTTCTAGGGAAAATAAAAAACATCAAAAACCGCCATCCAGTAGTTCTTGAAGTTGTGTCTTGTCGCGAGTCTTGAACACGAACCAACCGTTGGGAGTTGACATCGCGGGGACCATTGTCTTCAAATTTCATGGCTTCCACGCCCTGGGATGGGGTCCATGGGGGGCGTTGGGACAGCCTTCAGCCACAGCCTTCTCACTTCGCCAGTAACAATGTCCCTTTTTGTGTCCACACTACCAGTCATCATTAGGCTGCCAACCTTTCAAATGCTGACTAATAGTTTCAAATCCTTGTCCAACCTCATGTCTTTTCGGCTGCGCAGCCTTTCGCCGCCAAGAGGCTGCGGTGAAATACACGCGCGACGCAGGACTTGTCCCGGAAGTGCCAGTGACTGACGTCCAGTTCGAGGCCTGGCCAAGGCCAGCTGCTGAAAATCATCGAACAGGGACTAGCTCAAGGGTAACCCCTCAGGCCTAGCGTTGCCTAAGGCCGTAAGGAAAGATCTGAAAAGAAACAGCTGGTTGGACCAGTCAACATTATCTGGTTTTCAAATTCCTGACATTTGAACAAAACGTTGTTTTCAGGATTTAGGAAAGCATGCGTTTTCACTTGGCATATTGCCAAAGAGCGATGCTGCCAAAGTTGGCTCAATATCACTTATCAATTGATTCTATGTCCATGAATGGAGTATCCTAGGCTAGGCAACGTGGTCGATTTATGATAGCGTTTGAAACCAGTTGAGGGCAAAAACGTCTAGACATGTGCAAGCATAATACATATATGGAGGTATGTGTATATATATATATACAATATGCTTGTATACACCCTGTCGTAAGTATCTTTACAATATGAACATATTTGTTTATTCAATCATTGATCAGTTTATGTCTTTATCTATCTACTTACATATTGTTTCATCTATTTATTCATTTATCTGTCTATTTGCTTCATCATTCATTCATTCATTCATTCATTCATTCATTCATTCATTCATTCGTTCGTTCGTTCATTCATCTATCTATTCACTATTTCTTTAATGCATGCGTTTATTTGTTCATTTAGATATAGATATATGGCACTCTTGAGCATGGCCGCAAGAGACGTTGAGACCAAAGAGGTATGCAAAGGCTTCCGTTTGAGAACCGGGTGGCAGGATCCAGCACCGACGACACCAGAAGAAATCAACCGTAGGGGCTGCTGTGGTAGGGGCCCATGCCGGCGCAAGGCTCTCGCACCGAGTGGGAGGACGGTGCGCTCAGCGTCCTGGCGCTGACGTCGTACTCGGCCACCGCAGGAGATCGGAGGTTGGGGAAGATCTGCTGGGCGCAGGCCAGACGTCACCGCTAAGGCAGCAGGGCCGTGCCCCAACTCCCAACCCAAACGTCAGCTGATCGTCGTCCGCTTTGGTTGGAGTTTTCTTCTGGTCCTCCGGTTGTGGTGGTAGATTTGAGTGTACATAATATGTAATTATGAATATATGTTTTTTAACATCTTGCATATTTTGTCTATATATATATATAATCAAAAATATGTTTCTACATAGGACATAATTACACAACATCCATCGCAATTGGCCAAACATTCACGCACAAATAATGTGGGCAGTCAACATTACGACCATCTTTGCGCATCAGCAAAAATCTGCAATCCCAACAACTGTATTTGGCAAAACACACATTTTGAGATGGGTAACATGGATGGGCCAAATTTCTATGGTGAAACAATTTGGCGCAAATGCTTCCTGCGCCCTGACAGGTTCTCAGTGTTCTCAGCCCCCCTTTTAAGTGTTTTCGAACAATCCTATCCAAGAAGTTTCGGAAAAATGCATCTGGCTGCTGGCGCATCGATTTCTTTCTATCTTTGATCCGGTGATCATATATTTTTTATCACGAAAAAGGCTGGTATTTCTCTATGCACCTTCACTATCTCTCAGCCATGGCTTTCTCGTTGGCGCTTGTTGGCAGCTGAAAAAATTCGGCCTTGACAAGTCAATCCTTCCATGGCACCTCCATGTCCAAGTAAATCACATCCGTGTTGGCGCCACCTGAGGGCTGCGAGCCAACCATCAAACATCCAAACAACCCCCAAGCCCCAAGCAAACCCCAAACAAACTCAAAATGACCTGAAGCAAACCCGAACAAGACCTTGCATAAGCAAATGCAAATCAAAACCTCATCAAAGCATAAAACAAACAGGCCCCAAAGGGCAAAATCAATTTCCCTCAAATTTTTCCAGCTTGCAGAAAATCAAAGCTTGGAAGCGGCAAACTCTGTCCAATTGTCCACCCTCTCTCGGGTCAGCGCTCATGGTATGGCCGCTGAACGAATAGAGCCGGCGTTGCGTCTCACTCCTGGGGCGTCATGTGGCTGATGACGACCTCAAGCGCACGTGCTGGAGCACCAAACACACCATGCATTATTGCAATAATGACATTTAAATATATACACACAATACTGATTGTCCAAAAATCATGTACCAATGTACCCCTCTAGTTGGTTGGTTTCCCTACGAACAATGGTTACGACTGGTTGGTTACTAAGTACCACCATGGCTATATGATCCACAATCCACAAGCGAGCAGTTTCACCAAGGTCATCGGCGCAAAAAATTGTCGAGTTGCCATCTCAACGGGCACAGTAGTCCAGCCCCTCGAACTGATACGGTGGTTTTTCAAGCCAGTGACTGGGGACCCCCAAAGTGTGGATGTTTCATTACTTTAACGTTTGAAAAATGTGATTTGGGGATGCTGTTTCTTAAAACAGGGATACCCTCAAATCATGCATGGTAATCATTTTCAATATCAGCCATTAAAAAAAAAAAAAACGACCATTTTGGGGGTCCGCTATGACATGAGAAACACCCATAGCCGTGATCCATGGCGAACTGCTCAACCGAAGCCATGAGCTGCCCAACACGGGCCGTCCAGCACGTAGCATGAGCATTTCGCGCTTCTAGCGAGTTGGTGGGACTCACCAATGACCAGAGCTGAGCCTGCAAGGCAAACCATGGCTTTGCAAAAGATGAAGTTCTATAGGTAGTTGAACTGATTCACTTTTAAATAGCTGTTAGTTGGTTCACTCGGTAGTTGAATTGATTTGCAAAGTGGTTGAATTGATTCACTGAATAGTTGAACTGACTCACTAAGTAGTTGAGTTGGTTCACGAGGTAGTTGAATTGATTCACTAGGTAGTTGAAATGATTCATTAAGTAGTTGAATTGATTCACTAGGTAGTTCGGCTGGTTCGCAAGTAAGTCATTGATTCAATTTGGGCTATCAAAACAAATGGCGGCCGATCATGTAAATCAGTGTATAGCATTGCGGGCCTGGTGACTTTCAAGATAAAGCCCATCAATGGAACTTTCTTGGTTATATTGCCGGACACAGTCTTTGAACGTCTAAATCTGGTTCCAGCATGAATGTCTGACGTTCTAAGACCATGCGCTTAGAACATCAAGGGGGTCTGACGTTCTAAGACTGTGTCCGTTTGGATGGCTCTAAATCCCTTGCGATTTTCTAAGTGTAAACAACAGCAAGGCAGGGAGCGTTGGCAGGTTGAGAAGTCTCCGGATTCATCGAATGTGGTGGGGATGTTGTGAGTGCGGGGATGTTCTATCTCTGGGGACATTCTATTTCTCAGCCTGAATGCGGTGCGGTGGGGACGTTCTAGTGTGGGAATCACCTACCAACTCCGAAATTCCAGGCTCTGAGAACCCCATGTAGGACGTTCTAAGTCTGTACTCGTCCCGATGTTCTATCCTGATGGCAAATAGCAATACTGTAGTCCCCCTGCCCCACACACAAAAACAGAACAAATTTTTCTAAGTTAAGTTGTTCCAACTAAACAACTTGTTCCGGTGCGTCCTGCAAAATTCAGAATACTTTAGAAGAGTGCCCTCAAACAGTGCGGCCAAGGTCCCTTGCGCTAGAGAATTCCAATTTGTTCCCTACCAAAATAGACGTTGCACTTGTTTGGTTCAGTTGCAAGATGAAAACCACTTCATCACAATGTAAAGGATATAAACCGCCCCTCATCGAAGTGAGTGCGAATTACAGCCGTATGGAAATGAACAGGACGCAAAGAGCCCTTCACAGAAATGAATAATTACAAACGAAGAGCTCCAGTCCTGGTAGAAGTGAAGAGGGGATGAAGCCTCATAAAGCCCTCGTCATACAAATCCAGTACGAGTCAAAGAATACACAGAATGCGTCAGAATATCACAAGCGCCGTTCACAAAATGAATACACATGTAAAAGTTCCCAAAATTGTCAAGGTTCCATGCCTGGGCTATCAAAAACAATCAGCCCTCCAGGAATGATCAGGACAGATTGGCAGCCACCCCCATTCATCACATTCCAAAATCTATGGAAATCTATATGATAATTCATAATTGTCATTTTACCGGGGGTCATGGGGGGTCCGACAAGAGAAGTCGGTCAATTCCAAGCTGGTCTTGCTCGCCTCCGCAAACGGGAGGCACAGCAAGAGCCAACTAGACAAGGCTAAACTCCTCAGGCGGAAAGCTGTGCAGTCCGCAGTGCAGTCCGTTGATCCAATCGGCTGAACGATGACTGGCTAAGCTTCACACTGGCACATGGCATTGCCTGCTACAGTGGCGTCCAAATGTCACGTTCGATGTGATGTCCGTTCTTTGGACCATGGAGTTGCAAAACTCTCGCCCTTTCAATCTGTCAGGGAAGTTTGACATATCTGATTTGGGCCTCGATTCGAATGGCATCTTGGAAGAGTACTAAGCTGTTGGAGGGACAACGACCAGAATAGGGGATTACAACGGATTACGGAATCGGATTGGTGCAAACAAAAATCAAGCTTGGCTCATTTGTAGATCTACATGTTTGGGGCTACCAACGATCCAATGGCGGGTCACACCTTGTGCCATCTCGGTGCAAGGTCTTGTTGATAGATATTCCCTTGATCAGAAGTCTATGTGAAATGGTTAATAAATCGGATGATTTGCCGGTTCCCTATTTTGAGAAACACCCATTTGGGGACACTAGATCCCCCAAATTGAGCAAAATGGCAACCTGTTCGGACGGAAATCTGCATTGTCCTTGCCTCATGACGAGCCTGTGTACTTTATCCGCTGCTCCTTCCTTGTCATTCGAAGATACTCTAGGTGATAAGAGTTGTTGAAAGGAGGGACATCCTGACATATGTAGTTTAATGATTCGCTCCCCTTATCGCAATAGCCAAACTCACCTGCAATCGCTTCAGCAGAAAATATCAAGAAGTGGACTTCGGAGATTTGGTCCCAGCATTTAATGTTTTCACCCCACCATACTGACTCAAACGATAGCGACCGTGCCGAACGTTTTGGACCGTAACGCTAGAACAACCACAATGCGACAAATTTCCAAGTCGCTCCAGATGCCACTGAATCAGTGATTCGACATCCGAATGGTTCTTGATGTAATGATGACGTAATGATCTGCAATATCAGGATTCATCACCTAACAAGCAACAGAATTTAGAACCATAGCAGAATCTCACTTGACCTTCTCGGAAGAAGTTCCGAACCCTTGCTACAAGTGGTACAGTGCCAAGATATGCCAAGATGCTTTTTTTCGACGTAGGTCGTCACACTGTAAACGTGACATATGCCATGCTCAAGATACTCTGCACAGGTTCGCTGAGTGCTAGAACTAGATTTCATGGCACATCAGATCCAATAGCCCTTCCTGAACAGATCAGTTGTTTTCGCTCCCGGATCTCAGAAGCCCCAGACTTATCCCAAACAGGATGACCTCCAAACTGGCCAACCACTTGGCCGAGTTGAGCTGGTTGGACGGGCATCTGCTCGTTCTTTCTTATGTCATTTTGGAGCAGTTGCAGGCCCTGCGTAGGATATACCTAGATCTTGAAAGGCTTGAAGATAAAGAAAGTACACAGATTTGCTTGAAAAAGAGCACACATTGCGTTGCTCTTCTTCAAAAACATGCTTGAGAAGTACATAAGTAACTTCCAAAAAACGCTTCCATGTTCCTCATTTCTGTGTTCTCTATGTGCATTCTCATCCATTGACTAAGGTTCTCATGAAAATGAAGACACTAGACTCCCCCCAGGGATCCCAAAATCATCAAACAAACACTCAGGGACACATCACGCAATATCCACACATAACGCGCTACACGCACATTTTCCCAGAGAGTCTTCGGATCAGGCCCCGTCTATTTCGCACAGATCCAGGGATAATCCTTTTCAACAGGAAAACTCATGTGTAGGACCCGTAAGAATACTGGATGTGCAAATGCGGTTGTAACTGGGATGCAACCATGGCTATAAACCCTATAAGGCAGCAGCTGAACCAACTCCTATCACCATGGTTACTGTAGCGGTTGTGATCCCTGGACATGGCACACCCCATAGGTTGACATCCCTTTTTTTCAGCTTGCGATTGCCTCCTTGAAATCGGTGGCTTTTGCCTGCCAGGGTGGCAAAACCAACGCATGGGGACAAGCATTGCAAGAAGCACACTAGATATATATATATATATATATGGGTACGTGTAGGTTTCCGTGCCCCATGTAAACTGAAATTATGCTTTACATGTTCAATTAAAATATTCAATATAGATAATTCTTTATATATATATATATATATTTTTATTTATTTATTTATTTATTTATTCATTTATTTATCTATATACATAGGTCCATAGTACCTTTTTGATATTTATATATATATATATACATACACACACACACGTATTTACATATGTACGTATATGATCGTGTATGCCTATGGATTGATACCTTGGTGGCTCCATCACGCTCCATCTCATGATACTATTCAGGAAATCTCGAGTGCCTAGCTCAGGGTAGCTCCAATCCAGGGGTACATTCAGTAGAATACCCTAACCATGCTAGCGACACCATGTCCTTCGGTGCTTCGATATGCCACACAAAGGATCATGTCCTGCTGCACAGTGAGAGGTTCGCGCATGGTTTTAACATTGTGTGAGTTTTGGTTGCGGGGTATCCAACTGAGCGACTTGGAGGAAGCATATCTTTTCTGTTTGAAAACAAGTTTCAGGTCAAGCAACACTAGCGGATTATGGAGGACCTGGTCAAATTCCGTCAGTGGTCCCAACAGTACGTGCCACTCGGCTGGTTGGCATTTTAAAACAAGGTTTAGTTTGATCTGAGATTTGAGACTTGGGAATGTTGACCCATGTCGTTGTGTTGAAGCTTCAGTCCAAGTAGCTTCCAACCTAAGACAAGCCCACCATCCTTGCCAGGAGGTTTTGCGCTGCAATTTGCGCCCAGACAGAACGTGAAAGGATTGTTTTTGTCAAAACGGACGTAGTTACATCGAAGCAGATCAGAAAAAACCAGTCATGGAGGAGGGTTGTGGCATGAGACATGTTCGTATTTGGGTTTTTTCTCAAATTGGGGTCTTCCAAATCAGCCAGTTTATCACCCATTTATAGCATATAATAAACCATCCATAACTTGGGAGTACCCAGTCACTGTTCGAAACCACCAGCTTTCCCTGAAATTCTGGTGTCAAGTCGCACAGAGCCATTGGTCAAACTGTCATCAAGAGCTGGATTTCCCATTGCTGTCAAGGCGAGATCTGCTCCCCTCCCCCCCGACCTTGCCGATTCAGGGACTTCTCCATCCCAACTTTCGGATGGGCCATGCACACCGGTCAGGGCATTGTCACTGGAGTACGGTTTCGGTTTCTATGATCCCACCATCTTCAAAGGAGGTATGCTGAACAAAGCTTCAGTCTAAGATACAAATCGTTTGAAATTCCTCAAATCCAAATCGCTTCTTTGGAGCATTGACTATTGAATGTAGGAGTCGTGGATGCAAAGTGTGAGTTCATTCTATCCCCAGTGAAAATAAGGCTGTTGCATTAGATGAATGTTGACGGTGAGAAAACATCCAGTGATGATCAGGAAATATTCATGCTGGTGAAGCATAGCCCACTGGGAATCAAGCGCATTGACCCGCGTTTCGCAAACCAGCAGGTTCATGATTGCAGGAAACCATTGCCTTTTGGGTTGCTGAGACACTTTTGATGACAAACAGCTAGTGCATCCCCACAAAGGATTGCAAGTTCAAGAAGTTCAGGCAGTGGACGCGTTCCCTCCTGACATGTTTAGACCGATGCGCACGCTGTGCAGCGGTTTTGGCTGCATGGCTTTGGATTGTTAACAAACTCGCACACACACAAGGGTATGAATATACAACACCAATCGCAGGAAGTTTTCCTGTCTTTAGTAAACAACTATGAATATATCATAATATGATATTACACTGCACTTCACTACACTGAATGACATTGTCAAAACACGTAAAGTCGTACAGTCGTACATATACGGGCGCACAGGTGTATGTGGAAAACAGGCAGGCAAGCAAGGGAAGCCACTCTGTGCATTCCCTACGCTTGGCCAGCCCGCAGAACAGCGATGGGCAGCAGCTTATGAACCTGGCGACAGAGTCCCAAAACTGCCAATGATGATGCAGTTGATTTCAGTTGATTCTGGAACTCGAACCAAAAGTGGTACCAGTTTGATGACAAACAATGTGGTCTGGAGGGCAAATGGCCGTGAGAGCACTCTGAAGGGGTGTTGGGATTCTATGGAAGCATGCCTCAAGCCTAAGTGCATTTACAGAATGTACATATCCATGTGAATGTCTCATGTTCTGGGCGGGGTGGGACATCAGCCTATGCAGTTTTTGTTGCTCGAAGTAGGAACGAGTCCAACGGGTTGCTCCCGTTGGGCTGGTGGTTTTCCACTTGGGAGATCTGCTTGGAGCTTCAGCAGTTCACAGTGTCCCAGTTCGCCAGCCGCGAGACAGTTTCTGTTGCATGATGGCAAATGCCAAAAATTGTCAAAAGGAATTTGTAAAAGAATGTCTAATTGACCTATTAAAAAACATAGTTGTAAAATGTATGACAAATTGACTTTCATTGACCTCTTTTGATGTCATGACTGGAAAAATGTCATGAGAATTGTCAATAATTGATCCGTTTTCTTATTTTCCTGTTATGACTTTCCCGCTCAGTCATATCTCAAGGTGTGCTCAAAACAAAGCGCCTTGTGGAGCTATAAGTAACACTTTGATGCCCTTTGTTTTTGATTGGTCCCATGATTCAAAACTCTCTCTTTCTATCTCCATCCTCTCCCTGTTGTAGCAAAAAATACTCAGAATATACAAATCACACGAATCCAAAATAAATTTACACATATTGACACAGTGATGTAAGGTTTCACAGAATCTTCGCACAGTTGCGTAATCCAACCGTTGCAGAAATCACAACTCACACCTGATCTCTTGGCAATGGCCTTGCTTCCCTTGAGAAAAAAATTGGGAAAGAACACAACATGAGCTGTGTCCTTGGTGCATCTCTGATGTTGGTGATTTCCCTCAAGCAATATGTGGTCCGGCACAGCCCACGTACGAGATCAACACAGGTCCACAACAGGGGACAAGCCGCTGCAGCCATGCCATAGCCTTGTTCACAGCGCTCACTCGTGGTGCAGCACCCTTAAAAGTGCTCCTGGTCGTCTGCGAAATGGAAATTGTGTCAGTCTCTGGGTTGCACCAACTGAGTCCCCGGTCCTTGAAAAAGGAGAAGCGTGTTGCACCGGGAGTGCCCACCATGTCTGAATTCTGCTGGCTTTGCTTCGACAGCTCCTTGCCAATCACCGGTGAACCACACCTAAGCACAAGAAAGAGTGCTTTCTTCGTCTGCACCTTCGCACTAAATGCTCTCAATGTACAAAACTACTGCGGATCGTTACAAATTGGCAGTTCACTCCAAAATACTCCATGCCTAACCCGGCAAGCGCTTAACATCGCCCCATCCGATAAGAAACGTGCAGCTGGGTGGCAGGAACACGCCGATGTGCTGGCCAGGATGCTTTTCTCGATTCCTGGGCAGCGATTGGTCGCTCGATTCGTATGATGGTAAATAGTCAACAAATCATGCTTCCTTCTTCACCACAGAATCCGTCTCACTTCAGTATCCGTCCAATGGTATTGTAATGGTAGATGCGATGAGGATTTATAATGGCACGGTATAATGATGGTTGACACGAACCTGCACAGACTTCACAACATGTCAAACATTTCTTCAAGCTGGCGACCACGTGTACATCTGAAAATAGGTGAAACGGGGAAGCCCACGCTAGATCAACCAAGACAAAATGAATGTTCCGTTGAGCTAATTTCATTTGAATGGCCACCCAACACAGAAGTAAGGGATGTCCCGCTGTTTTGACAGGGGCCTCTTCAAAACCATGAATCCAATGCGCCAAAGCGAAAAAATGGAGCGGAATGTGAACTGTTTTCAATGGGAGACCGGTCAAATCTTGGGAGGCTCTTTCCAGCGGAAGCAGCCCCTGCAAACCAAGAATCCCCGATTCTGTATAAATCGAGAAATTGCGCTTGTTGTCTGCCTAAATTCATTTGTTGAGAAAAAGAGGGTTTCTAGATGTTTCTGGGAATCTAGCATCAACATGTAGTAACGACTTTCTAGTAGACTCCTGGATGTTTCTGGTAGCACAATGATGCACCAGGCTTTTGCGGCGAGTCTCTGCTTGAAGATACGACCCCAATTGGGTCGCCCAAAGAACTGTCCAGAGGCACACGGGAGCTTTTTGACCTGAGCAGTACAACTGTCAGTACTTCTGTCTCTATCTGCTGGTGAATCTCGGTCTCGTTCATGGTAGGTCATGACCTGTTCAAGAAAAGAAATCAGCGAAACGTGGGTTTTAAATGTTTTAAGCATCTAAGAAGTTGTCTATCTCACTACCTTTGCCTGGGGTATGATTGAAAGATAGATCCTGGGGAATCCATTGACATTTCCGTTCCCAACCATTTGGATCACAAAATTTCAGCATCGGGGACGGTGCCAAAGTCTCCTTGTACCGCTGTCGCCCCCCTCAAGTCGCCCTAGCACTTACCATCAAGCACTAGGCTGGTGAGTTAAGGGGACAAACCCATGTAGTTCTTCAACCATGGCCATTGTTCGTCATTGTCCCCTGTCATTAACCAATTTCAACCATTGGAAGCCATGATCAATGGTTGTAATCCCTGTAAAACCTACGTAACCCCTGTAAAACCTACGTAACCCCTGTAAAACCTACGTAACCCCTGTAAAACCTACATTATGATGGCTTCTAACGGTGAATAACCGCCGCAAACGCTATGTTTTATCCCTTCTGATAGACCACGGTGGTTCTGACCCATGGATCCCCAGCTGATAGCCCTGGTGGCTTGCCGCACCTGAGAGAGCTCCACTTCTCCAGTGAGGAACAACGTAATGTCAACAATGCCTGGCACAGCGACGGCTCCCATGACTGGGGACCCCCGAAAAATGGTGGTTCAACTTGTGGGTTCATAATGCGGGATAGTAACTGACAATAATGCTTAAACAACCATGCTTAATTATACATGTATATGTATGTATATGCTGGTTTCTCAAACCAGCTTGGGAACCTGCAAAATTATGGCTGGTTTATTACTATGACATGGTACGTACAGAGGATGATAACTGGGGAACAACCACTTAGATCTGCCGCAGAGAAGCCAAGTAACGGAACTAACCCCAGTGCCGAGAGACGAGAGACAACAGCATCGCACACCACATGATTGGCTCCGAAAGGAAGAAGATGGGTATGATCAACTCATGACAACTCTACAAATTTGTGTGTCAACTGACCCAAATATAGCCTTACGAACCGGCGAATGCTTCCAGGAAAATACATCGGAGACAGCAGCTGATGGCTGAAACTTTGTAAGGTATCCCCAGGCCATAACCAGATTGCTGCAGCTATCGTTGGTTCCAGCTATCGTTGGTTCCCTCGATATTTGACCATCATTATCCATGATTCGTCAGGCACTAACCGTTTACATGCATACATATGTATACATATATATGTATATATATACATCGAGATATGACGAATGATGATTAGGTAATATACAACTAATGATTTTCATAATATGAACCATATCATATATCCATTTATGACTTGATCCAATTTCATTCCAAGGAAATCGACATTCATTGGAATCCTTGGATATCAGGAATCATCCCACAAAGTTCCATACTTCATTTGGACCCCATGGTACCTAGTCGCCCTTTAAAGGAATATACGGGTGTCCCTGGCACCGCTCCAACCGGGCCCAAGCATGGCCTGCGGCTGGCCCTTCGGCAGCTGCTGACAGCAGGTCGCAAAACCAGTCGAATTCTTCCTGCGAGGTCTGGTCGCTTGGGAAATACTGTAGTCAACAATGGAACCATATTAGTTGCAAATACTTACATGGCCTATAAAACCATATTAGGGATATATTATGGATTGGTATTAGGGAATCGTATATCCATAATATGGTTTTAGAGGCCATATAAAAAAACGTATCAAATTCCCTATTATTACAGTAACCATAGGGGTTAGAGTCATCGATGGTTGTGGGAAGATACAGTCTGGTCGGTGGTGCTTCACCACGTCTCTAGGGGACCCCCCAAACTGGTTGGTTTATTGCTATGACTGGTTAATAGTGGATGACTTGGGCTACCTTACTGGTTGGCTGGTGCTTCAAGATCCCATCGCGGAAAGTATGGACAAGTCAAGCCACCAACCATTTGGGATGTGGGAAAAGGAAAATGTTTGAAACCACCAACCAGCAGTACTGGATAAGACATATTTGGTGAACAGTATATGGTCGCTATCAGGTGTTGGGGTGGGAGATACTGTAATAGATCGCCCATATTTGGAGATGATAAAAATGGGAATTGGTGTACAGTACATTGTCGCTATTTACACTGTATTCTGATAGTTCGCTACAATGGACTACCCGTGTATTGTCACTATTTCACATTCTTATGCATTCTTGAGGTAGTCTTCATTCGGTACAGTCTTTGTCTCGTATGCTTCCCACCATTGCGGCAGGAGCTACTGTATCATGGCACACCAATGTGCAAGGCATCTGGAAAATTTGAATCTGTCCTGGCCGCGACAGATCCAGTAGAAATAAATCCTCAGCTACTTCATCTGCACATGAGCGAAACTGGGTACACTTGGCCAATCTTTCTGATGGCGAGAGTAAGGTGTGACTTCTCGCCACACAAAGCAACTGTGAGCATTCAACGAATATTAGCAGGAATATGATGTTGCAGTTCTGAAATAAAATATCAACTTTGCCCCCATGTTACAAAAGACACCTTGTGATATACCTCGCCATTCGCATTCGACATGTCATGTTCTCTGTGGATGTGCTGTGCCTGTGTCCCCACTTGCTAATTCGTCATAGCCTGCAATCTTCAGGCTGTGAAACACCCCAATTGGGACACCCATAAACAGACATGCTGTTCCATAATGTTCCATGTTGGTCACAACCATGTGCAAGTAAGAGTTCTCCGGTGAGTTATGCGGGACCAGACCACCATACAGCTTTCCCTCAGTCAGATTCGCTGACGAGCGGCTTCTTTGGGACCTGGATCAATACATCCACCATCTTCTTGATGGATGGGTCATCTGGCAGTGGAAAACTCTCCCCGAAAGAATCGGCAGCATACAGTTGTTCGAACATAGAAACAGAGAGGCAGCCTAGCGGCTGGTGCCTTAGAGGATATCTTGGAACTACGGGGCAAAGAGCAAATCATTGCGGTTCGCACGAGTTCGAGACAACCCCGCCAAGCCCACACCGAAACAAATGACAAAACTGAATCAAGGGATGTGGGCAAGAGTTGGCTCTGCTGTGGCTAAGCGGAGTGGATGATAGGATATGCTGTGACATCCATCTGCTCCGCTTCATTCCGATACCAATTGCCCTACCGTCATACCGTATATGTTTCAACACAAAACAGTCCAATCCAATGCTTCCACTGACCAAAAACATCCCAAAACTGTCAAAACTGTCTTGGAACACATTCTCATCACTTTAAAAGGGGTGAACTCCAACTGATACTTGTTGAACAGGTTGACTCCAGGCTTGAAACAAATTCCACTACCTGGTGCCGGCCTTAGAATCCTTCCCCCGGGAACGAGGGGGAACAGCTGATACCCCTGGCGCAGCTCCCGCAGCACCGCAGCTCCGGACCTGCTGATACCTTGCCAGTCACCAACTTCTCTCGTTGCTTGGCGCGCAGCTGCACCGAGCGCAAGATGGAGGCGAAAGGTGTAACCTCGAACGTCACAACGAGGAAAATGGCATGGTGAATGGTTGCTTAAACGGTTGATGAATGATTGGTTTGTGTTCGATTCGTGGTTGGTTTGTGGTTGAATATGGTTGATTAATGGTAGTGGTGGATTAATTATTGCTTAGTGGTTGTTTTCTGGTTGGTTAATGGTTGATTAATGGTGACTCGTCGAGATTCATGATTGATTCGTTGACTGATGATTGATTAGTGGATGATTCATGGTTGAGCAGGTTGTCAAATGGTTGACATTGATTGCTTTGAAGCAAAGAAATTGAGTGTGTCCATAAATGTTGGCTGCCTGGACCCACTGATGCAGGGGTCCATTCGACGACACTTTGTGCGGCATTCGACAGTGATACATAGCGACCCAGTGGTATTTCCTCGAAAATGTCACAGATTTGGGGGTACATGTAATTCTCAATACCTTTGGAGGTGGTCAAAAAAAGAAATACCCATAAGATCCCATATTCTGTATATAGTACAACTAAAAAACCTCATCATCATCATCATCATCATCATCATCATCGTCATCATCGTCATCATCATCATCATCATCATCATCAACATCATCATCAACACGTGGCGTGACCCTTGATGCTGTTGACTCCAACATGACTTCCACCACACGCATCCAAGGGTCGGGGCCCATCGCGACAAGTGACGCCAATGCCTGCACCCACCACCATGAGCGTCTCGAAACCCCAAACCTTTTGTGCAGGAGCTCCAAAGGGCCCAGTGACTTGCAAGACCACAGCCTGCGCACGATGGCAGTCTGGCTATTCTTTTTTTGGTGTGTGAGTAGGTCACTTGAAAAAAGAACCAAAAAAGGAGTATTTAAGAACAAAAAGAGTACTTGATCATATCTTAATCATTTCTTAGCAGAATGAAAACATCAGGTCACCAAACCAGGTGCTGCCTCAGGTGGCATCATGGTCATTGCAGCTTCACCTTAGCAGCGAAGATTTCCCGAGGTAAACTCCTGTGGGTCAAGGACCCCATTACCCCTGGCCACGTCCTAGAAATGGCCAGGATAATCCAACAACGTTGGGTTGTGAACAATTACACATGTATTGTTGGTTGGTGACTACTGACCCATAGCCGCTAGCCATAGCCATAATCGGTATATTCCCTGCTCTTCTTTGATTTTTATCCCCCTCTTCTCAATCCATCAAAATGATAAACCACTAGTTGGTGGTTTCTCGAAATAGGGCTACCCCCAGTTATCATCCTTTATTCATCATTTATAGTAGTAAACCCACCAATCTTTGAGCTTCGCAAGCTTGAGAACCCCCCAGTTCTTACCCATTGGTGATGCTTCGACCCAGCTCCCTGCCCTAGACGCTCATTGGTGACCCAGCTCGCCATCTCATGTGCTGGTTGGGTACTGATCAGGCTCTCACCCGATTTGGCTGCGGGGCTCTTTCCGGCAAAGCCTGGCCCAGGGGTGCAAATTTTGAATGCGCAAGCCGTTCGGAATCGGTGTTCCATCTTTGTTTTTTCTTCGAACCTTCTACATTGGATTTACTCCAGCTAAGATTCAAAACGCTTGATTTTTCACTCTCGCTCACTCACTGACCAAGTTACTCAATCAGTGACTCACTCAAACTACACGAAAGATAGAGTCGATAACGATGAAAATTACACTTCAAGGCAACTTACACAAACAACATGCTTCTTTGTACACTGGCAGCGGCAACAACGCCCCTTCTCCTGACAAGTATCTGGCGGATACTACTCCCAGTGAGTTGCATATCGCTCCCAGTATCGAGAAGATATCAATGGGGATATCACTCTGAGGCTAGCATTTTTTCGACACACCACAGAAAGCATATTATGATTTAGGGGAATAACAATGACATACAATAACATTAGAAAATTATCACATCCTCATCCTCCACACCCCAATTTCCAAATTAATGCGAAAAGGAAAAAAACTCTATGAGAATCCAGATTTGGTACTTCTCTTCAGCAATTCTTCGTCTTCTGGAGCACAAAAAGTTTGCCTAGGCCTAACCAGACCGCGCTTATATTTTCGCCATGTGGCTTTTCAGGACTCTTCATCATGTCACACTATGTTTCAACATCGCGGGCAACTGCACACACGTATATACCATGTTTGGACCCTTGCACATGTGGGTTTGTCATCACCGAATATCATAATGCCTGTTCACAAATGATGGTTTTTCAAAATAGGGGTACTGGTACCCCCTAATCATCCAGTTTACAAACCATTTATCACAATAAGCCGACCATTTTTTGGGGTAACCCCCCATTCTGAGAACAAAACAAATCAGTGCACAACATTCAAAAATTGTCCTCAAAAAATCTGCGAAACCTTTGATTGCTGGAAAACTCCAGCAGCAACTCAGCAACAGCACGGGCGCATCTGCCTTCTTTCAATGCAGCTTTGCTCTCAGTAGCACCATGTGGCAAAGCTGGTGGTGACACTTGCCCTGGCAAAGGCGGAACCTGGCGAAGCGACTTGAAGACACCTTTGCTGGCTATCCTGCAACATCTTCCATCATCAGCACTAGCCATTCTTAGTTGATAATGTTTAATGATGTCAGCATCGTTCATGAAACAAGGTTCATCAATGTTCATCATCAATGTTCATCTAATGGTCAATGATTCATTAAAGGTTGTTGGATAATGTTCGTTCTAATGGTTAGTTATGCAATGTTCATCTAATGCTTGATGAGAACATTGCATTATTGCCAAACGATTGCTGGTCAATGGTCATTTGATGAGAACATTTCAATGGTTCGAATTGCCAACCGAGAACTATCACGACTTTTTCGGACGCCGACGGGTTCCTGGGCGCCGATCTCCCCTCACCTCTGCAGGCGCAGCTTGTTGTCCACGACCACCCGGAAGGTCGCTCTCCTTCGGGACGTTGAAAACAATGTGACCTCGCCGGCGTAGCGTCGTGCGGCAAGCGGCGCGTAGATGGATAGAACCAGGTGGGCTAAGTTGGTTGATTGATGACTGGCATGGGTAATGAGTGGTTTTTATTAATGGGTAATTGATGGTGGTTTATTGCTATAGATATGGGATCCCAAAAATGGATGGTTTGGCACTATGAATGATTGGGATTGGATGATTTGGGGGTATGTAGCCCTATCTAAACAGACTGCCATGTTTTCAATTATGTTGTGAAAACTGTTCCAATATTCAAAAGAATGCACAGTCAAACGTACCGAGGTGTTTAGATCATGGGATACAAATGCCGCGCAAATGCTGATAAAATGACCCGCAGCCAACCCGCTGAGTTTGACAAATTCCGCTTGCGTTGACATCAGAAGGATTCGACTGTGCTGCTTGGGGACTATTTGGCAATGTCTTCTTGACGTAGTCGAAGACTTTCGGCGCCTGCATGCTCAATCCGTGGTGGATTCCAAGCAGCCACAGCATCAGCTTGAGATTGTTCAACCGCCTGTGAGTCTTTTGCTTGTTTGCTCCAAACATATTTTGCACTGCACAGTGGATACGGTGTAGATCGACCGTCACATACTGTGATGTATAATATGATGTCAAAAGTATGTATGTATACTTATCTGGACATATGATCTCTATCCATATCTCTTTCCATATGCATATGTATATATTCATTTATTTTTGTGTATTTAGATATATATATATATATATATATATATATGTAGTTATATGTATACTAATATATACATCATGAATCCTCCAAAAATCCTTCAAATATCTCAGCCCGTTGATGCCATGACCCATCCTCACCTTGGGCGGTTTCTCTGGAGGAAATTCGCCCAGGGCTTCTGCTGGCGCCTGTTCGGTCAAGCGCTTGCGAAGCGCGGAACACCTCGGTGGCAACCCTTCAGCGCCACGGAGGCACCAGCTGGGATCATCTCGCCAGGGAGGTCAGCTCGCCCCAAGCGCCGATCCAAGTGGCCAGTCCAGGCTGTTGGGAGAACGGATGTGCACCGAAATGCAATTCTCCTGGCTTCCAAACACGAGAAGCGGCGACTCCACAGGTCGTTCAACTGGTGGTGGTACCGGTGGTGGAGTCCATCCCTGGCTATGACCTCCATGGTAGCCCTGGCGGAACCCTTTCCTTTTAAGAAGACCCCTCCATGGCTTCGCACGGTCTCCTCAGGTGCTGAGGTCAAAGTGAAGGGATGCCATTCACCCTTCCAGCCCAGCATAATGTATTGCCCTGCCTGCAAGGAGCAACCACAGCAGCTGTTGTGGTTTCAAACTCAGACGGACCACAGCTCTGTACATGTTTGTATCAATAGTCACTAGCATATTGTGTGTTCTTAATCATTTATTAGCCACTGTCGACGACCATCATTAACCATCATTAACCACTAGCGTGTATGTGCGTCTCTGTCAAAACTAGGGGTGCTTTCTTGCCTCCAAAATCGTAGCTTTCTCTGCTGATAAACATGCTGCGCCTGATATGCAAAGCCCTGCGGTATTTCGAACGTCAAGCCAATCACATCTCCTTGGTCCAGCAATGAAAGGACACTTGAGGCGAAACTGCTGGTGAACCCTCACATTGGCGCAAGCACCATGCCACTTTCACCTGAGAAATCAAGCGCGCAACGAACGGGGGTGCAGGACCCCATATTCGAAGCAGCCTCATGGCTATGGACCAATATCAACAATCAATAATGGTGGATAATAACCAACAACGACGGGGAATACAATGCTTAATGATGGTACATCAGGGGTACAGGGCGATCCATACTCCCATGAGTCCAAGAGGCTTGGAAGGAGCTTGACATGTCTCAAAGAAAGGTACAGTTCTTGATGGCTCGAGAGGAGCATGCGATCCAGGAAGACAAAGATTGCAGGGAAAAAGAACCTCGGAACAGCAATGCAAAAATATCCTGCAAACAATCTCCTGGGATCTCATGATCCTGCAGTCGAGGCGTCAACTTGTGACCGTCTTGCAACCAACAGCTCCCAACTATGACTCAAACACACAATGACGAGAACAACAATGAAAAACAGGCTATCCTGTAGACCAAGTTTGACTGTTGCTAGAGGCTGTAGACAAACAAGGTTCATCCAATATCCTATTCTGTATTTGCAATGTGTGTTGGGCCTTTGCATCTGAAGCTCCTCAAAGTACCTGGCTTGTTGGCTGCTGCACACATGCGCGCACACAAACACACATTCGTCAATTTGTCCATCCATTTTCTATGCGAGAGGCCAGATCCATAGCCGTGCAGGGGCATGAAGCAACAGCAGAATGTAGATGAACTTCCAAGACATGTGCACCCTCCAAAACCTGAGTGCCGCGAGCAGGTGTCTCCACTGACCACTGCAACAGCAGGCCCAATTTCACCAGGAAGCAGATTGAAGCCACCCAAGCGACGCGACAGACAGTTGGTACCACGGCGAACACAAGACATTGCCTCGGCTCCAAAGAATGCCCAGTGAAGCACCTCACAGAAATGGGATTTTCTCAAAGAAAGGGGTACCCTCAAATCATCCAAAGTATAATCATTCTATTATATGTAGTATTAAACCACCCGTTTTTGAGGTACCTCTAATTTGAGAAGCCACCAAATAAGAATCCAAGATATCGATTCTATGTATCCATTCCCTATCGTTCACGCCCCAACAGGGCGTTTCGTGACTGGTTTGATGTGAACAGCCAGGATACAAAAACCACCCACAGTGAAGAGTGTTTCTCTAGCCATTGGGGTACCACCAAAATGGCTGGCCTATTAGCACACAATGATCCATATGCGATGATTTGGGGGGACCCCTATGACTCAAGAAACCAACATATACTTGCTTAGTTTCCACAGCCAAGCGTCTGTTAGCAAGATGGCCAACATCATGATGGTCAGGATGATTCCAGACAAAATCGCGCAGCGATTTTGCA